>BSBM01001852.1:600000-1044811 GCA_027924585.1 Larix kaempferi | reverse complement strand
ACACCAATAGAGTCATGGACACCGACAAATATGGATGGCAAAGAAATTTTTTGTTGAAATTCGATCATACTGGCATCTTTTTAGAAGTTTTGATAGGATGTGGACCTTTTTTATATTGGCTCTACAGGTAGAGATGGAGTTCTTAATTTTCAGTGTGAAAGCAATGTAGGATGTTGCATTCCACAATTTTCACATTCATTAGTTAATACTGAAATTGTTATCATTCCTTGAATTTTCAGGCAATGATAATTATAGCATGGCATGGCACAGACTCACCAACCGAAATATTTTCTGGATCTGTCTTTAATGAGGTGCTAAGTGTCTTTATAACAACTTCAATACTGAATTTCCTACAAGGTATATATCTTCTTCTTTGCATTGTAGCAGTCAGTTCTGCCTTTTTAGGAATGGATTTAGAAGTCGCATAACAAGTGCTTATGGTTGTTCCTGGGTGTTTTGATCCTCCTGTACCAAAACCATGGCGATAGTGGTAGCAGAAGCAGCGAGATATAAGATGTAATCTCGGAAATAGTTTGGCGGTTGGATTACGGGGGCATGCGTGATGGCATGTTTGATGCTGTCAAAGGATTTCTGAGCTTGATCCTCCCAAATGAACGGGACGTCCTTCTTAAGCAGTTTCATATACCCCCTAGTCTTCTCCGTGAAGTTACAAACAAAACGCCTTAAATAAGTCACCTTCCCTTGGAGACTTTGAAGTTCCGTCACATCGGTCGGAGGTGGTAGGTTGACAATGGCCTCCACCTTTAAGGGATTGATGTGGATCCCATCCTTCGAGACAATAAAACCCTAAGAGGCATCCAGATTCAACGCAAAAGATACACTTATGAGGATTCAAACAGATATTGTACCGTCTGCATCTGAGGAAGATAGCCGTCAGATGATCCATGTGGAACTCACGCTGCTTTGAATGAGCAGGGAGATCATCCAGGTAAGGTTCCACAAAGTCCTTAATGTCATGGAAGGCATACGACATGGCCCACTAGAACGTGGCACCAACATTTTTAAGGCCAAACGGGAGTTTGCGATATGCAAACGTCCCCCAAGGATAGATGGAATCCGTCTTATGTTGGTCGGCTGGGTTGATCTCAATCTGGTTGTAACCAGAAAAGCCATAAATTAATGAAAAGATGACGCTTCCGGCACAATTGTCTATAATCTGGTCAATGAATGGGTCAAGTAGTTGTCCTTTGGACAAGCCTTGTTAAGGTCTCAATAATCGACACAGACGCGAATGGTACCCTACTTTTTGTTCGCAGAGACAACGCTTGAGACCCAATCTGTCAATGGGACAGGATAGATGAAGCCAGCCTTTAAGAGCTTTTCAATCTCTGCCTTGATCGCTGCAGTCTTCTGGGGGTGTACCGGTCGCAACTTTTGACATACAGGTTTTATGTCGGGATAGGTTTTTATCTCGTGAGAAACAATCGTGGGCTCTATCCCAGACATCTCCTCATAGGACAAAGTGAAGATGTCTCGAAATCACTTGAATAAGGCCGTACCAATAGCTATTTCTTCATGGGAACACTTCTAGCCTATACGAATGTGTTCCACTACACCAGGTTTTATCAAAATGTCTACTGGGGTGGTAGGCTCAATGTTGGCCAATTTTCCCTCAGTGTCTGAAAGAAATGTAAGTATGGGGGAATGAGGGAACGGGTAGATATCCGGTGAAAAGATGGTGTTAATGTTGTCCTCTATGTACTCCAAAGGAGGAAGAAAAGATGACCTATGGTGGAGGTCATCCCATGGACTGTCATCAACATTCATAACTTCCATGATGGAATCGTCTGAATGAAAAGTCCAAAGTAAGAGATCGGGTAGAGATGATGTCCATCGTAGAGAACAAGATGGGGGAGGCCATAGTTAAGTGGTCCTCCAATGTCTGATTGGATAGCCTCATAAATGTGTTCAGTGGGTGAAAGAAGCATTGCATTTCCAATCAGGTGTGTTATGGCTTCGTCAGGTACAAGCTAAGTAATTAGTGGAGTGAGATGAAATCTCTGTGGAGATCATATTCATCGAGGCAACATGATTAGTGGGGGCCGAATTTGGAAAAATGCCCATGAGAGATGAATCTTTCAAAAGGCCAACCCCTATACTCTCATACTGTTTTGACGTTTTGTCCGGTGGAAGGAACATGGTCACCAGGATGAGTAGTAGTGTCCGGTGTGCAAAAATCTAATTGGTCAACAGTAACAATTTGTCCTTGGTGGGGGAATTGTACTACGCGAAAGATTGAAGAGGCTACCGCCTACATGGCGTAAACCAATTGCGACCAAGCAAGAGATTATAATATATCGGGGATGAGACCACTTCCACATTGATGGTTACGATCTTTCTTCCCAACTCAACTGCGACAGCTTGTAGGAGACCATGAGGTTGAAAGCCACGCCCGTTAAATGCTTTCAACGTGGTAGGGGAATGATTCAATTCGGGAGAGCCGATGCCTCTCCAACAGGCGATCGTCATGACAGAAGTAGAGGCGCCTTCATCCAAAAGGGTATGATGGACAATTTTCCCAACAATGTTTGCAGCTACTTGGAATGCGAGCTTGTGGGAAAGCCTCGGCTTGAAGTAGTCAAGTTGGAACATGATGGTATTCGAAGAATCAAGGTCGACTGCATGGATTGCTGCAAGGAGTTTTGCGTTGATTAGGACAATTCTGCAAAACTTCCAGGGTAGACATGGCGCAAGGGGCTTGTGCCAAGTCCTCTACGATATTGTAATTTTGTGTTTCCCGAGCGTTGGAATTGAAAATGGATTTTTGAATCGTGCTCTTGGGAAGTCGAAATATCGAATCTAAGGACGACTTCTCAATGGTGAGAGAGGTTGATGGTACAGTGACATCTGGTAAAGAGTTGGAAGTTTTTTCAGTATCACTTCCAACAGGTTCTTTCGAAGGGACCGAGTCGTATGATCGTGAGCGAGTGTTCAAATTGATTGTTTTGTTACGCACCATGAGAACATGCATGGTATTGGATGGTTCCCCCTGGGCCGGGGGAGGTTGAGCAATCATCTGCTGGTTTTGAGTGGGAAATAGATCATTGAGGACTGCGGGAGTTGGTTTACCCCGAAGAAACTTTTGAACTTCGTCTCTATGGGGACATTCTTTAGAGAAGTGATCATCTCCACACAACAGACAAGGATATTTTAGTTCCATTTTTTCTTAATATCATTAGGAGTGCTCTTTTGTTCCTGCCAGGAAGAAGAATTCTTGGGTTTCCCCTTGTTCTTTTTCTTGCTGCCAGACTTCTGAGATGAAGTTGATTTGACAGAATTCACCTCTTCAGTTACAGCAGGGGTGGTCGACTTGGAGGTGCTGTGGACAGCCTGAGGGGAGGAACCATGCAGGTTCGATTATCCAACAATGTTAGAAACAGGTTGGGTATTAAGCGATCTAATGATGCCATTAGTTTGGGGTCCCTTAGGAGGTTTTGTGGGGTCATAAGTGTCGTGGGGTGCATCGGGAATAATCTCAAACAACGTGCCCGATTGAGCATAGACCAAGTCTAGGTAATGGGCACGAGCGATAGGTTGTTCTTCAGTGACAACACCTCCCATGGAAACATATCGAGCTATGTGAGGGATGAGAGACTTTGTAAACCAATCTGCTAGGAGTTGGTTAGGAATGGGAGCCTTAATCAAATGTCTTCTCCTTCGCCACTCATGTATATGAGTAGAGATATGAGTGGCGGTATTCTGGCGGAGATAGGCGAGAAGGTCCATACCAGTCTTGTACCGTATAGGCAGTTGGAAGTGGGTCAAAATGTTCATAGCAAGAGACCCGAAATCATGAAAGGAATGAGGTGGTAATTCGATGTACCACTTGGAAGCCGAACCAGTGAGAGAAAATTGGAATAATATCAGATGGATCGAGTCGTCTATCAGAGAGTTGGATGAACACCATAAATGATATGTCATCACATGGTGCTTAGGATCCTCGTCCGGCTTGCTGTCAAACTTGGGGATATCCGATGGAAGTTTAACCGGAATCGGGAGCCAGTTAGTTCTGTGGTAAATTGGGTTGTTCATCAGTCGAGATAGATCAGGAAGGTCCAAAGTAGCCAAAAAGGGCAGCTGTTGATTAGGCTGCGGGTACTGGTAGTACTTGTAAGGCATGTAAGGACCGATAGGACCTCGTATTGACTGATTAAAGGGTGACCATGGATTAAACTGACCGTAGGGGGGTGTGCTACCCGGACTGTAAGGGGGTTCGCCACCATAAGGTGGTCCATTCCAATAAGGTGTGGGTCCACCTCCTCCATCGAGAGGAGGTGGGGGTCCGTCGACACAGCCGAGAGGAGGTGGAGGTCCATAACCATAATAAGGTGGCCCGCCACCGCCTCCACCTAGAGGGAGTGGTTGACCACCTCCATCACCAGAAGGATGGGGGCCCCCACCACCTCCGCCACTGGAAGGATGACGGTCTCCACCACCTGCACTGCCACCATAATAATTAGATCTGCCACTACCTCCGCCTGGAGGGGGTGGTGGACCACCTCCATCGCCCGAAGGGAAATGTCCTCCCCCACCATAATAGGGTGGTCCTCCACCGTCTCCACCTGGGGGGCTTGGTGGACCATTCCCACCACCACCAAAAGGGTGGGGGCCATTGTTGGTAGAATGAGTTGGACCTCCGCCAGAAGGTAGAGTTTCACCTCCTCCAAAGTTAGGTGGGGGACCACTGCCTCCAGTAGGAGGTGGGGGTGGACTGATCGGGGGTGGTGGTGCTTGAGGGATAGTTGGTTGGGGTCCATGTTGTAAAACGCACTGTTTCCCCCATAGAGTGTATGGGTTTCGGGTATAAGGTATCCTGTATGGTGTGTTTTCGGGATTAGATTGACCCGACGCAGGGTTAAAGGAACCTGGATACGCTTGAATCCATGAGGGATGAGCTACATTGGGTGCCCCCCCAACATGATATAATCCCATGGTGGATGGTCTAGCAGGTTGGGAAGGTCCAATGGGAGGTCCGTTAGGGATTCCACCACCTACGTTCTGGTTAGGAAACGGGGGTTTCCCCCCAACCACAATAGGTTGACCACTAAACAAAGGTCGAACCAACATAGGTTATTGACTAGCTACCGTAGTAGTAACGTTACCAATGAGATAATCCAGGGGAATGGAGTATCCTCCTCTCGAATTTTGAGGTGGGTGAGGAACTGGTAAAGTAACTGCGATAGTGACAGGTGTGTTGGACTGTTGTTGTTCAACAGGTTGGGTAGTAGGAAGCACTGAACGGGTCTCCTGTCTAGGAGATGCATGTGCAGGGATGGATGGTTGACCAGTTTCAGTAGTGGTCACATGTTGTGTGGATGATTCTGGTGACTCGAAAGATAAAGAGCGACCTGGGATTGGTTGATAAGGGGGTAACAATGGATCTTCAACCCTTCGTCGGAGACTTGAATTCCGACACCTCTCAGCCATAGAACGAAAGTGAGCCAATTGGCCATGGTAGTAGGCCAAAGGATCATCCAAAGTAGTCTCATTAGGCGGGGGTGCAATGGAAAAATGGGCCACTGGGTGACTGGTAGAAGATGTCCAATAAGCTGTTGAAGGACCAACAACTGCTGTGGGGTTGTCCTGGGGTTGATTTATCCATTCCAACGATCTAGGCTCTCCCGGTGCAATGGGAGATAGGTCTTGTGAAGTGGGGATTTGTTCTTCTTCATCCTGCGGGGGATGAGAGGCAAGTGAATTTGGAGGAGTATGTGGAAACAAATGTCCTCCAATATTCAAAGTGGGGTTTTCCACTTCTTGTGACCTGACCTTGGCATGAGGATCCATCCTTACCCTCGAAATTACCTCCTAGTTAAGGGGATATTCGGGTGGCAAGTTTTGGATTCTATGGGACCTTCTCCAAGGAAAGTCAGCCAGAGTGACTGAAACAAAAAAGTTTCTCCTAAGGCAAGCTAAAAGAAAAGTAAACCAGAAAAAACCCTACGCAAACTTATGTGATAAGAGTGGATTCAAAGTCCGGAACCTCACGAGATTATCAAGGCATCGCAAACTGCTATATACTGCAGGGTCCAACAATATGACGTGACAAGGAGTATTGGGACCGTACCCTTGCCTACATACCCGATTACCTGGACAATACGTGCATGCTAATCTCCCCGAGTGTTGTTCTCAATGGATTGCTTTGCAAAGACGACCAAATGGTTAACTCAGTTGGTTTCATGAATCCTAGTGGTGTCTCCCGATATACGTAAGGTACGTGGGAGCTCAAATATGTAGTGGTGTTGTCTAATGCACAACCGTTCGGCAAGAGACCTTCCGATATACTACCGAGTACGTGATACACCCTTCGATATACGCCAAGTACGGATTATGGTACTTGGTGGGTACGTGAAGGAGATCAATATACCGATAAGTACGTGGAAGACTATAATACCCCCGGGAAACAATGCTGGCAAATAACAACAACTGCCACGCTTAACAGCGCCGGAACATGTCTCTAACTTACACACAAGTTGCTAAAAATTTTACCTATTTCTACCGTTAATTTTATCTGGATGGTTAGGTGAATGCATGATGTGAGTACATAATCAGAAGCGTAATGCAAATCCTAGCTACATGCATGAAATATTCTTTTCTTTCAATGAATGCTACTTATGAGAGGGAGAATTTTTTTTCTTTCCAACGAGATTTTCCAAAACAACATAATACAACAATTCCCAATTCAAACAAGTTTGACTATGAAAGCATTCTTTTCATTTTGTGCGAAACGCAAAAATTACAACACTACTAATCCAAATCACAACATTTTTTCTTTTCTTTTTCCTTTTCAAAACAAAAATGATGCTAGGCACCGAAAAGAGAGGATTCTAAGATGGAGTATGCAAGCTTTTCAATTTCACTTTCAATGGCCTAAAAGCAGTAAGAATTAAAAATGCATCTATCTTTCCTTAGTATGGAACTAATTTTGCAAAAAAAATTGAAGTATACTTTGGATTTTTCGAGAAAATGAGAAACTTATAATTCAAGAAAAACACAATCGATCACACATTCATTCAATTTTTCTGAAAATGCATAAGCAAAATATTCCAATGCATGAAATATTCTTCAATAACGCTTGAGAAATGATGGGAAAGAGGCACTTTTAATTTTTCAATGGATGCATCAAAAGATTAACTTGATAACAACTACGCTTTCAGATGTAAATGACTGAAAAGAAAACACTACTTGTAGCACTCAGTACACTCAGAAAACTCAAGAAGAGACAAGCACTCAATCAAACTGAAAGACACAGTTAACTTAAAGTCACACAGTAGCAAGCAAACCAAGCAAGAAAAGCTCAAAAATTGATGTAAATGAGGTCTGGGAGTTGATCTAATGCGGTAACTAGATTAGTTAAGGAGAGGAGGGAATGCAAGGGTGAGCGGATGAAGGTGGAGGAGACAAGAGTGTCTGCCACTACCGGTTCTCAGACTTGTCCAAGAAAGAACCCACAATAAATCCAAACAAATACAAACACTCAACACACAAATTAAAGATGGGATCTCTAGATGGATCTTGCAACACAAAGGGAGTTCATACAACAAACCAAAGATCAGATTAAGAAATGGAGATGGGATGCCTTCATGCTAGATTCGAAAAATAGGTGCACTCTGTGCTTGTACACAGTGCGATGTCACAGTTCACCAATGCAGGGAGTGCGACGGTGTTGCAGTATGCCAATGAAAGGTCTGCGATGAGTTGCTAATAGACAAAGATCAGAGACCAGAAAAGACACATTGTCGCTTTGTTTTCACTAATGAGGTGCGACAAGTGAGATCTAAGTTCAAAAATAAATCAAGTCTCCAAGTAATGAGCTGTGAAATGGTTTGAAAATGAGTAGTACAAACTCATAGGAAGCAGATCAGAGTCTTCAAGATGAAGATCTGATAGTGAAATCAACTCAAGAAACAACTGACAAATAGAAATCTTGTGTCAAGCAATCAGCTGAAAATGACTCAATCCTTCCAGGAGAATCACTCAATCAAGGTAACTCTAGGGGTGTATACACTGAGTCTCATGATGGGAATATTTTAGGTGTAACAATAAAAAATGATTTCGGAGTAGGAGATTAAGGATTGGTGGGAGAAGAAAATTGCAAACTACCTGCAGAACGATGTGCGACAGAACAAGCTAGCAATTATTCAAGCAAGGGAAAGATTCTTCTTAGAGACCCATGAAAAATTTGTAGAGTCCGTTCCGTCCACGCTGAAGAAGTTGTTGGATGAAAATACTAGCCGATGAAGAATAGCGGAAGCTGTTGTCGAATTTGATCAACGGAGGATGTACAAATCTGTCGGAATGGTGTGAAAATATTAAGGACGACTTTTGTGAGGAGCAATCAATTGAAGAACGTGTCTCTGTGGACGAAGTTAGAAAAAAATTCTTCATCAAGGTGGGAGAAGAAAATCGCAAATTACCTGCAGAACGATGTGCGACAGAACAAGCTGGAAATTATTCAAGCAAAGGAAAGATTCTTCTTAGAGACCCATGAAAAATTTGTAGAGTCTGTTCCGTCCACGCTGAAGAAGTTGTTGGATGAAAATACTAGCCAATGAAGAATAGCGGAAGCTGTTGTCGAATTTGATCAACGGAGGATGTACAAATCTGTCGGAATCGTGCGAAAATATTAAGGATGACTTTTGTGAGGAGCAATCAATTGAAGAACGTGTCTCTGTGGACGAAGTTAGAAAAAAATTCTTCATCAAGCTAGTTGACCAAGTCTTGTGTTCCCTACCAATGTTATTGTTCAAATTTTTGATCGACAAAGGTGTTGCGCACATTGTCAAGACATGACCATTATTGCTCCCGCCCCTTCCGAACTCTAACTGGTATGAGAAAGAAAGTCAGTGGGAAAGTTTCGTGAAAGAGCGTGAATGGGAGTTATTTTTGAACAAATGACGGCCTGTATTTCTCGCGTCATCTAGAAAGCTTCGGTACGGCATTGGTGGGGTGGAGAAACATGTTATGATGTATCAAAATCGATGAGAAGCGACATATGACAAGGCGACATGTCCAGCAGTGGAGGACCTGATAGATCTGACAAAGACAGAACCATAAGTCACAAAAGCACTCCGGAAATCCAGAAAATTGATAGAGAAAAAAGGAGAAAGTGGCGCGAAGAGGTAAGGGACCAGGAAAGTGCGCTCTAGAAGAAGCGAGGATTAGGTGTCGTGATAGACGTAGAAGGAAATATCCCAGAGTTGATTCGAGCCCGCGATGATTGGGGCGTCGATGAAATTTTGTCACCAATGGATGAGGACTTGTGGATAGAGCGTGGTAGTGCTCTCCAAGTTCAGATACTCGAGCGGTTAACCCCCTCTTCTTCGTTTCAGCTAATGCAAAGTGTCCGAGTGCAAGAGATTGTTGAAGAAAATATTGGTCTCCATGCTGGCCAGTTGGGAATTTGGAGTCATCGTAATGAAGAAAATGATGAAGTCGACAGATTGTTGATTCATCTACTTGAGGAAGGAAATTGGGTGACCTTTCAGCCTCGAATTTCCAAACAAAATTTTTCATCTAATGTACTCATAACATGCAGAAGCACTCCCCCTGCCAATACCAGAATTGAGTGATTCGCTGAGTACTTCAGCGAATCCGATAAATAGCGAAGTCCCGTTCGAGTAGAACTTTGTGTGGATTTCGACAGAAGCGGTACAAGAAGATAGAATCCCAAGACCTAGTGAAACAAAAGAAGTTAGAGACACTGGTACTGAAGGCAAGGAAACCTTCCTAGATAAGCAACTAGAATTAGTAACTGTCGAAGCTAAAGAAGCACCCAAGTTTGATTCCGGTAATAATCCACCAACACTACCATCTAATTCTGAAATTGAAATAGCAGCAGACATGTCACGCTCGATGGCACACCTTCCATTTTATGAAGGTGACGAAGACCCAAGAAGAGACTGGTTCGTGTACGAATCAACATGGACAACCAACCAACTTACCAACGAAGAACGTCAGTTGGCCCAGTTTGTTGGATCTTTGAGAAAAAGAGCATTAACTTGGTACATGGGATACATTGCTAAAACACCAAATGCATCAAAAGCACAAATCATGCAAAATTTCTTATCTTTCTTTAAAAAAGAGGATGCAAAATATCTGGCTGCAGAGAAATTGAAGACAACAGTCCAGAGACTGACAGAAACTATTAACGAGTATGATAAGAGGTTTAAAGACCTCTTGAGCCAGATCGATTACAAAATTGAGGACAAACGCCTCATTAAATGGTTCATCGCTGGCCTTATAAGAAAAATCAAAGTACATGTTCATCGGCAAAATGTCACTTCATATGAGGATAACTTAATAAGAGATCTGGAGATCGAAATGGATAATGATAATCCTTTGGTATCCATTGATAGACACATTGATGAACGCCTCAACAATATGGAGCAGGCCATCCAATGCATGAATTTGAAAGGAACAGATTTATGGTGTACAACGTGTTTGACTGGAGGGCATACTAAAGATTCTTGTCGAACTGAGGATCAGAGACAAGATGTCAGATTCATTCAAACCAAATGATTTTTTGATCTATGTAAAGAATATGAATTACATTCAACAAATGATTGCCCATAGAATCTAAAGAATAAGAAAGCAAAATGGTTCTAGATATGTGAAGTTAACACCCATTTGATTGATGAATGCCATCCGAATTTGAATAATCAACAAAATTACCATGGAGTGTACCAAACAAATTCTGCCGGGTAGCATAATGACAGAAACATAAGAAATGACATATTTTATAGAAATGATGGAAGAAATGACGGATACAGCTGGAACAGAAATGACAGATATCCTAGATATGATGACCGCATATATGATCGACGATATGATGGCTATAACAGACGGGGAGGATACTAGGGTCGCAGTCGTGGCGGTGGTGGTCGTGGTGCCCGACCTAATTGACCTGGTCTATGTTATACATGTCTTAGTGAAGGTCATCAACATACAAAATGCCCATACAAAGAAAGAATTGATCTAAATTTTTGTACCAAATGTGGGGTAGGCGATCACTTTTTAGAGGATTTCCCTACCATGATTGAAAAAATTAATAATAAAAAGAATGTTCATGTCTTGTCTTGTGTACCTAAATTGTTCGGGTACACAGGGTACTCCCAAAATACCAAACACCTAGAGAAACCACTTCACACAAACAGATCACAGATTGATACACCGATGTTTTGACGTGGTTTAAACCCTCGAGAGGGAAACACTCCACGGACCCATCCAAATAGCTTCTACGGAGTAATTTATTATGGAAAGAAAGAAAGTTACAAATGAGCTTCTCATAATAGATCAACTAGACAATGACCCTCCATGCTCTTTAAATAGAGAACACCAAGAAGTCCGCAGGGTATTCTCATGAGTCAACAGAGATTAATAGGTCGTTCGGGATTCCCTCGGGCTTGATTGTTGATATATCAGGAAGTTATAAAATGGTAGGGGTTGGCTGAAGATTAGTGAGTCCAAGTTTCTTCACAGTTTCTATGGTCATGACATTGATAGCCGCACCTAAGTCTACCAATACGTTGGGGATTCGTGTGTTTCCTATGTGAACTGTAACAGTAGGATTTCTAGGGTCATCATATTTTGCCACAGGAGTCTTCCCCATTATTAATTCGGAAATATTTCCCAATACATGGACAGTGGGAGGATCCCTAGGCTTCCTTCCTGGTTTCTTGACACATAGATTCCTAACAATCTTGGCATAAATGGGAACGTCATGGAGGGCTTGTAACAGTGGGATTTTGACATACAAATTCTTCAATTCTCCTAAGAGATTGAATCGAGATTGTTCCACTGTTTTCTATAGGGCCAATCGTTCAGGATATGGCGGTTCTCTTATCGATTGTGTAGGCTGTGCTTCATCATGTGTTACTTCCTGAGTTTAAGCTACTATTTCGATAGGAATGTCAGCATCCTCAATGATGGGGATTGCTGAGCTAACCATATTCTCAAAGTGCTGATTCACTCCAGTTTCAGTCACTGGGGATGGAACATCCTCAGTGATGATGTGTTCCACTACACTTCCTGATCATAATTGTATGTCATTGCAGGGAATTTGGGAGATGGAATATGCAGGCATGTTGGCAATCTCAAATTGATGAAATTCTTTATTATTCGGGTTTGGGTTGTTAGGATATTCCTATACTCCATCCTAGTCCCACCAGTATTTTGATCATTTACATTTTCAGTCATGCATGCACCTTTAGGGTTTGCACACATTCTAGGGTTTGCATGCATCCCAGTCATCGGTCCAACACCTAGCCCTCAGTTAGCCAGCCCCCAGGAGCTTCTCACTATTCAATTTTAGCCCTCCAGTTGCTTAATGCGCTCTTCTTCCTTGATTTTAGGGAGCAACTCGCCCTTCTTCACCTACCAGTCTAGTTGTCACTCAGTTACAGTAAGTTATAGTCAATTATAGTCAGTTACACTTAGTTACACTTAGTTACAGTCAGTTACAGTCAGTTACAGTCAGTTACACTTAGTTACATTGAGTTACACTCAGTTACACCTACCAGAGTTAGTTTGACTGATGGTTAATAGTTACTTGAGCATTGATGACTCCACTAATGATGATGAAGACGTCCAGTTGTACTTCGATGATCATGAGGACACCTAGTTGTGCTTCGATGACACTCTATTGATCTTATGATCACTCTGAGAGGCTAATTCAAATTGCCACCTTAGGCATTTGAATCCTCTCTACCATTGTACTATTTATTTGTCCATACCATGATTAATTAATTAGTGTGTGTGAAGTATTATTGCTTCTATTTGAGTTCTATTGTACCATATTATTCTGTTGCTCATTAAACTGTATTGTTCACTCTTCTTCTATTTTCTTAATCATAATTACTCATCATCTCTTAGATCTGCTGTGAGAGATACACATCATCTCTTAGATCTGCTGTGAGGAATTTCACATGGTATCAGAGCATGTTGAGAGTATTGTTTATCTCCATTCTTGAGAGTTTTTTGCAAGTTATTACCAAGATTTCGAGTGCAGCAGTTTCTACATTTTTGCAGCAGTAGCAGTTATTCTATATTGTTTTTCCAGGTCCTCTACAGCTTCAATGTATTCATCAGGAATTACTCCTCTTGATCCACTCAACTATGATGAATGGAAACCAAGAATGATAGCAGACTTGAAGATCCATGATATTTTTTATTGTTATTTTGAAAGAGAGCTCGAATCCCCTGAAGAGAAGATTGATTGGTTAAATAAAAGTGACATGCACTTTTCAGCAATAATGTTTTCTTTGTTTGCATGCTAGAGATTCCAATTCAAATACCGTAATGGTGTTGAAACTCCAAAGGAGTTATAGACTCCAAAAGAGTTATGGGCTCACCTGGATGAAAAATTTGGCAGAAAGAATGAAGGGATTGGTCCAAATCCATTCGAAAGCAAGCAAAGTGTTCCAATCGCTCCCCCTGATGGTCTCTCAGATCATGAACCAGTATCATCTCATATTGAAGTTGTTGACAAAGAACTTGTAGATTCTCCACTCATGCTCAAACTTTATTTTCTTTCTGTGCCAGCTCACACTCTAGATATTGCAGAAGGTCCTAAATCCTCTCTTACACCAGAGTCTGTTGGTTTGCATCATGATCACATGATTATTTTGAAGGTCAAAACAGCTTTTGAAAGTAATGCATTCGCTCCTCTCCAGCCATCTCCTCTTTTATACTACTATATGATCATAATTCCATGCTTTCAGAAGGTCATTGAAGAATATGGCCATTGCCATTCGCTTGGGATAATTTCTCATGCATCTACTGGTTTTGATCTCACCTCTCATGGTTCAAAGGAGATCTCAAGAAACCATGATTCAAGTCTTGTATCTAAATTGGGTTCTAAGCAATTACTGATTGGGATAATTTCTCATGCAAATGATAGTTTTGATATCACCCCTGCTGGTTCAAAGGAGATCTCAAGAAACTGTTTTTAAAGTCTTAAATATGATTTTGATTTCAAGCAAACATGTAATAGTTATTTTTGGCATAATATCACCCATGGTGGTTCGAAGGAGAAGACAAAAGACTATATTCACCTTCACAGATTTGATCCTACCTCAGGTGATTCAAATCACAGGTTCAAGGATCATTCTCATACTGTTGGATTTGTTCTCATCACATTCGATTTGAAGAGTAAGTACAAGCACATGCTTTTTGAGCATGATCCACTTCTTCCCAAGAAGAAGATACCTCCAGACATATGACCAAGCATCACACCTGCTTGAGTTTGGAGCATTTATTTTTATGTGTGCCTTACAGTCTATTTTTTGAGGAGGGGTATGTTTCCCATGGAATTTTCCCACTTCCTTGGTTTATTGATTGTTATTATTCATTGTATTGGGTGACCTTTGGTCTTAGTTACCAGGGCCCATGATGGATTAAGGGGGGGTGTTAGGATATTCCTATACTCCATCCTAGTCCCACCTGTATTTTGATCATTTACATTTTCAATCATGCATGAACCTTTAGGGTTTGCATGCATTCTAGGGTTTGCATGCATCCCAGTCATCGGTCCAGCACCTAGCCCTCAGTTAGCCAACCCCCAGGAGCTTCTCACTATTTAGTTTTAGCCCTCCAGTTGCTTAATGCACCCTTCTTCCTTGATTTTAGGGAGCAACTCACCCTTCTTCACCTACCAGTCCAGTTGTCACTCATTTACACTCATTTACAGTCAGTTACACTCAGTTACACTTAGTTACATTGAGTTACACTCAGTTACACCTACCAGAGTTAGTTTGATTGATGGTTGATAGTTACTTGAGCATTGATGACTCCGCTAATGATGATGAAGACTTCCAGTTGCGCTCCGATGATCATGAGGACACCTAGTTGTGCTCCAATGACACTCTATTGATCTTATGATCACTCCGAGAGGCTAATTTGGATTGCCACCTTCGGCATTCGAATCCTCTCTACCATTGTACTATTTATTTGTCCATACTGTGATTAATTAATTAGTGTGTGTGAAGTATTATTGCTTCTATCTAAGTTCTACTGTACCTTATTATTCTGTTGCTCATTATATTGTATTGTTCACTCTTCTTCTATTTTCTTGCTTAATCATAATTACTCTTGTGAGATACACATCATCTCTTAGATCTGCTGTGAATATTTTCACATGGGTTAGGTTTTGCAGGTAGCTGTGGTCAAAGTGGTGTATTCATAGTTGCGGCATTGTTCTGGAATTGGAGCTGTGGTTGCCGATACGGTTGGTGAGGATACTATTGAGGAGGGTACTGTTGATATTGAGTTTGGTGATGAGGAAAGTTATTTCCTTGGTAAGAATTTCTCCAGTTGGGGTTCCAGGGAGCTTGATGGTTCGATTGTTGTGACCATGGTGTCCAAGATTTAGGATTTTGCATTGGGTTCTGAGATGGATGCCACCGGTTATTAGAATAATGTGAAGGGAATTGTGTATTCATATTATTCATTCCATTCATATTATTCAAGAAAAGTGATGGATCTGGATTCATACCTTGATTCTGAGGCTGCCAAGGTTTCCTCTGTGCAATAAAGTAAGCCTGTTCCACATCTGAAGTGGATTCCTACAGGACTGCTTTGACTTTGGGTAATGAAGGACATTCCTTGGTATCATGCTCCAATTCACATATCCTACATATCTCTTCCTTGTCCAACGGGCATTCTTTCATTGGGCACGTTTTTCTACATTAAGGACAGAATACGAGTGTAAGATCTTCTACTGCTTGACTCTATTTTGCTCTCAAAACATCTAACTTTGAGGAAATGGAGCTCATCATATCGTTTTTAAACTTCTCTAGTAAGTTGTCTATTTCTACTCGAGTGGCTCCTCCACTAGCTGACTTATGTGTCCTAGTGAAGACATCCTGATCTCGATCCTTGTCTCATTTTTTAGTTCTAGAGGATCCCCTTGAATGCTGTCGACATAATTCAATGATCTTCTCAAAAGGTTCCTTTGATATATCCCCTTTCCCCAACAAATTCAACATATCAAGGAAATCTTCTCTAATTCCTCGTAGCAAGATAATCTTAAGTACATCTTTTCTAATCGCAGTGTGGCCAGACCTTTATAGATTATACAACAATCTTTCAACAAAATATTCCAAGCTCTCCTCTTCCTTCTGAACCATTTTAAACAACTCTTCCTTTCTATCTCTAGTTCTACAATATTGTTGATATTTAGAAAGAAAGGTTTGTTTCATTTTATCCCAAGTAATAATGGTCTCACGACCTAAACTCATGAACCAGCACAGAGCATTTCCTTTCAAGGTGGCTGGGAATAGTTTCAGCTTCTGAGCACTGAAGGTATAGTCATAACTACGACAGAGGATGTCAAACTCGAAAAGAAGTTCATCAGGATCTTCAGAAGACTTACCATGGAAATTTGGGAGAATTGATGGTGATATATTTTTCATAGGAGCTGCCCCAGGTGTCTGGAGGATAGGGAATTCAAGTGTGACCACAGTGTCACTAGGATGATTGTCTTCCACTTCCTCTTCACTGTTCTTCTGGTGTTCATTCTCTCCTTCATGTTCTCTATTAGCCATGTTGTTCCAAAATTCAATGGATTTCTTTATTCATTCTTCCTCTTCTTCTGCTTCTTCTGCTTCTCGCATTTATTCTTCTCGCCTTCTCTCTTCCTCTTCTTCTCAGCGAGTCTCCAACCACACTTATTTAGTAACTCTGGTCCCGTTAATATGATAAATATCATCTCTATCCGGTGCATCCACGGTGCTTCCCTTGTCTTCAGGATGTTTCTTCTCTGCAATGGGAGTAGATGGTCCCGTTGCGTTCTCCACAGTTGATTTTGAATTCTCAAGATTGAGAGGAACATGTTGACACAAGGTCTTTCGACAGGGGTTTACTCTGTCATCAAAAACACCAACAACCCCTTATTCACCGGACGAGAAAGGAGTTACCATTCCCAGCAACACCTGCAAAGCAGGTGAGGTCTCACCCGAGGTGGATAAGGGTGCATTACAATATTTACCATAGTCCACTAATCAACTATTCGCATCAAAACACATTATCATTAACCAAAATCATGTATTCACATAAACCAATAGAGAACCTTTAAATAACCCATTATCGCATCATAGAATAACACTAGAATTCACAACCGAACATCTTCATTCATTAACATCTGCAGAAAAACCCGTCACAGAAATATTCAAAACATGATATCGCAAGTACAACCAAACTCAAAAGATTGCATGAATCTCCTAATCTCTTCCACCCTTAGGCTTACAATATAATTCTATTTGTATGCTTCTATCCTATTACAAAATGGCCCATTTTGGCCGACTTAGCAATTAAATATTCTAAACTATTCTTGTGCTTCCTTAGACTTCGCGGTAATTCCTTCTTTCGCGGGATTTTGGCTTTCGTGCTTGTCGGCTTCTGCACTTCCTGCGGATCTATCCGGTGCCAACAGGACCCCAACATAAACTTGTGGCTCGTCCCGAGCCACCTCAGCCAAAATCTGTTGTTTTGCACCCGCCTTGTACTATGCTTGGTCCTCTAAAACTATTCTTTCTGTTTGGAACTCGTTGTTGTGTTTTTCCTATCTCCATCCGTCGGTCACTGGTTCATTATCATGTACTTCTTGCACTCATTCGTGAGTCTCTTGGAACCTTGATCATATACCTCTCCGGATTTTGTTGGTTCATTCTTCTGTTGTTCTTGTCGGAACCAGAGGTTAATGGCGTCTCTAAGGTGGACAACATGCCAATTGCTCCGACACATTTGTTTCACGCTTGGGATTTTCTCCTACCAGGGTCAGGTGGCTAGCCCCCCTGTTCTTCTAGTGTTCACTGGACCCATGAAGCTTCGAACTACCACCACATACTTATAAATCTTTGGTGAAACCTCGTCATTGTGACACCTGATTGTCCTGGCTTTTTTCTTATCAAGGCGCTCATGGATGCTCGTCGTTCGGGCCCACAGCGCCCCTGGGGTGCTACCGCATGAAATGAAGTGAATCATTTCCACAGCCTCCTTGGAATTCCTAACTTAAGCAATAACCTCACTAACTGGTGGCATGGATTTATTACGTTTGTTAAATGCGTTGGTGCTTATCTGAACCCTTGGTGCCTGTATTTATGCATACTCATTATTCAGGGTGTCTGGCCAAAAACTCCTCTGTGAATATGCTTGCCTCATGCACTGATTCAGTCATCATTTCTCCTGCGTGTGATTACCAGGAATCCTACATGCATGGTGGGTGACCGTACTATTCCCATCGGTTCTGCATGTCATCCCCGTGTGATGTATCGTTCATGGTGCCAACAGCCATGTTGCTGTCATGTATTCATAAGTGCCTGGTGGCGGCCCTGCTTCCATCCATTCAATCATCATTTATGTCCTGTCATCTATGCCCATTCCGTTTGTTGGTCGATGTTGATTTGACGGGATGGTAATTCTCCCGCAGTCACAGTCATGGTGATCCCACTTTTCCTTGTCCGCATCCCTCCTCTTATGCGATACCTCCCTTTTTTTTTTCATTGTTGTGTCGGATCATAGCGATAGAGATTTAGCCCATTGTCATTCACCATGCGATTCAACAATACCCCATCTAAGCTCTATAGCCGCACTGCACCACCGTTAGTGACAAAATTGATGATATAGGGTCCTAACTAGTGCATTTGTAATTTACTCGGTTGTTTCACGAACTTGTTGTCATATAGCAACACCGTGTTGCCTTTCTGAAAGTATCTCTGCTTAATGTGACGGTCATGCCATGCTTTCTGGTGATCATTTTCAACTTGCTGGTGGAATCTTGTGATGAACCAATCTTCTTCTAAGTGTACTAATTGTGCCAGTCGTTCTTCCAACCCACTGTCATCTCTCATATCTATGATGACTGCAATATGCAAACTTGGAATAATGTATTCCATCGGCATAACTGCTTCTTTACCGTAGACCAGTTTGAATGGAGTTTGGCCAGTTAATCGCTTGCATGTGGATCGATACACCAAGAGGATCGCTCAAATTTTAAGGTCCCAATCATCTCAATTTCTGTTGTATACCTTTGCGAGTATGTGTTCCAAGATTTTGTTGAATGCTTCTACTGTCCTGTTTGCTTGAGGGTGGTAGAGAGTACTCTTCTTATGTTGAACCTAAAAATCCTCCATTAGTGCTGCGATTGTCTTATTTACAAAGTGCGCCCCTTTATCGCTTAGTAAAATATTTGGGCATCCAAATCAGGTGACCATGGTGTCGAAGAAGAATCTGGCAGTCGTTGATGCAGTACAATCCTTGACTGGCACAACCTCCACCCAATGTGTCAAATATTCTGTTGCAGTTATGATGTAGCGTGATCCAGTGCATTTTCCTAGAGGGTTAATGGGCCCTACAAAATCTACCGTCCATTTGTCGAATGCTTGCAGTGTAACCTGGGGTACTAATGGCATCTCGTCCCCTCTCGATTGTTTCCCTGTACGTTGATAGACATCGCAGTTTTTGGCATAGTCAGTGGCATCGCTATGCATGGTTGGACACCATAACCTGGCTGTCAGGATCTTTTTCGCAATGGCCCGACCTCCATAATGTCCTCCGGCAATTCCATCATGTTCCTAGGCTAAAATCCATTCCTGCTCGTGTGAGAGAATGTAGCGGTGTAATATCTCATCAGGGCTCATCTTGTACAATTGTCCTACGATTAGTTGGAATTATGCATCCTTCATAACTAACTACTTCTTCTGACTGGTTGTGAATTCCTCTCGTGCCTTTCCTGTTGCTAGGAACTGAATAATTGGTTCATAGTAGTCATCAACCATTTCAACTCTGAATAGTTGAGCGTTTGGTAATCCTTCGTCGATGCTTCGCGGTTCCTCCCCTGAATCGATCCTTGACAGGTGGTTTGGTCGTGCATTCAACCATCCTGGTTTCACGATGATCTCAAAATCAAATTCCTGAAAGAGGAGTAGCCATCGGAAAATCCCCCCCCCAAAACAGGCTTTTTCAACAAATACTTCAGCACTGAATGGTCAGTGAACATTTTGAAGTGGCCCCCTAAAAGTTAATGTCGAAACTTTTGTAGGGTGTAGACCATCGCTAGTCCTTCTCATTCAGTGGTTGTATAATTCTTTTCTGCTGTCGACAGCTTCCTACTTGCAAAAGCTATCGGATGGTCGATGTCACCTTCACCTGGTTGGGAAAAGATAACACTGAGTGTGATTGACGATGTGTCAACGTGGACATGAAACTCTTTCTTCCAATCTGGGAAGGAAAGGATGGGTGCTTCCACCATCTTTGTCTTCAAAATGTCTAAGCTCTTTTGGCATTCTTCATTCTTTAGTAGTTTCCCCATAGGTGTTGTGATTGCGGCGTATCCCCTGATGAACTTGCGGTAATAGCTTGTGTGGCCCAACGTCGCCTTGAGTTGGTTAACTATTGTTGGCGGTGGAAGGTCAACAATGATGGCAATCTTTGCTGGATCAACTAAAAGGCCCTCCTTGCAAACAATGTGTCCCAGCAGTATCCCAAATGGGGCACAAAAGATGCATTTCTTCAAGTTAAGAGATATCTAGTGGTGACGACATCATTCTAACATCAGTCTGAGGTTCGCAATGTGGTTCTTGACTAGCCCATATACTGTCCAATCGTCCATGTATACCACATGAAATTTATGGATATAGTCTTTGAATGCTGCAACTACCAGTTGTGAGAATATTGTGGGGGCATTCTTCAGACCGAATGACATCATTGTATATTGGTAACACCCCCATTCTGTGACAAACATGGTCTTATGACTATCCTCCTTCGCAATCCTAATTTGGTGGTAGCCTGAGAACGCATCCGTAAACGAATATATTTCTTGACCGCCAAATCCTTCAAGTACTTCGTCTGTGAATGGTGTCGGGAATGGTTCATGTAAACATGCATCATTCAAATTTCGTAGGTCGACACAAATTCTTACTTCACCGGTTTTCTTATCTTGGATGACCATTGGGATAATCCATTCTGACTCTTCGACTGGTTCAATGATGCTGGCTTCCAACATTCTCTCAAGTTCATCCTGTACTTGTTCCTTGTGTCGTGGGTTTAAGCGATATGGTCTTTGTTCAACCGGCTTCGCACCAAGTTTCATTGGAATCTTCATTTTTCCGAGGTCCCCAGAGATTCCCTTGATTTCTGAGAATTTTGGTGGGAAAAAGTCTTGAAACTCGTGCAACAGATCTGTCATATTCGCAATAGTCGATTCATCCCAATAATCTCCAATGCTCACAAATTTCAAGTTTTCTTTTGACCCGATGTTTACCTTCATGATCTTCAATGGCTGGTTGTACTTATCAAATGATAGCTTAGGTGCCTTCACGTTGCGACTGCCTTTGGACTCCAACAAATATGTAGCTCTTAGGTTGTCGTCATCATCATTCGGTTCTCCTGAGACATTGTAGTAGTACATCATCATTTCAGGTGTCATGGTCCATCGAAATTCTGATAACTACATTGTTGGTTCCACCTCAAAAATATTCTTCTTGATTTCTTGAAGTGCATTATGAATGAAGGGATTTCATCTAAGAAGGAGAATGTTTGGCTAAAGCCAATCGTTAACTGATCCCAAGAAATTGTACCAAGTCGCAGTTCTGTCACGACATACCAACTCCACGATACTTCATCCAACGTATGCACGAAGGCATGCACCCACTCCTGTTCCGGTCGTGCTGCCCATTAGTGTTGACAAGCCTTCACATTTTTGTTTGGGTTACCCTAGCCATCGTATCTTTGTCTATTCCATGCTACGGTGTCGCTGAAACGTACCTCCGAGAGGCGTCGACATAGTGGCCAGTTTGATATCCTTGATTTATGTGCTGCCCACCAGCACGCAGGAGTAGCCTTCAAGGATTCCTCCAAGGCCAAGAGTCTTTGTGGTTCCTCTACCTTTCCTTTGAATTCTGTTAAGAAGGTGCTCAAATTTGGTAACCCTTCGTAAATTGGTAATGCGCACTCCTCGGTAGACACTCAACACACTGACTGTGTAATCCTTGCACATCTACGAAACAATACTTCGTGAAGTTGGTTTTGCCAATTTTCTAGTGCCTCATCTGAGTCCGAAGATGCTGAGCTAGAGCTGCGCCATTCCAACTCCCCTTCATCAGTTGGATTGATGTAATATTCATAAATATTATATAGGCTATCCCATCCTTCCCTATCTTCATCTTTGGTGGGTTCTACATATCGTTGTCCTTCTGTAGGGTCTAGTGGTGTGACAACCCTTATTTATCGGTCTTCAAATGACATGATCCGCTTCTTGAAATTGATGATTGCCTAATTTTCCATCGCCCAGTCGATCCCAATAGTGATGGATACGGAGATGTGTTATCTACTATATCTATAACATCAAAATTAGCATATGTTCAAAGTCCTTTGATTTCGACGGGAAGTTGACACACTCGACCAAGAGGGGTGACCTTGCTCTGGTTTGCCAATCGCAGTTGTACTGGTGACCAGGTCATTTGTGGTTTTTCCGTTGTTTCCCATGTTTGTTTTGTCAGGATGTTCACGTCTGACCCTAAATCCAAATTGACGTAGTCGACATCGAACACTTCGATTTGTGCCAACATCCTCATTTCTCTATCCGTCTTCCTTTTCTTATGTATGCAATTAACCCTGGGTTCCTTTCATCCTCCCTCCTGTCGACGCAATAGACTGGATATCTCCTCCAATGCCTCCTCATATTTTTCCAATTCTAAACAACTTCCGATGAATGCTCTTCCTTTGTCGCCCCCACATTCCTTGTTGTTCCTTTGAGAAGACCTCTTTTGCAGCTTCCACATCGAAGGTGACCTATTTCGTTGGTCGAACGGTATGGTGCGGTTGGTCGGCTTCTGTTGTTGATTTTCCTTGTGTCACTATTCCCACTATCGCAGATTGCTTTATATCTTTTGTTGATATCTTCTATACTGCCAGTTGGTTCTGGTTCTGGTTTTGGTTAGGTGGAGATGGTAGGTTCTTCATCTGCCATCTGGCGATAAGCTGTGGGAAATATTCGATGCTATGGTCCACTCCGCTGCAATATGTGCATTGCAAGGCCTGATTCGGGCAATCCCTTGCAAAATGTCCTTTTTGCCCATAATTATAACATGCAGGATGTCCTCGGCCCCGTCCAGCGGCTCCTCCTCTTCTGGTGCCACCACCACGACCTCCCCGGAATCCTACACTAAATCCTCCTCGTGGCAGTCTGTACTACGCCTGCTGGTACTGTGGCTGTTGATACTACGGTTGTGGGTATTGTTGATACAGCGGCTACTGGTACTGTGGTTGTGGATACTGTGGTGCGCCATACTGTAGTTTCCCATACTGTCCTTGGTCAAATTGTGGCGTCTGCATAAACTAGGGTTGTTGCTGGGCATACTGCGGCTGCTGTAGTCCTAGTTGTTGCTCTTCTCCCTTTACCAGGTATGCATCCATGTCCCGTTATTGCAATAAATCATGTGCCCTGCAATCCTTTTCGTCATGCCCCACTGATCGACAGAATTTACAATACAGATTCACTGGTTTCGACACTATCTTCTGTAAGTATATGCAGTCTTCTGGTTGATGCCCCCTGTCTTGGAAAATGGGACACCATGGTATCCCTTCCTGGTGAAGGGGGTTAGGCGCTCCTGAATGCAAATACTACTAAAACGCTGAATAGTTATCCTTATGGTGGCCTTCCGTCTTGCATCTGGTACACCATACATCTGCGCGGTTATTTTTCCCTTGCTTCATGTCCTCCAATTGGAGCGTCAACGTAGCCAGTTGTGCTTGAATCTTATCCATTCCAGCCCCAGTCTCTTCGATCGGCGAAGCCTCTAACTTCATCACGATTTCTAATTCTTCGACCTGATCCGCAACCTTCTGGTTCATCAATGGTCCTCTAATATGTGGTACCAGTCTAGCAATAAACCAGTCTTTATGCTGTAGGTCGTTTATTGGAAAATTGAATTTCGCTATTAATGTCTTGTATCTCTGATCAAATTCCCATACTGGATCATTCAGGTATTTCCTAATCTCTGTCATGTCCCAAATTTTGAATTGGGTCACAATGGCCTAATCACATTGGCCATATTCATTAGAGTTTGTAAAATTGATGTTAAAGGTCAAATAATTGCCAAGGAGGAAAATTACTAGTTTCCTAGGTTTGGGGTGGAAGCTTTGGGATTTGGAATAATGGGGATAATAAATGATGTTTGAATATTAGAGTGGCATAAATATTTAATAAAGGATCTAAATAAATATATACAAGTGAAAATTAAATTGGCATTTGATCATGAAGACACATGGAGGAAGTGGGACCCACATATGGCTAGATTTCCCCACTACACTTGGCATCATTCTCTCACCAATTCGAATTCAAGGTGAATGGTAACATACTTGGGAGAGTCCAAAAGGTATTATTCATGGCATGACTCATCCAAGGTCGAAATGTAGATGAAGAGTAACTCCCATGGAAGAGGAAGAGGCAATTTGGAGTTAGTGAGACACTTGGGCTAGATTCCCTAGCTCTATGACAACAATGATGAAGATGCTATGACACCTATGACACAAATCAGACCTGAAGGCTGACATATGACATATATGATATGTCAGGGCTAAAAATAGACTCCAAGAGGGCGCTCAAGGGTGTTAGGGAAGCTAATATGCTTCCACATGTGATTTGGTGGAAGTGGGAAACTAGAAATTGTTGTACAAGTGGCATTCTTTGGAATCTCTTCCCAACTTGAGTTGGCATGAGTCTCTTGGAAGGAATTCAAACCATGGAGGAAATTAGAACTTTATAAATGTCAATAACAAAGAATGAAACTAGCTTTTGATCATTTGTAGAATTTTCAATTGCATTTGTGAAGAGGGAGAGCTAATGGATGATTAGTTTCTTGCCTTAGCCAATTTCGAGGGTGAAAGATTCCCATCCAAGTTGGTAATTGGAAAGGCCATTCAGACCTTTAATTTGGAGCTTTAATGGAGTCTTTAGTTGCAGGTGTAAGCTACAGGGTAGGTCATGGTTTATTCTATTGCATCTCACTCCTTCAACCATTTCCAGTTTTGATGGCATATTCTTGATCCTTGAGGGAGGGCATTTTTGGTGAGCTATTGTACTCTTTGGGGAAGCTTTTAATGCCCCATTTATTTTTTAATATGAATTAAATACTCTGTTCTTCATCTCCAAAAATTTTCAGGTCGAAATTCCAAGTAGAAATGTATAAATCTCATTTTTAATGGAAGAACAATGCCATTTCCCCACTACCTTGTTATGAGCCAATGTATTGATGATGATTTTGAATGAATGGATGATTCTATGATATATTTGTGATCAATATACTTCCACGGATGTCTTCTACAAGTTTCATGTACTGTACTTGAGCATTTGAAGCATTGTTACTCAGTTTAGTTGTATTGGGAGGTGAAATAGTGCCATTTCCCCAAGGGTCGAATTGGGGATTTTTGCAGTTGAATGGGAGAGGGTGAGAACAGTTGTAATAATCAATTAATGGTGCATATGAGAATTTAATAAAATAATTAACACATTACATACCTCTGTTTATAAATTTGAGTGGGTTTGGAGGCATTTGGGAAGCCATTTTCAGTACTTACCCAGGGGGATTTGAACCCCAAATTACTAGTAAAATTGCATAATTGGTTCAGAATCTTAAGAGAGTTTGTAGAGGTCTTTTGGTGGACATATGTCATCCATAAAAATCATATTCAAGTTCTAATATCATTCATACACCTTTCTTTGAATATTTGAAGGCATTTGGAGTCAATTTGAGACCTAGAGACCAATATTAGTTAAAGGAAAATCACTAGTAAAGTTACCTACATTGATCAGAATTGAAAGAGGATTTGCAGAAGTATTTTAAAGGTCCAAAGGCATCCTTGAAACACATATTTATGTTCTAATATCATTCATATACCTTGTCAGAATATTTGGGATCATTTGGGGCAAATTTGGGACCTAGAGATCAAAACTAGTCAAAGGTCTAACTAGGGAAAAAAGTGAAACATTGCCATTTTAATAAAATTCCTAACAAGGGACATTACAATGGTATCAGAGCATGGTCCTTGCACCTGTGGATTAGGTACATACATTCAAGAATAATTTTCATCCATGTCTTACTATTATGATAAATCCTATGAGTACAATTCTTATGAGGAATATGCAGATGCTTATGAGTAATATGAAGCAGAATGTGAATGGTATGAGGAAGAGATGCCATCATGCAACACTTCTTACAATTTTAGGAGAAATGAAGATTATTCTTATGACTTTAGATCTGATGAATATGAGTGTGTCACACCAACCAAGGATAATTCTATGAGCGAGTTCCAAAGATGGAGAGAAAAATATAAAACCTTGCCCCAACAATATCAAAAATATCAAGAATATCTTGCTTCGAGCAAAAATACACAAAATTCCATGTCTTTTGAGTACTATGCTGAACATGTTTTTGAAAATAGGCCAAAAAATGAAGATGTGGAGTTAGTGAAGAAAGTTTTATGCCCTTCTTGTAAAAACCCTTGGAGCGAGTATCATATATGTGTGTATGAAATGATGTCCTCCTTGAGGAGAGCTTTTGAGATTTATTCAAGAAGAGATTCCAAATGCGGTGAACGAATCCGTTCACTAAGTTAATAGTCGAATCCGACTCTCATATTGAATGATAAATAGGAATAATATATTGGATGATGAAATACAATGGATATGGCCGCCTTAAATATGGCTGGGCCATCCACTATTGAAGAGACATTCCTCTTCATAACTATAATAATTAATTACTATTACTAATAGTATATAACATATTTATTTACTAATTTATTGTTGTAGCATTGCCTTTCCCTTGGAAAAGCTTTGTCCTCAAAGCTGAGTTTCTCATGACGTCTTTTATTCTGGCTCTATGTCGCACTGATGACTTGAGAGATGCAATTTTGATTACCACCATTGCTTCCTTTTGTTTCTTTTGCTTCAGAATCTGTATTAAATCTATATTTGGTGAAGTTGTTTTTATGTTTTTACTGCTTGCTTGGTTGTTACTTTTAACTATTTTTGTTCTTGATTGAACAGACTCAATCAACTTTCCCATAATAACTATTTTCATGTTGTTATTCTGATTAACCTTATAGTTGTTCTTATTAATGTTCTTAATAGCGGTCCTTATGATGACATCTTCTCTTCGTGTGTTTATGTATGTGACATTATTGTTGATGTATTGATCTTCATTACTGCCCTTTTCTTTAGTCTTTATCAAAAGTTCTTTTGTATTTTCTTCCTTTGTGCATACAACTTCCTTTAGATACTTGACTGCATAATTGGCTTGCTTCTTGCTGCAATTTTGATCAAGATCCATACTCTTGTCTTGGTTGACATAATAGTTTTTTGTATCTTCCTCCTTATCAAATATTTCGTTGTTGGTTTCTTCATTAATCGGATGTGTGGTATATTTGTCTTGCATATTATCTTGATCAATGCCATTATTTTCATCATGGTTGACATAATGGTCTACTACATCTTCTTCTTTTACCTTAGTTTTAGTGACTTCTTCTACGGAATTTTCACATACATCTTCATTTTCTGTAAGTGTTAAATTGTTAATAGAATTTTTTATTTCAATTATATCCTTACTGATTTGTTCAAAAAGATTGATCAATTCTTCATTGAATGACGCCATAGGTCTTGTAGAGGGGGATATTTTATTTTATTTTTTTTAACAATAATTGATTTGCCCTTATAATAATTATTATTATTTAAATGTAATAATAATATTATTTTAATATCATATATTTCCCAAACAATTGTAATATTTTACAATTATGGACTAATATTAATTAATCTCCACATTGGTTAGCCTTTTGCTTTAGATTAATTTCTTCATGGATTGTGTGTAGATTAGGTGGTTGGGAAGAATGATTGTTACCTTCCCCACCCAAGTTCAAATCTCACTTTTGGTTTGTTCTTAAGGAATAAAACCAAACCCACTTCTCACAAAACCACGTGCACCTTAAAACCACGTGCGGTTTCACTTCTTACTTTTACTTTTTACTTCTACTCACTTCTAAACTTTACTTTTACTTTTTTTTTTTTTTCACTTCTTCTTACTTCTTTTTTATTTATTTCTATATTCTATTTTCTTCTTTTTTACTTGTCTTTCTTTTCTTCTTTTTATTTTCTTTTACTTTTTCCTTTTTCTTTCTTTCTCTTTTTTTCTTTTTTTACTTCTTTGGGCCACAGGCCTGGTTTTGGACAAGGTCCTAGATTGGTGGCTACAAGCCTGGCTCTGATACCAAATGCGGTGAACGAATCCGTTCACTAAGTTAATAGTCGAATCCGACTCTCATGTTGAATGATAAATAGGAATAATATATTGGATGATGAAATACAATGGATATGGTCGCCTTAAATATGGCTGGGCCATCCACTATTGAAGAGACATTCCTCTTTATAACTATAATAATTAATTACTATTACTAATAGTATATAACATATTTATTTACTAATTTATTGTTGTAGCACCAAATATATTGATCCTAAGGAAAACAAGGGGCAAAATGCATCAGCTTGCTTTAAGGAGCAAAATGAAGAGACATCACAAGAGCATGAAGAAGATTCTATTGAAAATATGGAAGATCATTTTGAGACACCTTCTAGCTTAGACATGAACCAAAGAGAATCTACTGATGGATGCTTAAACTATGACGGAGTACCTACTGATGGGTGCTCACACCTCTATTTTGGTGACATAGATATCACTTTTGAAAGTGTTTCTACAAGTACAAGTTTCATTAAGCATGATAATGAAAACCTTGTAGTAGTTGAAGAAGAACCAAGATCAACTTCCCCATCACCACTTGAGCTTCATGAAGTTGGTCCAAGAAAAAATGAAGAAGATGAGGAGGTTCATTTGCAAGAGCCTCATTTTCTTGAAGGGTCCTTAAAGATGAATGAAAAGAAGATCCAAGAGTCCCTCAGCATTCTCCATGACACTCAAGCATTGGTGTCAAATTCTTGTTGGAGAGCTACTTCATTGGAGGAAACATCCTTCCTTGAAGACATGGAGAAGATTCAAAGAGCAATGTGCCAGATCAAAGGTAATTTCATGTCTTTTCTTTTTGATAGAAACCATTTGTTTGAGCTTAATGAATTGTTACATGATGCATACTTGAAGAATAATGAGGATATTCATAAGCTCACAATTCAAAATGAGCAACTTCTTGAAAAGTTGCAAGATACTTGTTTTTCCTCCTATGTTTCAGATTGTCAAATGGTAGATTGTTTGGAGGATTCTCTTGACATGGTGGATCATGATAAATGTGGGAATTTGAATCTGCTTAATGTGTTTGAAGATGAACTTGAAGAGATCCAAACACTTGATGTGGTGGAAGAGGAACTTGAATTGTCTCTTGATGAAGGTTATGCAATTTTTAAAGAAGAGCATGATTTCTCTACATTGGAACCAATCTATGACAAAGGTTTCCCACTTTTGAAGGAGTTGCATGATACTACCCACATGGATCCTTCCCATGATGAAACTTCTGCACTTTTTGATCATTTGGGTGAGTTAGTTCATTCTCCTACATCCTACAATTCCATGTTTTGCAGTATTAGTCTGTCATGTCCCAAATTTGGTATTGGGTCACAATGGCCTAATCACATTGGCCCTATTCATTAGAGTTTGTCAAATTGATGCTAAAGGTCAAATAATTGCCAAGGAGGAAAATTACTAGTTTCCTAGGTTTGGGGTGGAAGCTTTGGGATTTGGAATAATGGGGATAATAAATGATGTTTGAACATTAGAATGGAATAAATATTTAATAAAGGAGCTAAATAAATATATACAAGTGAAAATCAAAGCGGCATTTCATCATGAAGACACATGGAGGAAGTGGGACCCACATATGGCTAGATTTCCCCACTACACTTGGCATCATTCTCTCACCAATTCGAATTCAAGGTTAATGGTAACATACTTGGGGGGAGTCCAAAAGGTATTATTCATTGCATGACTCATCCAAGGTCGAAATATAGAGGAAGAGTAACTCCCATGGAAGAGGAAGAGGCAATTTGGAGCTAGTGAGACACTTGGGCTAGATTCCCTAGCTCTATGAAAACAATGATGAAGATGCTATGACACCTATGACACAAATCAGACCTGAAGGCTGACATATGACATATATGACATGTCAGGGCTAAAAATAGACTCCAAGAGGGCGCTCAAGGGTGTTAGGGCAGCTAAGATGCTTCCACATGTGATTTGGTGGAAGTGGGAGACTAGGAATTGTTGTACAAGTGGCGTTCTTTGGAATCTCTTCCCAACATGAGTTGGCATGAGTCTCTTGGAATGAATTCGACCCATGGAGGACATTAGAAGTTTATAAATGTCAATAACAAAGAATGAAACCAGCTTTTGATCATTTTGTAGAATTTGCAATTGCATTTGTGAAGAGGGAGAGCTAGTGGATGACTAGTTTCTTGCCTTAGCCAATTTCGAGGGTGAAAGATTCCCATCCAAGTTGGTAATTGGAAAGGCCATTCAGACCTTTCATTTGGAGCTTTAATGGAGTCTTTATTTGCAGGTGTAAGCTACAGGGCAGCTCATGGTTTCTTCTATTGCAGCTCACTCCTTCAACCATTTCCGGTTTTGATGGCATATTCTTGATCCTTGAGGGAGGGCGTTTTTGGTGAGCTATTGTACTCTTTGGGGGAGGTTTTAATGCCCCATTTCTTTTGTAATATGAAGTAAATACTCTGTTCTTCATCTCCAAAAAGTTTCAGGTCGAAATTCAAAGTAGAAATGTATAAATCTCATTTTTAATGGAAGAACAATGCCATTTCCCCACTACCTTGTTGTGAACCAATGTATTGATGATGATTTCGAATGAATGGATGATTCTCTGATGAATTTGTGATTAATGGACTGCCATGGATGTATTTTACAAGTTTCATGTACTGTACTTGAGCATTTGAAGTATTTTTACTTAGTTTAATTGCACTGGGAGAAGAAATAGTGCCATTTCCCCAAGGGTCGAATTGGTGATTTTTGCAGTTGAATGGGAGAGGGTTGGAACAGATATACTAATCAATTAATGGTGCACATGAGACCTTAATAACATCCTTAATACATTCCCTACCTCTGTTCAGAAATTTGAGTGGCTTTGGAGGCATTTGGGAAGCCATTTTCAATACTTACCCCAGGGGGATTTGAACCCCAAATTACTAGTAAAATTGCATACTTGGTCCAGAATCTTAAGAGAGTTTGCAGAGGTATTTTGGTGGCCATATATCATCCCTGAACATCATATTCAAGTCTTAATATCATTCATACACCTTCCTTGAAGATTTGAAGGCATTTGGAGTCAATTCGAGACATAGAGACCAATACTAGTCAAAGGCAAATTACTAGTAAAGTTCCCTACATTGGCCATAATTGAAAGAGTATTTGCAGAAGTATTTTAAAGGTCCAAAGGCATCCTTAAAACACATATTTATGTTCTAATCTCATTCATATACCTTCTCAGAAGATTTGAAATCATTTGGGGCAAATTTGGGACCTAGAGATCAAAACTAGTCAAAGGTCGAACTAGGGAAAAAAAGTGGAAAATTGTCATTATAATAAAATTCCTAACAAGGGACATTACAGTGGTATCAAAGCATGATCTTGGCACCTGATGTGGTATAATATCTATGAGGAAAAGAATTTAGGTACCACCATTATATATTGAAACCAAAAGTGCTTTTGTTGAAGAGGAAAAAAAAAAAAGTAGGAGAAGAAGAGCAAATTTTTTGAGGGAACTATGACTAGGGAACTATGACTATGTGTTAAGAGGTGAAAGGGTTCTTTTTGATGGTGCCACATGAGGAGTATGGAACTCCTAGATTTACCTTTTATGATGACATGGTTGGAGCACATTCTTATTCAAATTTGAAACAACATTATTTGTCATTTTATGATGATGCAAATCTACATGGATGCACCTATGATATGCATTTGAGTCACTTGAAGACTCATGGTTTTTCTTGCTCAACACTTGATTCATTTGATGTTGGAGGAACTTCATCCAACACTTGGGAGAATAGATTTATGATTGGAGAACATTTTTGTTGGCAGCCACATACTTTGTTATATTTTTATGATTTTCACATTCATGGATGTATGGGTGAGACTTCTTTGAGTCATTTGAAGTCTCCTTGTTTTTTCTACTCATTATTTGGTTCAGATTTTAGTGGAGTTTCTTCATTCACTTCTTGGATGAAAGAATACATGACTGAATATTTTGATGCATATCACATCCTTTTGGAGCAGCATTATAGGACATGGGATCCTCACCTATGTCATTGGAGCATATTTGATTGGTCACTTGAAGCTTGCATGCAATTGGAAAATGGTGTTCTACTTGCTTGGAGGTATAAGCACTTTCATGACTCTTTGATGAAGCATATCCTTGATGTACATTTTCATTATGTTGTTATGTACTTTGATGATATATATTTGGTACCCTGGAATACTTTTTGTCTCATTGGTTTCATTTTTTTGGGGGAAGCAAGTAGTATGGGAGATGGATTCCCCACTTAATAAAGTGATTTTAATCAGAGTAGTGCAGCAGCAAGCATGGTGGTTCCTCTCTAAAATCTTCAAGGAAACTCAAAGACTCAAGGTTGGGCAATTCAATGGCAACTTCAAAGAATTATACAAGAAGCAGGTTCTTCAACACCCATGTTTGAAATTGCTTGAGGACAAGCAATATTGGGAAGGGAGGATTTGTCATGTCCCAAATTTGGAATTGGGTCACAATGGCCTAATCACATTGGCCATATTCATTAGAGTTTGTAAAATTGATGTTAAAGTTCAAATAATTGCCAAGGAGGAAAATTACTAGTTTCCTAGGTTTGGGGTGGAAGCTTTGGGATTTGGAATAATGGGGATAATAAATGATGTTTGAACATTAGAGTGGCATAAATATTTCATAAAGGATCTAAATAAATATATACAAGTGAAAATCAAAGTGGCATTTGATCATGAAGACACATGGAGGAAGTGGGACCCACATATGGCTACATTTCCCCACTACACTTGGCATCATTCTCTCGCCAATTTGAATTCAAGGTGAATGATAACATACTTGGGGGAGTACAAAAGGTATTATTCATGGAATGACTCATCCAAGGTCGAAATATAGAGGAAGAGTAACTCCCATGGAAGAAGAAGAGGCAATTTGGAGTTAGTGAGACACTTGGGCTAGATTCCCTAGCTCTATGACAACAATGATGAAGATGCTATGACATCTATGACACAAATCAGACCTGAAGGATGACATATGAAATATATGGCATGTCAGGGCTAAAAATAGACTCCAAGAGGGTGCTCAAGGGTGTTAGGGAAGCTAAGATGCTTCCACATGTGATTTGGTGGAAGTGGGAAACTAGGAATTGTTGTACAAGTGGCGTTCTTTGGAATCTCTTCCCAACTTGAGTTGGCATGAGTCTCTTGGAAGGAATTCGACCCATGGAGGAAATTAGAACTTTATAAATGTAAATAACAAAGAATGAAACCATCTTTTGATCATTTGTAGAATTTGCAATTGCATTTGTGAAGAGGGAGAGCTAGTGGATGACTAATTTCTTGCCTTAGCCAATTTCGAGGGAGAAATATTCCCATCCAAGTTGGTAATTGGAAAGGCCATTCAGACCTTTCATTTGGATATTTAATGAAGTATTTATTTGTGGGTTTAAGCTACAGGGCAGCTCATGGTTTCTTCTATTGCAGTTCACTCCTTCAACCATTTCTAGTTTTGATGGCATATTCTTGATCCTTGAGGGAGGGCGTTTTTGGTGAGCTATTGTACTCTTTGGGGAAGATTTTAATGCCCCATTTATTTTTTAATATGAATTAAATACTCTGTTCTTCATCTCCAAAAATTTTCAGGTCGAAATTCCAAGTAGAAATGTATAAATCGCATTTTTAATGGAAGAACAATGCCATTTCTCCACTACCTTGTTGTGATCCAATGTATTGATGATGATTTCGAATGAATGGATGATTCTATGATATATTTGTGATCAATATACTGCCATGGATGTCTTATACAAGTTTCATGTACTGTACTTGAGCATTTGAAGCATTTTTACTCAGTTTAGTTGTATTGGGAGGTGAAATAGTGCCATTTCCCCAAGGGTTGAATTGGGGATTTTTGCAGTTGAATGGGAGAGGGTGAGAACAGTTGTAATAATCCATTAATGGTGCATATGAGACTTTAATAAAATACTTAACACATTAAATACCTCTGTTCTTAAATTTGAGTGGGTTTGGAGGCATTTGGGAAGCCATTTTCAGTACTTAACCCAGGGGGATTTGAACCCCAAATTACTAGTAAAATTGCATAATTGGTTCAGAATATTAAGAGAGTTTGAAGAGGTATTTTGGTGGAAATATGTCATCCATAAACATCATATTAAAGTTCTAATATCATTCATACACCTTTCTTCAATATTTGAAGGCATTTGGAGTCAATTTGAGACCTAGAGACCAATATTAGTTAAAGGAAAATCACTAGTAAAGTTACCTACATTGATCAGAATTGAAAGAAGATTTGAAGAAGTATTTTAAAGGTCCAAAGGCATCCATGAAACACATATTTATGTTCTAATATCATTCATATACCTTGTCAGAATATTTGGGATCATTTTGGGGCAAATTTGGGACCTAGAGATCAAAACTAGTCAAAGGTCTAACTAGGGAAAAAAGTGAAACATTGCCATTTTAATAAAATTCCTAACAAGGGATACTACAATCTCTTTGAGCTTAGTAATGTATTGTTCTTCTGACTTGGGTTTTTTAAATTCCTGAATCATCGTTGCTTTAATTTCTACCAACGATTTTCCTGGAACTTTAGTATATTTTATGAACCAGTCCAGCGCACGGCCCCCGATTTTCGTCGCCAACTGCCCCTTTTTGATGTCTTCATTTTGTACCTGCTTCATGATCCACACTACCTCTCATAAAAACCAAAACTGTTCGGGATCCTCCGTCCCACTTCCTACAAAACTCGACATCTTCGTATTTTCCGCCATCATGGTGTTCCTACTATTGTTACTTACTGATGCGCTACTTTTTCCACTACATGTGGGAAAGCTCTGTGAATTATTTGTGGTGTTTCCTTTAAATTTATAGGTGGCGTATGGGGTCGAAGGTATGTGGTAGCTTACGATCCACCCTTCTTTTGGGGTAGCCTGGTCACCGCCTTCCTCCTCGTAATAAGGGAGCTCTGTCCTCAGTGGCCCTATTTCATAGTCATCCCTTTCGTTCCTCTCAAGGGACTCTTCCTCAGTCCTCCTCCTCTTATTAGAATGCGGGAATATCGTTCCACTTCTCAAGGTGCCACAGTCTTTCTCAACTTCCCTTATAAATTCATCGTCGCTCATGTCCATCTACCCTACATCTTTCCTAGCGGATCCATAACTATGCGACACCTACAACCCCTACACACTGATCTGTCTACTCATCGGAGGTCATTTTCATCATGCCCTTGTCGCACACCAGCATCTTAATCCACAAGTTCAGTGACAGGACAAACCTACCCTTTGGTCCCCTAAAAAATCATCTCTCCACGTCGTTATAAGAATTGTTGGTATCTACCATGAACTCAGTGATGTACCCCTCTAGGATACTATCGATCCAGAAGTCAACAACCATTGATACTGTATTATTGACTTGCTTCAGCTGTCGAATTAGTTCTGGAGTCCACTGATTTGATACGATACCCTGGTTGGTATGTACTCTGAATGTCAACTGCGCGAGCCACTCTTGTAGTATTATTGGAAATTTGGCAAAGAATATCTCATGGATATCCGAGTATATGTTCTTTTGTAACCAACTTTCTACTGTCTCTACCGGGTTCCTCCTTTCTTCTTTCGCAAACTCTTCTGCTTTCTGACTGAACCACTCTTCGATCTCTGGCTTCGTCGGATGCCACAGCATATCCTCTTTTTTCTTCTTAAGGTCCCGGCAATGGAACCATTTTTTAACATAGGGTCTTTCGACAGGGGTTCACTCTGTCGTCAACAACACCAACAACCCCTTATTCACCGGCCCAGAAAGGAGTTACCCTTCTGAGCAACACCTGCAAATTAGTTGAGGTCTCACCCGAGGTGGATAAGGGTGCTGCAGGAACCAAGCTTCCATAGTTACGAAGAAGATATGTGTGCATTAACCAAAGATTACAATATTTACCGTAGTCCACTAATCAACTATTCACATCAAAACACATTATCATTAACCAACAACATGTATTCACATAAACCAACAGAGAACCTTTAAATAACCCATTATCGCATCATAGCATAACACCAGAATTCACAACCAAACAACTTCATTCATTAACATCTGCGGAAAAACCCGTCGCAAAATATTCAAAACATGATATTGCAAGTACAACCAAACTCAAAAGATCGCATGAATCTCCTAAACTATTCTACCCTTAGGCTTACAATATACTTCTATTTGTATGCTTCTATCCTATTACAAAATGGCCCATTTTGGCCGACTTAGCAATTAAATATTCTAAACTATTCTTGTGCTTCCTTAGACTTCGCAGTAATTCCTTCTTTTGCGGGATTTTGGCTTTCATGCTTGTCGGCTTCTGCACTTCCTGCGGATCTTTCTTGTGCCAATAGAACATAATTTTCTCTTCCTGTAGACGTCCGCTGTGGTCTGGTGGAAGAATCAACTCTAGCAATTATATCATCGATAAATGTTTGTCTTCCCAGCCCTGTATTACTACCACGACCTCTTCCACCTTCAATGTTAGTATTCAAAGGGGGTTCCCAATTTTGTTTTCTTGTATTCATGCATGTTGTAAATAATCAAACCAAAATGAAATCCATAAACCAACTACTAACTATGTCTATCAATTACCATCTCTGACAACGACGCCAAAATGTTGGTCACCCTATATGCTAATTAATTACAACTAACACACAAGATGTTCAATATAAATTGTCAACCCAGGGAAGTCTTTTATTTCAATGGAAATAAGCAAAATCTATGCATAAACATTTCAAGTAGTTCATTAATTAAATGGAGATGAATAATCTTGCCTATCTGCTCAACTAACTCACCTCATAACTAAAACTAATCTAACTTATCCATCTAGGAATTCAAAGTACAATTACCTTCCTACATATATCAACCCAGCAGTTACTGATCTAAGAATAAAGATGAACTAGATTACTTTTGCAAGAAGTTAAATCCTATAATTATCAAACTACAGTATTCAATCTCTACCAAACTGATTCATCCAGCAGCGACTTTAACTCAATCACAATCTATCTAATCTAATAAATTCAGGAAAGATACAACAACAATCAGAACTAGAAATAAGCTTGTACCCTGATTTGATTAATATTAGAAATCCTAGAAAGAATAAATGATTGAAAGGAATTAAAGTTGAGCTTGGCTGTAACAACTAATTCGAACACACCATGCATCAAATAAACTAATCTACACAGTCGACTGTCACACCACACAGTTGTAGCTATTCAGGATGCAATCATAAACTACCAAAAAAAAATGCAAGTGTTAGTCTACTGTTGTAGCTTGCAGTAACACATCTAATGCAATTCCACACCACACAACATAAAGAAAATTAAAATACCTACTTAACTCGGCAATCTCTGTGAGAAGGCGGGCACTGGCCTTCTAACAGAGACACCGTGAACTACCACAAATTAAGAGACATAAATATGAAGAACTCTGCTCTTTATATTAAAGATGGTAATCCACAGTCTCAATTCTCTATTACAGCCAGTACAAAATGATAATTAACCAACCCCAGACTCTAAAATCCTTCCCATATTTATACATGCAAAATACAATTCGTGATCCACTAATTTCGCACAGCAATGAAGATCTCTAATCTTCATGCTTCGGAGTTACAAGTGAACTGTTACAGCTGTATTGAATGAGGTCGTTGGACATGAAGGATGTTTTTACTCTAGAAATCAATGGATCAACGGATTAACCAATTGGGAGACATCCTGTCTGTTGCAACAATGTTCTGTTTACAACTTCATGTGGAGAGGTTCCATGTTCCTTATTAATGCAAGGAACTAAATCTGCAGAGTAACAGCTGGCACCACGTGTGATTCTTTCTCAGGGCATTGCAGCTGATACACCTGTTCTTTGATCTTGACGTAATGAAATCAACACAAGTTAGCATAAATCAAAGGCTAGAATTCATAACCATAACAATCTTAGGCATTAAATAAATGAAGCAATAATGAATTATATATTTCCAGGAGTCTTGATTGATCTGGAAGAAAGGCATGTATATGGTTTATGGAATTAGGGTGTAATGGGAAAAAATGATGTAATAGGCGTGGTCAAAAAGGGGCAATTCCAGGGCCCAACTGTTGTCTGATAGGTACAACAACTTCCTTGCTATATATCTAATGCTTGCAAATGTTTGGGTGGATACCCTTCATGTTAGTGTATGTCCATGCAAAAGCTTTGTTGTTGTCTGACAGTACCTTCATTAATTGTTATTCTTGTCCTGGCTCCAAATTGGAGTTAATATTAACTATATTTCCAGGCACGATCTCAACTATTTTGATCTAACTTGAATGTTGTTCAAGTGTGAGTACCTCTTCCCACATTCTGTCAGAGTTGTGGGTTAATGTTTTCTCTTCTTATTGCTGACCTGTGCCAAAAAAATCTTCAAAAACATCATGATTAGAAGATGCATTCTGAATAAATCTATCTAAATGACTGTCTTCATCAATGGATTTTAGTGATAGGGAAGCTTCAATGGTAAGAACATGTTGTATGTTTTGGTCTGTTATATCATTATAATCATCTGTCCAGTTATGATATTCTAGGTCTGAGGACTTTTGTGCTGGAGGATAAATCGTGATTTTCTTCCTAGCTTGCCCACTAGTGATTGTCATGTTTCCAGATCTGCAACCTATATAGGCGTCTGCAGTTGCTAGCCAAGGTCTCCCTAGTATTTTTGGGTACCCGTTGAGTTTAATTTTCACTTCAATGACTATGAAGTCAGTTGGGTACTCCCAGGATTCTATATTGATAATAATGTCTTCAAGCATTCCTTCAGGTTTTATAGTTGATGTGTCAGCAAGCTATAGTACGGTAGTTATTGGTCTAACCATCGATTGGAGTCCTAGGGATATCATTGTGTCTTTGGTCATCACATTGATTGCAGCCCCTAAATCAATCAAGTTGCTGGCAATATGTATGTTGTTGATGGTTACGCTGACTACTGGACTGCCTGGATCAAGGTATTTGGGGTTGACAATGACACCTAACATTAAATCTGCTAATTGCCCTAGTACATTTATAGTTGGTGGGTCACGTCTTTTTCTGCCAGGTCTTTTTAAGCAATTCTCTTTAATAAACTTGTTACAAATTGGCACATCTCTTATGGCCTGTAAAATTGGGATTTGGATGTTCAAATGTTTTAATTCGTTAAGAATTGCATTTTCCTCTTCCTCTTTTGTATTTCGTATGAGTTTTTCAGGGAATGGGGTGTTTCTATTTGGTATTTGTATGTGTGGCCGAATTTATTCTTCCTGAGGGTTTATCTCAGTTGGCTGCTAAATTTCAGGTTGTGTTGCTTGTTCGTGATCTTCATTTCCTTGATTACTCTACGTTTGTGTGCTTTGTAATGTTTTTCCAAAACTGAGATTGATTTCGTTTATTTCTAGGGTGTCCACTACATAAGTGGGAATGTGAAGCACCTGCAACAATTAATTAATAAGAATATGTGAAATAGCAGAAATGACAGAACTCAAAATCACTTTTATATTGATCATAGGCCACTTCGAGGGGGAAACCTCCTATGAGCAAGCTCAATACAAATAACTTCACGGTGCCTTCATAGGTCTCAACACACACTTATATACTAAGTCTAGGTGCCAATACTATGGGTCAAAACCATGGGCCACTACAAACTATGGATCAACAATACTACGTGCGACTTACAAAGCGTATGCGCCAACAACAATAACACAAACTATTGATCAACAAATAATATGGGACGACTTACAAAGCATATGCGTCCAACAACAATATACTAACAAAGTAAAGACATGGGTTCCTAATATCCCCTCCCCCTTAAAAAAAGCTTTGTCCTCAACGCTTTAGATGTGGAAATTGTTGTTGAATCCGAAGGAGTGGTTCCCATGTAGCATCCTCTGGTTGCATGCCATGCCACTGAATTAAGACCTCTGTGATAGAGCGAGAGCGAAGATGACGAGTGCGCCGATTGAGGATGGCCTCCGGCTCCAAAAGGATGGATCCTTCATTATCCAGTTCGGGTAAAATCTTTTGTCCACTGATGTTGGTGCCAAGAACTTTCTTCAGACAAGAGACATGAAAGACTGAATGAATGCGGGAAGAAGGAGGAAGTTCCAATTTATAATCAACGGACCCAATCTTCTGAAGAATCCGATATGACCCATAGAACTTTGGAGTGAGCTTATGACGCCCTTTGAGTTTTAGGGAGGATTGCTTGTACGGCTGGAGACGAAGAAAAACCATATCGCTTACTTGAAAAGTGCGCTTAGAATGTTGCTGATCAGCGTGTTGCTTCATGCGATTTCTTGCCATGTGAAGATTGTCCCGCAAAATGTGAAGAATCTGATCGCAGTTTCGAAGGACCATGTCAACTTCCTGAACTGGTGAACTGTTGGGGGTGTATGGAAGAAGAACTGGAGGTTCCTGACCATAGACTGCTTCATATGGGGTCATTTTAGAGGCAGTGTGGTAATAGGTATTGTACCACCATTTAGAGAGAGGGAGCCACTTTGCCCACTGATGTTGTTGTTCAGAGGTGAAGCAACGAAGATAAGTTTCCAAGCATTTATTGATAATTTCAGTCTGACCATCTGTTTGTGGGTGATACCTGGAACTCATCTTCAGTTTGGTCCCAGTGTGGCGAAATAGTTCTGTCCAAAAATGACTGGTGAAAGTTGCATCACGATCCGAGACAATGGAAGAAGTGATGCCATGAAGACGAAAGATCTGGTCTAGGAAAATTTGAGCGACTGAGGAGGCTGTATAGGGATGGCTGAGAGCACAAAAATGACTATATTTGGAGAGGCAATCAACCACAACGAGAATCATTGTCTTCCTGCCAGATTAAGGGAGCCCTTCAATGAAATCCATATAAATATCTGTCCAAATCCATGTATGTATGGGCAAGGGTTCGAACAATCCTGGAAGGAGTGTTGTTTCACCCTTATTGCACTGGAAGGTATCACATTCGGCCACCATCTGTTGAATTGTCCTTTTCATGCCCTGCCAAAATAAGTTACGCTGTGGCCGTTCATACGTTTTGAGGAACTCAGAATGCCCTGCTGATGGAGAAGCATGGAGTTCATAGAAGACAGCTTGTTGAAGATCTCTACTCTGGGGAAGCACCAGACGACCCTTGTATCTCAGAGAAGCACCATCCCAAGAGTAATGTGGTACAGTAGAAGGGTTGTTGGTCAAGCGTTGGATGATTTGAGATAAGGAAGATTCATTGAAATAACCCTATTGAACAGATTGCAACCAATTTGGAATAGGCATAGAAATAGCTGAAAGAGAACCTTGGGCATCAAATGTGTGAGAAAGAGCATCTGCCACAATATTGTCTTTACCCTTCTTGTAAGTGATCTCATAGTCATAACCCATGAGTTTACTAACCCATTTCTGTTGTGTTGGGGAGGAGACACACTGTTCCAAGAAATATTTCAGACTCTGGTGATCAGTCTTGATGCAGAAATGATTCCCTAATAGGTATGGTCGCCACTTTTGTACTACATGCAAAATAGCCATCATTTCCTTCTCATAGGTAGAGGCAGCTAAATTCTTACCTGAAAGGGCTTTGCTGGTGAATGCAATGGGGTGTTCATCTTGAAGGAGAACAACACCAAGTCCATTTCCGCAAGCATCACTCTCAATAGTGAAGGGCTTTCTCAATAGTGAAGGGCTTGGAAAAATCAGGCATAGCTAGAATAGGTGTAGTAAACATAGCTTGTTTTAGTTTGTCAAATGGACACTGAGCAGCATGTGTCCATGTAAAAGTGTCCTTTTTCAATAGAGCAGTGAATGGAGCTTCAATATTTCCATAATCCTTGACAAACTTGCGGTAGTATCCAGTCAACCCCAAAAAACCACGAAGGCTCTTGAGTGTCCGAGGATGCGGCCAATTGTTCATGGCATCGATTTTGGAAGGATCCACGCGAACCCCTTGTGCTGAGATAATGTGCCTGAGATACTCAACTTCCTTCTATCCAAAAACACATTTAGACTGCTTGGCGTGGAGATGATGGTCAGAGAAAAGTTGCATGACAAGATCTAGATGCTGGAGATGTTCATCCCACGTTTTACTGTAGATGAGGATATCATCAAAGAATACCAGAATGAATTTCCGCATGTAGGGTTGAAATATTTTATTCATTAAGGCCTGGAATGTGGAAGGAGCATTAGTGAGGCCAAAGGGCATGACAAAAAACTCATAATGGCCATCATGTGTGCGGAAAGCTGTTTTAGGGATATCATCCTCATGAACCCGAATTTGATGATACCCAGAATGAAGATCCAACTTGGAGAAAAAGTGAGCCCCATGAAGCTCATCAAGAAGCTCATCAACAACAGGAATTGGAAACTTATCCTTGATGGTGAGGTGATTAAGTGCTCGAAATTCAATGCAGAGGAGCCATGACCCATCTTTTTTGCGGACAAGAATAACTGGAGAAGAAAAGGAACTAGTGCTTGGGCGAATAATACCTTGCTTCAATAAGTCCCGAACGAGCATTTCAATCTCCGTTTTTTGGTGAAATGGGTAGTGATAGGGCTTGATGTTGGGAGGAACACTGCCAGGAAGGAGCTGAATATGATGGTCTTCTGGACTGGAAGGTGGCAATCCCACTGTTTCAGCAAAGACACTCATATATCGATCCAAAATTTGTTGTAGATCCAAAGGAGTAGTGGAGACCGATGATGGTTGCATCTGAGCGATGACACCATGTGAATTCTTCTTGAGGAGTTTTTCCATGAGATGTGAACTGATGATGCTGAGAGAACCTGGTTGTAATCCTGTCAATGTGTGTTTTTGTCCATTGAGGGAAAACTGCATCCAAAGTTCAGCAAAATCCCATAAGATAGGGCCAAGTGTGCGTAGCCATTGAGCGCCCAAAACCACATCACATCCGGCTAAGGTCAAGGCAAACATGTCAGAGCGCAAGGTATAATCTCCCATAGAGATACGCACATTTCGACACTTCCCTTTTCAAGGTAAGGTGCCCCCATTGGAAACCATGAGTTCAAAGTTGGAGCAAGGATGGATAAAACAATCAGCTTGTTTGGCGATCCGAGGGTCAATGAAATTATGAGTGCATACAGAATCAATGAGTATTGTAAGAGGAAGCTTCTTGAAGTAACCCCTGATCCGCATTGTTTGGGGGGTGGTGATTCCAGCTAAAGCATGGAGAGATATCTCTGGCTGGTCATCCTGAGACGGAGGGTCAATAGGCAGTTCCTGAATGTCGACCGGAGCAGCCATTGTTTCTGGATCTTTGTCACCAATTTCAGAGGCAGGCAGAGAATCCACATCCAAGAGATAAAGCTTTTGCTGAACACATCTATGTCCTCGAGTGAATTTCTCATCACAATTATAGCAAAGCCCCTTTTCTCTGCATGCTTGCATCTCTATTTCAGGCAAATGCTTGATAGGAGTTGGTCGAGGAGCCTGCGGTAGAGGTGGTTGTTGAAAACCCACATTTCGGAAGGGGACAAAAGTGGGCTTGGAGCGTTGTTGGGCTGCGATCTTGTCTTCTGCCAACTTAGCCAACCCTAGGGATTCCATCATTGTGTTGGGACAGAACATTTTGACCTCAGAGCGGATGGCATCCTTTAGACCACTGATAAAACAACTCCGGTAAAATTCATCAGACAATCCTTCAGTGTGTTTGTCTAGTTTCTCAAATTCAGTTTGATACTCTCTCATAGTGCCAATTTGGAGAAGTTTAGTGAGGGCTCCTGTGAAGTCATCAAAAGCACTAGGACCAAATTGTTGCAAAAGGAGCTAGCAAAAGTATGGCCATTTTGTCTCTTCATGAGCCTTGATGTACCAATGGTACCATTGAAGAGCTTCTTGTTCCAAATGAAAGGATGCAAGCGGAACTTTGTTGACATCAAAAGTATTGTGCAGACTGAAATATTGTTCTGCATGATAGATCGATCCAGTTGGATCAGTACCATTGAAGCGAGGAAAATCAAGCTTCGGACCATGAAAATTGCTGGAAGAAGAGAACCCATTGTCTGATGAAGACTCGGACTGCCGTTTGTTGTTCATAGCTGAATGTTCAAGATGGAGGCCGAGAAATTTTTCATCCAAATCCTAGAGTTTGGCTTGGATGACTACAAGTGCGTCTTCCATGGTTTTTGCTCCTGCACGGGTGACAACCATAACCAGGAGTTTTTTTTTTTTTTTTTGGTTGACTGGGTAGGAAAACAAAAACAAAAACTGCTTCAGTAAAGGAAAATATGGACTAGGGAAAAAATATGAAGGGTAATTGGGGTTTGACTAGGTTTTGGACACTGTCGAATAGACAAGGAAGCAAAAATGAGGATTTCAGAAGCGGGGTGAAAGAATGAAAAATTTTGGTAGAGGGGGACAAAGAAGCAGAATTCAGAAAGGAACTCGGTGGTAACATTTGAAGGTGATTGGGTGAAATCTGAGGAAGTTATGACAAACCATAAAAATAGACAAATGTGGGATTTCAGGCTTTGGGAAGGGGAATTGGGGATAGGGTCCTCAGGAATGAAATATGCAGAATGGGATGACAGGGGTTCCCCAAAAATTTCAAGGGAAACAGAGTGAAAACAAGGGAGATATGGAGAAAAAACTGAATATTATACTTTTTTTTTTTGAGCGGATACGGTTCGATCTGGAATAGATAAATCTGCAATGGCTGTATATGAAACAGCGCAGTAGTGATTGACAACAGTTCAGCTGAAAATAGATATGGACCCCAGGTATGTGCGGCTTCCTAATAGTTCAAGGGTTTCACTCGGCCACCAATGCTGTCTGACGGCTTGCGTATTGGGGCAGTACCCCTCACTCCACGGCTCAGGTAAAACTGATAACCGCTTTGCCACAAACGACAGCTCTTGGTTTACCTCACGGGTGGGAACTAGTCAATCAGGTAGAGGTCGTTTCCCTTTTCGCTGGCAGGTCCTCTCAATGGGCCAACTACTTTGGGGTTCCTATGGTACTCCTCACAATGAGTTTTAGGGCTTATGCCCAAGTACTTCCCACAGTTAAGCGGATAGGGATTATTCCCCCCAAATCCGAACCTACAACAGATGCGAAAAAAAATTCGGCATAAATTTCACCCAGCGAGCCCAAGAAAGTGCTCTGATACCAGATGTGAAGCACCTGCAACAATTAATTAATAAGAATATGCGAAATAACAAAAATGACAGAACTCAGAATCACTTTTATATTTATTACAGGCCACTTCGAGGGGGCAACCTCCTATGAGCAAGCTCAATACAAAATAACTTCACGGTGCCTTCATAGGTCTCAACACACACTTATATACTAAGTCTAGGCGCCAATACTATGGGTCAAAACCATGGGCCACTACAAACTATGGATCAACAATACTACGGGCGACTTACAAAGCATATGCGCCAACAACAATAACACACACTATTGATCAACAAATACTATGGGATGACTTACAAAGCATATGCATCCAACAACAATATACTAACAAAGTAAAGACATGGGTTCCTAACAGGGAAATTGCACCATTTCAGTATTATAGGCTTGTTGTTGTCCTGTCCTATTGCTGTTTGGGTTTGCAATTGGCTAGGAAGGAATTGGTGGAAGTCTGGGAGGTGGTTGGTTCTGTGGGGGCAACATGATGAGTGGTTGTTGAGATGAAGCCCTCTAGTTTGTTGAATAAGGATATGGATTTCCATAATTCGTTGTTGGTTGAGCAAAAGGTGGGGTATGGAGGATAAGATTGTGTGTAATAAGGTTGTTGATATGGTGCTTGTCTTTGCTTCCATTGGTTTGGAATTGGATGAGATGGCCATGGGGCAGGTGCTGAGTTCCAATTTTGCTGATTGCTTGCTTGATTAAAGTAGGCTTGGTTTTTGGGTTGGAAGGGCCTAACAAAATTATTCCTTCTTTGATTGACAAAATAGAGTTGTTCTATGGTACCTTCAGATGTAGGATCTTGAATGGAAGCTTTGCATGATGGAAATAGGGGACATTTATCAGTAGACTGATCATCAGTACATAAGCCACATGTTTCTATTGTATTTAATGTACATTGTCCTTTTTCATGCTTCTTTCTACAGCATGGACAAAATACTGATAGGGCTTGGTTTATTTCATCATGTTTCTTCTTGGTTTGAAGTGCATCCAGTTGAATTGCTAGGGAGTGAAGGATGTCAGTTTTAATATCATCAAGAAGATGTTCTAGGTCATATTTTTTGAGGTTCGGTCCTGAAGATGATGATCCTCCAACAAATGGATGTGAATCCCTTGTCCCACTTTTACTTTTTCTAGACCTAGAATGATTTTTTAAGATTTGTAGGATTTGGTCATAAGTTTTCTGGAATATATCCCCATCTCCCAGAAGGTTCAACACTTCTAGATTTTCTTCTTTGATTCCCCTAAGAAGGACAAGCTTCAGTGATTCTTGGTTTAGGGTACAATGACTAGCTCGTTTGTAGCTGAGTTGAAAACGTTATGCATAGTCTTCTAGGGATTCCCTTTCTCCCTACTGCATCCTAAAGATTTCATCTCTTGTATCTTTTTCCTTACAGTAGTCCCTATATTTTTCTAGGAAGGATTGTTTCATTTTGTCCCAGCTGAAAATATTGTTTCCTTCAAGGATCATGAACCACCTGAGTGATATATATTTCAGTGTACAAGGAAAGAGTCTTAGTTTTTATGCATTAGTAGTGTATCCAAAAGATCTGCAAACTACCTCAAATTCAAATAGAAATTTGTCAGGATCTTCTAATGTTAAGCCATTGAAGTTTGGCAGATTATTAGGGTTGATATTCTTCATTCTGACATCCCCAAGGGGTATACTAATGGGAAAAGTGAACAGTTCCCTAGGTTCATCCTCTTCCTATACTATAGTATTGTTTGAGCTAGATGTAGCAAAGAAGTTATCTCGGTTTGGATCATAGCTAGAATCAGCTTCGTCTTCAGAGTTGAGGAATTCAAATTGAGAATGATCAGAACTGTTTTTACTCATAGGACGGTTAGGAAGAAAGTGTCCAAATCTATGCCTCTGTCGTCAAGGCATTCATGGTAAAAATTTATGTTTCTGGCTTTTTTTTTTAAGATGTCTCCTATGGATTAAGCGCCTCCCTGGCAACGGTGCAAAAAAGTGGTGGACTCCAGGAATGGATGCCTAATTAGGGAATCTAAACTGTGTCACATACCCACCCATCATACCAACATGGGAGAGAACATAACACTAAATACAGACATCTAGCCCCATACTTAGTAAACAAGCATTCATATAAAATGAAGATAAAAATATGGAAATGCATAGATATTTGAAAACACAAAGAATTAAATTCTATTATGCATCCATCATACATTCAAGATATTCATGTCATTCATCAATTAAAACAGTACAGAATTAACACATGAGAGTACTTATCTTAAAACAAAGTAGTCCCTGAGGAACTGGCGATGCATCTGCAACGTTCCACCCAACCATAGGCCAGTTGTGCTTATCAATCTCTTGATACAACTGCTACCCCCGAGCTGGGCATGATTTCTACAAGGAAGAAGGGAACAACAGACTCACACATTGCCAAAATACACCAAAATCAGCCAATCCAATCAGCAATTGGGTTTATCAGGCTGCTAGGAGATGGAAAAGGAAGAATTGATAACCTAGTGAGCAAAACCTTAGAGTTATGGGTACCCCTACAAGATCTATCCAGTTTGGTTCCCCAAAATGCCTACACACCTGATTCAAGGAAGTATTCCATGCACTACTACACAGTCCCTCAGGCCATACCTTCCAATTCATTGTTGTTCAAGGTGTGCATAGAAGAGTAGCCAGCCCTTTTGATCTTCTTGAGAGGTTATTTTCCCCACTAGGTTTATCAAGCCAATTCTGTCCACTACCACTCCAAATTTCTTGCTCACAAGTTCAAACCAAAATAGGGATGCAAATAATAGCAAAAGTATAAGTGTTGGGCATGGAGAAACGTTTTTATAGTGAGATGCCCAAAGATGGGGTTTCTACCAGTTCAGAAAAACGTGGGAAACCCAAAACGGAATGGAAAAAAAGGGAAGTCAACCCTAGGAGAGCAGAATCGTTTTCAGAAAATGTTTATGGGCATTTCATGGACAGAAACAACCTCCATAACCCCAAAAATCGTGGCTCTCTTCCTCCCAGCCACTGTGCAATTTACAAAAATGAGTTCCTAGGCATGGAAAAATGCAGAAAATGATGAAAAATGTGATGGAGAAAGTCCCAGCTAGCTCAGACTGCATGAGAGAGAAAAAGCCATCGGTTCATAATGGCTTTGGGCACCATTTCGTGGGTGTTTTCTTGCCCAAGATGCAAAAATACAATTTTCCAGAGTGATGGCTTGCCCATACACAAAATTGACTGCCATATCTCTCCATCCCCAAGGCATTAACTGCCTCAACCAACTCTTGGAAGAATTAAATGATTGGGTGCATAACCCAAAATGGGTAGTTGGTGGTTTATGGGTTTTCTCATTGACACATGGATTAACACCATTGGCTCAAGGGTTTGAATAATTTCCCTCCCTATTCCTTATAAAAATCATGCCCCCATCTCTTTGTTGCATTGCATAGCTAGTTGTGGGTATTTCATTAAAATTCGTATTTACATGATGTCTTAATTTACATTGTGCCTGTCTAGCACAAGAACCATATGCACCATTTTTAATTGCTGATACATAAAACGATAAATCAATGGAGGGGCCTTGGTCTTGAGCTCCTCACCATGATTTAATAATGATATTTACATCATTTACAATTTTAATGCAATAGGGTCAAAATGGGGACGTGACAGTCCCCTCCCCTTACATTAGCACTGTTCTCAGTGCTCATCAAAATTGAACAAAAATGGATATACCACTCTCATGGCATCCTCCACCTCCCATGTAGCCTCATCAGGACTGTAGTGCTTCCATTGCACCTTTACCTATTTGATGGCTCGATTCTGGAGCAATGTTACCTTCTTGTCTAGGATGCGCAATGGATCGGTTTGGAACTCTCCCTCGGGTTCCACCTGGATTACGTTCCAATTAATCACATGGTTAGGATCATGTACATATTTCTTAAGCAAAGAGACATGAAAAACATTATGAGCTCTAGTTCTAGCAGGCAATGCAAGTCTATATGCAACTGGCCCTATTCTTTCAAGCACTTCAACTGGCCCACAATATCTAGGTGATAGCTTGGCACAACTCCGAAGCTTCAAAGAACCCTTCCTTGGCCTCACTCTAAGATACACATGATCCCCAACACTCAATTCCCTATGCACGCTATGCTTATCTGCATAGATTTTGTGTCTATCCTAGGTTGCTTTTAAATTCGGTCTGATCTTTGCAACCTCTTGCTCCATTTCGTTAAGCAATTTTATCCCAAGTACAATTCTGTTCACTGGATTGTCCCAAGTCACTGGTATCCTACACCTTCTGTCATATAGAACCTCATATGGACTCATTCCCAATGATTCTCGCTGCCCATTGTTATATGAAAACTCTACTAGGTGTACATAATCCTCCCACTTGGATGGTTTGTCCATTACATACATACGGAGCATGTCTTCAAGCACCTGATTTACTCTTTCCGTTTTTCCATCTGTTTGAGGATGGTATGTGGTACTAAAGTTCAAATGTGTACCCAAATATGCAAAGAAACTTTTCCAAAAATTGGAAGTGAACTTGGTATCCCTGTCAGAAATTATTGCCTTAGGAAACCCATGTAATCTGAAAATTTCCTTCATGAAAATATTTGCAATGGCATCGGCTTTGTGCGTGGACTTAACCGGTATAAAATGTGCTGCCTTTGTTAACTTGTCCACCACAACCATGATGGAATCATGTTGTCTCACAGTCATTGGCAATCCTGTAATAAAATCCATGGAAATTACTTCCCATTTCTATTCTGGAATTGGCACTGGGTGCAATAAACCTACTGGGTGTTGGTGTTCAACCTTCACCTGCTGACATGTCATGCACTTAAAAATGTATTCAGCAACATCCTTCTTCATCCATGGCCAGAAATAATATTTTCTTGCTGTAGCAATAGTCTTTTGATATCCAGGGTGACTGGAGTATGGAGCTTTATGGATTTCATCCATAACAATCCTCCTCAAATCTGCCACATTTGGAATATAGGCTCTATTCTTATAGGTAAGAAGTCCATCTTCTTCCAAATGATACCCTTCATACTTCTTTTCAAGGTTTTGCTGCTGCAATTTGTCCTTTACTGCACATACACTTCATCCTCAGCAATAAGGTTAACAATCTGTTGTCTCAAATCTGGTTGGCAAGTACTAAGCACTGCCACATGCATTTCATGTACTTTCCTGCTGAGTGCATTTGCTACCTTATTTTATTTCCCTTTTATGTGTTTGATCTCAAAATCAAATTCACACAAAAATTCCAACCATCTAGCTTGCCTAGCATTTAAAGTTGGCTGATCAAACAAGTATTTTAGACCACAATGGTCTATCCTTAACTCAAATTTCCTGCCCATTAAGTAACACCTCCACATCTTTAAAGCATGTACTATGGCTGCAAGTTCTAAATCATGAGTAGCATAGTTTTTCTCTTGCTCCTTCAACTTCCTCGACTCATAGCATACCACGTGGTTGTCTTGCATAAGGACTCCTACAAGTCCTTGATTGCATGCATCGGTACATACCACAAAGTCTTTTTCTGGGTCTGCAATTTTCAAAATTGGTGCACTCGTAAGAAGATTCTTCAACCATTGGAATCTTTCCTCACATCTTAGTGACCATTCAAACTTTATTCCCTTCTTTTGCAAAGAAGTGATCCGGTTTGCGACCTTGGAGAATCCTTCAATAAACCTCCTATAGTAACCAGCAAGGCCCATAAAAAATATCACATTTGTCACATTCCCTTGAGTTGGCCAATTCATAATGGCTTCAATCTTCTCAGGGTCCACCGATATTCCTTCGTCTGAGATAATGTGACCCAAATAATGAATTTTATCTTTATAAAAGTCACATTTGCTTAACTTTGCATACAGCTTATGCTCCCTTAGCAATTGCAATGTCATTCTCAAATTTTCTCCATGCTCTTCTTCATTCTTAGAATAGATGAGAATGTCGTCTAGAAATACAAGAACGAACTTGTCCAAATACTTGCTAAAAACACTATTCATGAGACACATGAATGTAGCTGGTGCATTTGTGAGACCAATGGTACCACTACAAACTCATAGTGTCCATACCTTGTTCTAAAGGATGTCTTATGAATATCTTCCTCTTTGATTCTTACCCGATGGTAACCAGACCTCAAGTCGATCTTTGAAAATACCTTTGCTCCTCTCATTTGATAAAAAAGGTCATCAATTCGGGGCAATGAGTATTTTTTATTCACAGTGACCTTGTTCAATTGCCTGTAGTCAATACATAACCTAAGTGTTCCATATTTCTTTTTCAAAAATAGAACAGGTGCTCCCCATCGGGACACACTTGGCATGATATATTTTTTTTCCAACAACTCTTGTAATTGCATTTTCAATTCTAGCAATTCCAGTGTACTCATCCTGTACGGTGTCTTAGACACTTGTACTGCTCCTGGCACAAGTTCAATTGTAAAATAAATGTCTCTCTTTGGAGGAAGTCTCGGAATCTCATCAGGAAAAACATCCCTAAATTCCTGCAATACATGATAGTCCTCTAACATAGGAGTTTCATTTTCCGTTGCCTCCAAAACATGGGCTGCGTACAATTGACAACCCTTTCTACAGAACTTCTTTCGTTGCATGGCTGAAACCTGCCTAACATAAGTCACCTTTAGAGTGCCTTTTACAACCCTTGGGTTTCCTTCTTTGTCCATGCATTCAAACGTTTTATTGTAGCAGTCAAGTTTAACCCTGTGCGCTTCTAACCAATCCATTCCCATGAGAATATCATAGGAACCCAGTGGAAAAACATTCAAATTTGCATAAGTGAATAGCCTGTCCATCTCTAAGGGACATTTCTCTACAATTTCACTAACGTTTCTCTTGGTTCCAGTGGCTAGTTGAACTAACCATGATTTACTATGCTTTGATTTCTTAAAAGCACAAGTCTCAACAATTTTAGGAGTGATATAACTGTGAGTAGATCCAGGATCAATCAAAATAGAAATAGATTGCTTAGCAATCTTACCTTCAAATTCAAAAACAATTGATTGATGATCTACCTGGCGGTCGTCTAGTGTTGCATAGATTCTAGGGATTGGCCTCGCCACTTGACCCACAGTTTCAACTCCTTGGATGTTGTGAACTTGATTTGCATTCCCATTTCGATGTGGACAGTTCCTAAGCATGTGGTATCCTCAACAGCCCCATCATTGAAGTGGTTCTCTTGGCTCCTTTGGATCTCTTGGCTTGTCTCCCATCACCCTAGTTGGCTTAGTCACAACTTGTGATGGCTGCCTTTGCTGATTTCTGGTATGAGGAGGTTTGAAACCTTTCTTCCTTTTGTCAAAATTTTCATTTTTCTTGTCCTTCCATGCCTTATGGAAATCAGGTTTGCTTTTGTTTTTATCATAGAAATACTTGGCCTTCCTTATTGCCTCTTCTAGAGTTCGGGGCTCATCAAATTCAATCCTATCTTTATATGACTGAGTTATCCAACTTATAAAATGTTGAATTTTCACCTTATCATCTCGAATATACTTGACATACCTCAATAGTTCCAATAACTTGTTTGCATACTCTTCCATGGTCAATTGTCCCAATCTCAGCTCATGGAACTCTTTGATCTTGTCATCATAGTACCTATCAGAGAAGTACTTCTGCTTGAAGTATTTCTTGAACTGCTTCCACCCAATCTTTCTTTCATTGATCTTCTTCACTTTCCTGATGTGTTCCCACCATATAGATGCTCTTCCATTCAAGTTGAAGATGGCGACCCTTGCCTTCATATTTCCAAAGTAGTCTTGGACTTGGAAATACTTTCTCATCCTAAGAAGCCAAGCTTCAGCTTCTTGACCAGACTTTACCTCTCCATTAAATGTAGGAGGTGTTGCCTTCTTAAATTCCCCGTGTGAATTGTTCTTGTAATGCTTCTTTCTCTTATTCTTGTGAGATGAAGAGCTTGAACCCTAAATGGATCCTTCAAAGTCATATGATCCACTAGAACGGATTTCTGGAGTATAGGTTCTGTCTCTAGAATCTCTTGTTGAGATATTGGACCTCTTGCGGGGATTTATCTTTGAACTACTCTGACTCCCTTCTGGATTTGATGTCTGATGCCCAGAGTTTATTTTCCTTTGGATGTCTGTCAAACTCTGCAACATGGCTGCATTTAACTAATTTTGTTCTTCCTGATCTTTAATCATCCTTTCATTATCTTCTCTGCAACTTTGCAACTCCACCCTTAGGCTCCTCATGGTGGCTGCAATATTTGGGAGAGTCTCTCGATTTCTTCTCTCATTGGATTCTGTTTCAGCATTCTCAACATGTATATTTTCCCCCATGGCATCTGTCTCAGGCTCATAGGGATCCTATGCATCATCCATGATGTTGATATTCTTGGCCCAACCAAGACTAGAACTTTCCAACTGCACTTATCTGGAATGCTGCTTTGATGTGACTATAATTCTACAAAATGTGTTTATAAACACAACTATTAGTTGCATTATAATGCTATAAATTATTTGCATGTATGTGGGGAAATCCCATATTGACAACTTTGTCCAATCATAGACTTTTCTCGTTCAGCGCAATTATTCAGGTTAAAATGGTCGCCATTGTTGCGGAAATTTGGATTAAAAAGTGTCGCCCGTGTCATGGAATTTTAAGCTAAAATCTGCCGCCGTTGTCGTGGATGTTAAGGTTATTTTCGCTTTCGTGTACCATGCATGTCGCATATTTTATCCTTAAAATTGTCGCGGGTGGTGCGGCTCCTATCACTAAGTTGCCGCCGTGTGCGTCACAGATATTAACGCTAATTCTACCGCCGTGCACGCAGAAGTTAACGTTAAATATATCATTGTGCACGCAGAAGTTTAACCTTAACTTTGCCGACACAGCCTTTAGGCCAAAAAAAAAAAATTTGAAACACTTAGAAAAAAAATTTAGAATTTTCTCTTCCCTTTCGGCACAAAATTTAACAGCTATTTCACCGACCGTTGTAGCTCTTTTGGGGTTATCTTTGTCAACAGAGTTGCAAGAGTCATCGCAATTCTCGTCGCCGCACATGCAGAAAATGAGTTAACTTTTGCCGCCATGCACACAGAAAATTAGCCTAACTTACGTCGCCGCGCGCCGCAGAAAGTAGTGTAACTTCCGCCGCCGCATCGCAGATATTTAACATAACTTTGTTGTCGCATCGCAAAATTTAACGTTAATTCCGCCATCGTGAGTCACAAATCTTATCCTTAATTTCGCCGCCACGCATCGCAAAAGTTAATGCTAAAATTGCCGGAAGAGTCGCAAAAGTTAGTGCTAAACCTGCCAACCACGTCGTAGAAATTTAGCCCAATTTTCGCCGCCACGCGCGCAGAAAGTTAACCTAATTTTCACCGTCGTGCATGCAGACTTAACATTAATTTCCCCACCGCAGCCTTCGGAAAAATTTCAAAAACAGTTAGAAAAATTCAAAATTTTTCCTTTCTTTCTGTGATGATTATTGCTCAATAGGAGGTGACTTTTTCCTCTGCAAACTGTTCAACCTTAGCCTGTTGAGGCCCAACATGGTAATCTGTGGTGTTTAGAAGGAGATCTTTCCTTGTAAATGTGATCATACTTGGCCCATAGAGGCCTAATGTTGTAGCCTATGGCTCTGATACCATTCTATCACATACCCACCCATCATACCAGCATGGGAGAGAACATGACACTAAATCCGGACATCTAACCCCATACTTAGTAAACAAACATTCATATAAAATGAAGATGGAAATATGGAAATGCATAAATATTTGAAAACACAGCAAAATTAAATTCTATTACGCATCCATCATACATTCAAGATATTCATCTCATTCATCAATTAAAACAATACAGAATTAGCACATGAGAGTACATATCTTAAAACAAAGTAGTCCTTGAGCAACCAGCTATGCATCTGCAACGTTCCATCCAACCATAGGACAGTTGTGCTCATCAATCTCTTGATACAAATGTCACCCCTGAGCTGGGCATGATTTCTACAAGGAAGAAGGGAACATCAGACTCACACATTGCCAAAATACACCAAAATCAGCCAAGCCAATCAGCAGTTGGGTTTATCAGGCTGCTAGGAGATGGAAAATGAAGAATTGCTAAGCTAGTGAGCTCAACCACAGAGCTATGGGTACCCCTACAATATCTATCCAGCTCGATTCCCCACAATGCTTACACACCTGATTCAAGGAAGTATTCCCTTCACTACTACACAGTCCCTCAGGCCATACCTTCCAATTCAGTGTTGTTCAAGGTGTGCATACAAGAGTAGCCATCCCTTTTGATCTTCTTGAGAGGTTATTTTCCCCACTAGGTTTATCATGCCAATTCTGTCCACTACCACTCCAAATTTCTTGCTCACAGGTTCAAACCAAAACAGGGATGCACATAACAACAAAAGTATAAGTGTTGGGCATGAAGAAACGTTTTTACAGTGAGATGCCCAAAGATGGGGTTTCTACCAGTTCAGAAAAACGTGGGAAACCCAAAACGGAATGGAAAAAATGAGAAGTCAACCCTAGGAGAGCAGAATCGTTTTCAAAAAACGTTTATGGGCATTTCGTGGACAGAAACGGCCTCCATAACCCCAAAAATCATGGCTATCTTCCTCCCAGACACTGTGCAATACAAAAATGAGTTCCCAGGCATGGAAAAATGCAGGAAATGATGAAAAACATGATGGAGAAAGTCCCAGCTAGCTCAAACTGCGTGAGAGAGAAAAGGCCATCAGTTCAGAATGGCTTTGAGCACCATTTCGTGGGTGTTTTCTTGCCCAAGATACGATTTTCCAGATTGATGGTTTTCCCATACATGAAATTGACTGCCATATCTCTCCATCCCCAAGGCATTAACTGCCTCAACCAACTCTTGGAAGAATTAAATGATTGGGTGCATAACCCAAAATGGGTAGTTGGTGGTTTATGGGTTTTCTCATTGACACATGGATTAACACCATTGGCTCAAGGGTTTGAATAAATTCCCTCCCTATTCCTTATAAAAATCATGCCCCCATCTCTTCATTGCATTGCATAGCTAGTTGTGGGTATTTCATTAAAATTTGTATTTACATGATGTCTTAATTTACATTGTGCCTGTCTAGTACAAGAACCATATGCACTGATTTTAATTGCTGATACATAAAATGATAAATCAATGGCGAGGCCTTGGCCTTGAGCTCCTCACCATGATTTAATAACGATATTTACATCATTTACAATTTTAATGCAATAGGGTCAAAATGGGGACGTGACAAACCGGAAGTATACTTTTATTATCGACCAGGGAGCGTACAAACTTAAGAGGTGCTAGGCACTGTATGTGCTCTATAGGATGGTCTTTGTTGTTCAGGGTATTGGAATGTATCTTAAAGGTTTCTCTAAAAGTAAATGAATGTGAGCTATAAAAAGGTTGTAAATTTATGAACTAAAAATGTTGAAACTGGTAGATCTCTATGCTAAGAATTAAATGTTGATGTATATGTAACTTCGGAATGTATTTCATATATGTATGTTGTATGTACTCCTATAGAGATGGTATTATTCCTCTATACGGAAGTGTCGTCATTTATATTGTAAATGTCGTAACTTATACTTGATGGGTTATTAGACCACCTTGTTGGGGTCGGCCTTGTATAAGTCATTTGGGTCAAAGGGTTATTAGACCACCCTATTGGGGGTCGGCCATGTGGTTTGAAGGGTTATTAGACCACCCTATTGGGGTTCGTCCCAGCCAACATTATGTTATATGGTTAAGTTCGAGCCTACATGATTTATGTAAAAGGCAAGTCAATTCAAGTATAAATAGAGTGCGGGAGGCACTCTATTTTATCACTCACTTCACACTCATGCACTCAAGGAGGAGTGGCGCACTTATGGAGGAGGAGGATCTACTGCTAGGATATGTCTATCTCTTATGTTTGGGTAGTATCATTGCTCTATCTATCTCTGAGGAAGTTATTGGGGTTTTTCACCTTTATGGTTTTCCCCAAGTAAATCTTTGTGTCTCTTGTGTGCTTGCATTATTGTCTCCATGATAGATATGCTGTGCATGTTGTTCTCTCAGTTAAGATCCTAGATCATATTGAAGTAAATTCTGAAAATTTAACATGGTATCAGAGCTAGCCTGAAAGAAGGCATGATATGGCATGTATGACACTTGTTGCACTTACGATGCTAGGGCTTGATATTGAAAAAACCAGTCGTCGTAGAACTTTCGCTATAAATCCGTTTTGGAGATGGTTTCGGATATGAAACCTTTACAAGTCTAATATTAAATCCCCATATACCTTGTGTCCAAAGGAAAACCTCTAATTCGTTGTACTTTGTGATTTATGATCTGTACAATACGAGGTTTCTGCCTCTTCCAGATCTGAGTCAAAATATGGTGACCTTGGGAAAAAGGTCATAACGTGGGCTAGGAAGCTCCAAATCAAATTTTGTAAAAAGTGACAGGTAGTACACAGACTGTACTATCTCAGGAAATGTTTTCAGAGGATGAAGTTGAACCAGTGACACGTGGCATGCCGTACAAGTTCACTCTCCTGTATTATATCATAAACAGGTCACGTTACGACACTTGGCATAACTCTCTCTCAGAGAATCCAATTGAGGTCATACCTACCAAGATGGAAAGATAACAGGTCGGGATATCTCAGGAAAATTGTTTAGAGGCTGAAGTTGAAATAGTGACACGTGGCACGCCATACAAGTTCGCTCTCTTGTAGTATCCCATAAACAGGTCACGTTGCGACACTAAACATAACTCTCTCTCAGAGAATCCAATTGAGGTCAGACCTGTCAGGATAGAAATATAATAGGTCGGGCTATCTCAGAAAATGTTTTCAGACCCTGTGGATCGAAAAGTTGAGAGGTAAACTAGAAACAATCAGGTACATATTTATGTCAAAACAGAATTATTTTTTAGTACCTTCATTCATGGCTTCCGAAATTTAGGGCTTCGGAGAAAGTTGGAATTTTTGTAATCAGAGACCACGGCTGGATGCTACTCATCAAAATCGAAATTTAGAGACCAAGATCAGAATTTTTCATTGGGTAGAAGGTCGGGCTTGATCAGACCCTAGTTCGGGACTTTGATAAAAAAAGTGGAAAATCAGGACTTCTGTAAAAATTAGAATTTTTGAAATCTGTGACCACGGCTAGAAGCTCCTCAGAAAAATAGAAGCTTAGAGCTTTGGATCAAACCTTTTGATTGGGAAGAAGAGTGGGATTCATCAAACCCTAGTTCAAAGGAAAAATTGAGGAGTGAAACTTTGTAGTTTTCAAATTCTGAATATACCAGCTTGATCAGCTCATCAAGGCGCATATTTCTATCCTTTCAGAAGTTTGAAATTCAAAGTTTGAATTTTTGGGGTTTCTTTGACAAACCCATATCCAGCTCCAGGTCTAGTTCTTGCAAATCAAGTGGATTGGGTTAATCCTAGAAGAAGATGGATTGATCACCTGCATAAGTGAAGAAGTTCTTGTTTCAGAGGGAGATGAGGCTAAGGCCTTACATAAGAATATTACAAGCGATCTCGACAGGTATGACTCATCGAGGTATGTTTCGATATTTGTTCATGATTAAGTTTATGGTATGTTTGTCTTCATGTTATTACGGTTAGTACAATCTTGATTTTAGATTTTTTGTATCACCTTAACAAAATTATGAATGCATGATAGAAGATATTCATTGGTTAGGGTGTTGACACTTATGATTGTACTAATGCATTATGGTGTTGTATGAGGTTTATGTTGTTTGCTAACATAAAAGGTACACCAAGAAAGTCAAATAATGTTCTACTTCAAGAACATATGCTCATGGTGACATGAAGACAAAGATTCATCCATTTTCATGGATCACATAGAAGAACTACTTTCGAGGTATGTATAACTTGGTTCTACAATGGTTAAATTATGAGACATGCCGGTTACTAGCACAAGTCACTGAAGAGAACCAAAAGACATTATGCGGGTATGTTAGACATATCTAGATAGCATGCTAATCTAGGTATGTTTTTCCTATATCAAGTTAGAATCCTACCTTGTGTTAGGATCTTATATTGTTGTGTTGTTGATAATGATTATTCATGAAGTCATAGGTTTGAATAATCATGGTTGTATGCATATTATGTTTCTTACCATAATTGATGATATGACTAACTAGAAGAACCATGAAGGTATAGGTTTGAATAATCACAGGTTTTATGCATATTATATCTCTTATCTTGATTGATGATTCAACTAACCAAAAGAGTCCTATGATCAAATAAGAAAATCTATGAGTAAAAGAAGACTTCCCTGAAACCTTGAATACTAATGTTTATTATCTGTGAATGATCATGAATATACATGTTTAAGATTATTGTGTCTTGATAATATTAAGATTATACTAATGAATTATGTATGAGACCTAGAGGATAACACAATGATGATACTAACAAGCATGCATAGGGATCGAGAATGTATATAAGTTCAAGGACAGGTAATCCAGGAAGCAAAGATCAAGAGGGAGCACACTGCAGTAGTTTCTACAAGGATGCAGATATTCAGAGGGAGATGACCACTTCTCACAATCCACATCAGAATGGAGTTGCAAAGATTCAGAGGGAGTCCACCCAACAAACAAACAAAGATAAGAATTTGCATTGTCATTACTTGCATATTTTATTGTTTAAATAATACTATTCAATAATGTATATACTGATGTTCCTAGAATTAGGTTGTGTATTATGAATATTAGAATAGTTGCATTGATGAACAGTATACTACTAATATGCATGGGTAAGTAGCCTATGGCACTGTACAACATTCCATTGCTACTTATCTAGAATGAAACCTCTTTGCTGACATGTTGGGAGTTGTGCACACTCTTAACAATGTTATGGTAGAGATTCGAAGGCATCTAGAAAGTTACGGGATATGGATAAATGTTGTATTGAAGCATTGGCTAAGTTAATTGCATGACTGTATGACATATTTCTTTATGTGTAAGAATTTGTTCTGAAAACTATGAGATGTTTTCTAATCATGCAATTTAACTTGTTGTGTAGGAAAGATCGTATGCCATCTCCTACAAAAGAAGAACTACAACATTTGTTCAGCAACAAAATTATCTATTGAAGATATTGAAGTTCCTAGGATATGGGAAGAATGCCATGATCCATCGATCATGAAAAATGATGTTTGGGATGTAGTACCAAGACCTGAAGGGAAGTTTGTTATGACTTCCATATGGATCTATCAAGATCAAGCATGCTGCAGATGACATCATAGATAAATATAAAAGTGATGAAATAGAAGATACACCAAATGGATTTCAAGACAACCTTCTTGAATGGTGTAGTCATATATGTGTGCAGAAATTGGTAGGATAGACAACTTTATATCCAGTTTGGGATTTACCAAGAGTAAAGCGGATTCCAACCTTTACTACAAGGTTGAGGAAGGAAATCCAGTGATACTACTTTTGTATGCAGATAACCTGTTTGTTATAGGTGAAGATAGATTGATTGCCGACACGTAGCGGAAGCTTGCTGCTGAATCAATATGAAAGATTTGGGAATGATGCACTATTTCCTAGGTATGGAGGTGTGGCAGAGTGCAGGTGGGATCTTCCTTGGTTAAGGGAAGTACACAGTAGATATCCTGAAGAGATTTGGGATGATGGATTGCAAGGCCATGGCCACACCTATGGCATCGAATCTGAAGCTTCTATGTGATGCTTCACCTGAGTCGGTTTATGTCTCTGTGTATCGTCAGATGATTGGGTCCTTGATGTACCTGACGAACACGAGACCAGACATTTGCTTTGCTATGAACACATTGAGTCAGTACCTGATAGATCCGAGGAGTGTTCACCTGGTTGCTGTAAAGCATGTTTTGAGGTACCTGAAGGGTATAGTGGATTATGGGCTCAAGTATGAAGCGAATCAAAAGTTTAACTTGCAGGTTTATGTTGATTCAGATTGGGCTGGAAGTGCTGCATATAGGAAGAGGACATCTGGATGCTGCTTCAATATGGGATCATGTGTGATCTCTTGGTTTAGCAGGAAGCAGTCCTGCGTAGCACTGAGTACAGCTGAGGCAGAGTATGTTGCAGCCTGTTCAGCTAGTTGTGAGGCAGTATGGCTACGTAAGCTACTGTCTGAGTTATTTGATCTCCCGTTGGATGCTACTGGTATCTTTTGTGATAACCAGAGTTGTGTGAAGCTGTCCGAGAACCCAGTGTTTCATGATAGGTCGAAACACATAGAGATCAAATATCACTATATCAAGGATATGGTGCAGAGAGGAGCTGTGAAGCTCCTGTATGTTGCGATGGACGAGCAGATTGCAGATGTGCTGACGAAGCCACTAGCCAGGGTGAAGTTCAATTACTTCAGGGAGAGGCTTGGTGTTCTTCAGATCGATGACACTTCAAGGAAGAAGTGATGGACACATTTGCTAAAGCCATTCCAAGCATGATGGAAGGAGGATCCTTCACATGGCTGTGGATGTAAGCGCTGGATGATTAACATCAGGATGATGTTCTGGTTTCTGCTCTATATGATCAGTTGGATCATTTATATGTATATGTATGTACGCATCATGTTGGATGATGGATATGATCAGTTGGATCATTTATATGTATATGTATGTACGCATCATGTTGGATGATCGGACCATGTATCTGTATATGTATCAGGTGGATACATTGTATAATCAGGTGGATCATGTATGGTGATATGTATCATGTAGTTGTATTTGTATCAGGTGGATACATTGTATGATCAGGTGGATCATGTATGATGATATGTAACAAGTAGATACTTGGTATGCATCAGGTAGATGCATTATATGATAAGGATGATCGTGGATGACGAGCTTCAGGATGTTGCTCCAGATGACATGCAGCAGGATGTTGCAGTGATGATGATCAGGATGATCATGTGTACATCAGGATGATGTATGGTGAGTATCAGGTTGATACTCTATGGCCATGGATCAGGTTGTGCAGATGAGCATATAATTTGGTCCTGGGAGATTTGCAGATAGTCTTTCGAGGTTTTGCCTATGGCATGTAATTCGTGCCCTGGGATATCTGGCAAATGCTCTTTTGAGGTTTTGCTCTGGGAGGACATATAATTTGGCTCTGGGAGATCTGCAGATAGTCTTTCAAGGTTTTTCCTATGGCATGTAATCGTTGCCCTGGGATATCTGGCAGATGCTCTTTCGAGGTTTTGTCCTATGGCATATAATCTGTCCCTGGGAGATCCGATAGGTTGGGCTGTGTGCCCGTAATAAGTCCTGGGATGCTCTTGCGAGGTTTTTCCATGACCACATATAATCTGTCCCTGGGAGATCCTATAGGTAGAGTTGCATGCTCAAAACATCCTTGGATGCTCTTGCGAGGTTTTGTGGTGACCACATATAATCTGTCCCTGGGAGATCCTATAGGTAGAGCTGCGTGCTCGTAACAGCCTGGGATGCTCTTGCGAGGTTTTGTGGTGAGGTCACATATAATATGGCCCTGGGAGATCTGCAGATAGTCTTTCGAGGTTTTGCCTATGGCATGTAATTCGTGCCCTGGGATATCTGGAAGATGCTCTTTCGAGGTTTTGTGACACACGTAATAAGTCCTGAGGATTCCATAGTATGGCCAGTGATGACAAAGACCTGCAGGTGGTGGGCCTACATCTAGTACGAAAAAGGACTGGCTCTGTAGAACTTCCTATGACGAGTAGATTCAGAGATTGATTGAGATAGCAACAGCAGTGACAATGATGATGTCTCGATGACGATTATCCAGTGATGATGATCTAGAGAAGAAGACTTGTGCTGAGAAATACCTTCCTAGTTAAGAGGGAAAGTTGATGTATATGTAACTTCGGAATGTATTTCATATATGTATGTTGTATGTACTCCTATAGAGATGGTATTATTCCTCTATACGGAAGTGTCGTCATTTATATTGTAAATGTCGTAACTTATACTTGATGGGTTATTAGACCACCTTGTTGGGGTCGGCCCTGTATAAGTCATGTGGGTCAAAGGGTTATTAGACCACCCTATTGGGGGTCAGACATGTGGGTCGAAGGGTTATTAGACCACCCTATTGGGGGTCGGCCCAGTCAGCATTATGTTATATGGTTAAGTTCGAGCCTACGTGATTTATGTAAAAGGCAAGTCAAGTCAAGTATAAATAGAGTGCGGGAGGCACTCTATTTTATCACTCACTTCTCACTCATGCACTCAAGGAGGAGTGGCACACTTATGGAGGAGGAGGATCTGCTGCTAGGATATGTCTATCTCTTATGTTTGGGTTGTATCATTGCTCTATCTATCTCTGAGGAAGTTATTGGGGTTTTTCACCTTTATGGTTTTCCCCAAGTAAATATTTGTTTCTCTTGTGTGCTTGCATTATTGTCTCCGTGATAGATATGTTGTACATGTTGTTCTCTCAGTTAATATCCTAGATAAGATTGAAGTAAATTCTGAAAATTTAACATTAAATGATGGAAAACTGTAAATCTAGTCTAAGAAGTAAATACTAATAAGCTTGGTAAACTTAATATAGAAATGAAAGACTGAAAGTAGGAAATTTAAGCTAGGAAATAAATACTGAAACCTGGAAATCTATTCTAACACATAAATACTGAAAATCAATCAAACTTCATATATTCAAATCAAGTACAGAAAGTGATGATCATTACTCTATTCAAATCAAAGAGCTGAAATAATTAACTTCTATCTGATCGAACTCAGATAAGTAAAATTATGCATTAAATTGCAGATCTGAATCATTGTCTAGAACTAATATAAAATGCTAGAAAGCAGAGGTAAAATATGTCTATGTAGAATGCATGTATAGGACTACGGAAAACGAGTTATGAAACTACAGACTCAATATTGTTGAACTACAGAGAAAAATTGTTGAACTGAAATAAGAATCTGTTGTTCAAACCATTATCAAAGTGCTTCACTTAATTTTATGATGATTAAACCAATTAGCAAAACATATGAGAAATACCTAAAGTAAAATCATGCTCCTGATCTACGTGTTGAGGTGGCCCTCCCCAACCCGTATTTCAGGAGTGGAAAAAGACTTATGAACTCGAAGCTTGAAACAACACCAATTCTTCCATTATTAAAATCATAACCTCATATCTCAGAAAAGTCTTAGAATAGAACTATCTCGAATAAAATATGATGAATATAAGTTCTACAAAAATGTCAACAGGAACCTCCTGCTACTCAAGAGGTACAGATATATACTTTTAATTCTAACCTAACTCTATGCTAGTAAATGTCGATCCTGTTTAATAGGTCTTCTTCTAAAAATCAGGAAGATATGAGCATTGAGTCCCTTGGTGATCTTTATTCCTCGATCTTTATTATCTTGTTGATTCCCCAAATCACCTACGCCCTGCTCATGCATACTTATTCATATAGTTAGCACATCAAAATACTTTTAAACATAAAAAGATTAATCTCTAAACTACTTTATTAAATAATTAAATCAAATGCATTTTTCCCCACAAACATATGTATTTTCCTTATAATTTCTTGTGCTTGTCGTGGCATAAAGGGCTGTAGAATACATATATTCTGAGTTCATCAAATATCATGACAAATGTTGGCACGGATAAGTCCACAGGAAGTGCGGAAGCCGACAGGTGCGAAAGGTACAATCCGTGAAAGAAGGACCATTCACGGAGTTCGAGGAAGCGCAAGAATAGTTAAATTAGTTAGATTGGTCATGTGGACCATTTTGTAACCGAATAGTAGCATATAAATAGAGTAGGATTGTAATCCTAATGGCATCCAGGTTTTTATCAATCTTTCCATCTTTTGATATGTTTTGTATCCACGACATGGTGTATTGACTGTTTTTGCGAAGTTCATTCTGCAGGGTTTAATGAATGCATGAGGATGTTTGATTATGGTTCTATTTCTGTCTCTGTCTCTATGTGATGATGAATGTGAATGTTTACAACATGTTTAGCTTTCTGTGAGTTGAATGATTACTACTAATGCGAATAAGTAGGTTAAATATGTTTTTGTGAATGCTTACTATCTGTTAAATATGCAAATGATAAGTTGGTAGTATGATGCGAAGGCCATAAACTCTGGTTTCTGCGATAGTGATATACGGGTGAAGAATATACTCAAATCCACTGTGGAAACTTGGTTCCTGCTGCCCCCTTATCCATCTCGGGTGAGACTGCACTTGCTTCGCAAGTTTTGCTAGGATGGGTTACACCTTTCCGGGCTAGTGTGTAAGGGAGTTTGGGTTGGTGTTTGTTGACGACAGTGCGAAGTGAACCCATGTAAAGAGACCCTGTGTCAACAAATGGTTTTGTTGCTGGGACCTTGAAGAAGAAAAGAAGAGGATATGTTGTGGCATCCGATGAAACCAAAGATCCAAGAGTGGTTCGATAAGAAGGAAGAGGAATTCGCAGAAGGAAAAAAGCGATACCCTAAACAGACAGCAACCAGTTGGCTACATAAATACATTTATTCATATATCCATGAGATATTCATCTATGAATTCCCAGTGTTGCTACACGAGTGGATAGCACAATTGATGTTCTGAAAGAATCACTGCGAGAAGATTGAACCTGATTGTTGGACCGAGAGTTGATCCGACAACTGAAGCAAGTCAATAACGAGGTATCGCGGGATGTTGATTTTTGGGTGGATAGTATCCTTGAGGGATACGTGACTGAGTTCGCAGTAGACACTATCAATTCGTATAGTGACGCAGAGAGGAACTTCTTCAAGGGACCAAGAGCAAGGTTCTTGTCATTTTTAAAACTGTGGATTGAGATGCTTGTCTGTGAACAGGGAATATTGAGGATGTCTTCTGACGAGTAGAAAAATCAGTGTGCGGAGGTTGAGGGTATCACGTGAACGCGGATCTGATAGAAAGATGTGGGGTAGATGGACATAAGTGACAATGAATATCTAAGGGAGGCTTACAAAAAGTGTGGTACCTGGAGGAGTGGAGCGATATTCCAGCATCCTGAGAAGAAGAGGAGGACTAAGAGAGAGTATCCTGAGAGGACCAGAATAGAGGACTGTGAAACAGGACCAAAAGGGAGGAAGCGAACTTATTGCGAAGAAGACGTTGACTAGGCTACCCCAGAAGCAGAAGAGGGACAGATCGTAAGTTACAACATACCTTCAACCCCGCACACTAATCAAAATTTTATAGGAAGAAATACAAACTACTCGCAGAGTTTCCCCGCGTGCAGCGGTAAGAGTAGAACTTCGGTAAACAATAGTAGTAGAAACGTTAGGATGGCAGACGAGGTGAAGATGCCTACCTTTCAGGGGAATGGGACCAAGGATCCTGAACAATATTGGTTCATATGTGAAGCAATCTGGACTGTGAAGAAGGTCCAAGATGAAGCCATAAAGATGGGACAGATAGAGACGACCCTTAGGGGTCGGGCGTTAGACCGGCTCATGAAGTTTACAAGGATTCTGACGGGAACACCAACCAAGACTTTGGAGCAGGTCAGAACACCGATGATTGATGAATTTAGAAATCCAAAATCAGGGTCGCAGTATGTTACTGAGCTCAAGAAGATTAAGCAACTCTCAAACGAGCCGGTGTGGGAATTTGATCAGTAGTACAAGACGTTGATAGCAAAAGTGATCTTTCCAATAAATGAGATGCAACACAAAGAGTGGTTCATCGTAGGAATGGTACCGCATATCCATAGGATTGGTACCACATATCCGTGGACCACTGATGCATCAAAAAGTAAGGACACAGGTGGAAGCATTAGATATTGCGATGAAGCTAGAGGCTTCACCAATCGGCAAAAGCAGGGATGGGAATGGATAGAATCCAGGCTCAATTGGCCACTCAAACACTTCAATTGGAGGATATCAAGAAGGGAAAGGAAACCTGCGGAGACATATGGTGCACTAGGTGCAAAGGTGACGGACACCATAAGGACAATTTCCCGGAATTCTGTGAGTATTTGCAGTCGGGGGCACCAAACCCCCTACATCAAGGAGGCATGCCGTGGTGTCCTATCTGTCAGACCATAGGACATCGACTAGAGGAATGTGTATATCTTCAAAATATGGTGTCGAAGCCAGCAAACTTGTATTGCAATTTTTTTCGATTGGTTGGCCATAATGAGAAATAATGAAGGGCCTATGACATGCTGCAGGACCGGACTACGGAAACATATTTTATGAAAGGGTAGGAGCAACCGGCAGTACAGCAGTAACCGTAGTACACCCAGTGGCAGCCAAAATTTCATCAAGCGCAGAAATATGGCCAAGGGAAATACAGGAAACTGTAGTATGGGAACCCAGATTATCCACCACCATCGTATGGCCATCCATAGTATGGGAAGCCATCGTATCAGCAGCTGCAGTATCTGCCATATGGACCACCGCATGGAGGTCTCAAAGGAGGATTCCACGAAGGTCGAGGCAGTGGTGTTAGACATGGAGGATGTAATTTCCCTTGTTAGGAATTTTATTAAAATGGCAATTTTCCACTTTTTTTCCCTAGTTCGACCTTTGAATAGTTTTGATCTCTAGGTCCCAAATTTTCCCCAAATGATCCCAAATCTTCTGAGAAGGTATATTAATGATACTAGAACATAAATATGTGTTTCAGGGATGCCTTTGGATCTTTAAAATACTTATGCAAATCCTCTTTCAATTCTGATCAATGTAAGTAACTTTACTAGTGATTTTCCTTTGACTAGTATTGGTCTCTAGGTCTCAAATTGACTCCAAATTCCTTCAAATCTTCAAGGAAGGGGTATGAATGATATTATAACTTGAATATGATGTTTATGGATGACATATGTCCACCAAAATACCTCTGCAAACTCTCTTAAGTTTCTGGACCAATTATGCAATTTTACTAGTAATTTGGGGTTCAAATCCCCCTGGGGTAAGTACTGAAAATGGCTTCCCAAATGCCTTCGAACCCACTCAAATTTATGAAAATAGGTATTTAATTTGTTAAGTATTTTATTAAAGTCTCATATGAACCATTAATGGGTTATTACAACTATTCTCACCCTCTCCCATTCAACTGCAAAAATCCCCAATTCGACCCTTGGGGAAATGGAACTATTTCACCTCCCAATACAACTAAACTGAGTAAAAATGATTCAAATGCTCAAGTATAGTACATGAAACTTGTATAATACATCCATGGAATTATATTTATCACAAATATATCATAGAATCGTCCATTCATTCGAAATCATCATCAATACATTGGCTCACAACAAGGTAGTGGGGAAATGGCATTGTTCTTCCATTAAAAATGAGATTTATACATTTCTACTTGGAATTTAGACCTAAAAATTTTTAGAGATGAAGAACAGAGTATTTAATTCATATTAAAAAATAAATGGGGCATTAAAAGCTTCCCCAAAGAGTACAATAGCTCACCAAAAACACCCTCCCTCAAGGATCAAGAATATGCCATCAAAACTGGAAATGGTTGAAGGAGTGAGATGCAATAGAAGAAACCATGAGCTTCCCTGTAGCTTACACCTACAAATAAAGACTCCATTAAAGCTCCAAATGAAAGGTCTGAACGGCCTTTCCAATTACCAACTTGGATGGGAATCTTTCACCCTCGAAATTGGCTAAGGCAAGAAACTAGTCATCCACTAGCTCTCCCTCTACACAAATGCAATTGCAAATTCTACAAATGATCAAAATCCCTTCTCATACTTCATTTCTACATTTTATAACCAACATTATCCTTCTAAGGTTCGAAATCCTCTCAATAGATTCAATGGATTTCCATTTAGGAAATATTCCACATTTGCCACTTGTCTCCTAGTTCCAACCTTCCATCTTCTCCCAAATTCGATTTTGAGTCTCTTTGGATTCTCCAACTCCCAAATTCTCCTTCTTTGAGCCTATTTTTGGGGATGACATGTCATAGTGGTCATATTTCATAGGTCAGGTCTGCAATTTGTCATAGTTGTCATAGATGCTCCATCATTGGTGTCATAGGGGCTAGGGAATCTAGCCCAAGTGTCCACAAACTTCCACTTTGACTCTTTATCTTCCATGGAGGTTACCAATCCTTCCCAATTCGACCTAAGATGCTCAATGAAATTTTTTATGACTTACCAACTCACCCAAGAGTGTTCACATTCCCATTAATTCGAATTTGCAAAATAGAGATACCATGTATTATGAAAAATCAAGCTAGTGTGGGTCCCACATCCTCCATATGTCTCCAAAACTATTTGTGACCTAGGATTTCTCTTGAATTTATTTATTCACTCTATTTATTAAATACTTGAACCCTTATAATGTCTAAAAATCATTTATTATCCCCCTTATTCCAAATCCCAAAGCTTCCACCCCAAACCTAGGAAACTAGTAATTTTCCTCCTTGGCAATTATTTGACCCTTAAAATCAATTTTACAAACTCTAATGAATATGGCTAATGTGATTAGACCATTGTGACCCAATTCCAATTTTGGGACATGACAAATCCTCCCTTCCCAATATTGCTTGTCCTCAAGCAATTTCAAACATGGGTGTTGAAGAACCTGCTTTCTGTATAATTCTTTGAAGTTGCCATTGAATTGCCAAACCTTGAGTCTTTGAGTTTCCCATGAAGATTTTAGAGAGGAACCACCATGCTTGCTGCTGCACTACTCTGATAAAAATCACTTTATTAAGTGGGAAATCCATCTCCCATACTTCTTGTTTCCCCCAAAAAATTGAAACCAATGAGATAAAAATTATTCCAGGGTCCCGTTGCTTGTATTGCACCCCAACAATGAAGAGTGCTCTCCAACCCATACCATCAGATACGATGATTCCTGGATCCCATTTTCTTGTATGCATTCTTCCAAACATCATGATTACAAAATATATATCATCAAAGTACATAACTACATAATTAAAATGTACATCAAGGAGGTGCTTCATCAAAGAATCATGAAAGTGCTTGTACCTCCAAGCAAGTAGACCACGATTTTTCAAGTGCATACAAGCTTCAAGTGACCAATCAAATCTGCTCCAATGACATAGGTGAGGATCCCATGTCCTATAATGCTGCTCCAAAAGGATGTGATATGCATCAAAATATTCAACCGTGTATTCTTTCATCCAAGAAGTGAATGAAGAATCTCCACTAAAATCTGAACCAAATAATGAGCAGAAAAAACAAGGAGACTTCAAATGACTCAAAGAAGTCTCACCCATACATCCATGAATGTGAGAATTATAAAGATGTAACAAAGTATGTGGCTGCCAACAAAAATGTTCTCCCATCATAATTCTATTCACCCAAGTGTTGGATGAAGTTCCTCTAACATCAAATGAACCCAGTGTTGAGCAAGAAAAACCATGAGTCTTCAAGTGACTCAAATCCATATCATAGGTGCATCCATGTGGATGTGAATCATCATAAAGTGACAAATTATGCTGCTGCAAATGTGAATAAGAATTTCCTCCAACCATGTCATCATAAAAGGTAAATCTAGGAGTTCCATACTCCTCATGTGGCACCATCAAAAAGAACCCTTTCACCCATACTTCATTGAGACTATATTGCAAAACATGGAATTGTAGGATGTAGGAGAACGAACTAACTCACCCAAATGATAAAAAAGTGCAGAAGTTTCATCATGGGAAGGATCCATGTGGGTAGTATCATGCAGCGCCTTCAAAAGTGGGAAACCTTTGTCATAGATTGGTTCCAATGTAGAGGAATCATGCTCTTCTTTAAAAATTGCATAACTTTCATAAAGAGACAATTCAAGTTCCTCTTCCACCACATCAAGTGTTTGGATCTCTTCAATTTCATCTTCAAACACATTAAGCACATTCAAATTTCCACATTTCTCATGATCCACCATGTCATGAGAATCCTCCAAACAATCTACCATTTGACAATCTGAAACATAGGAGGAAAAACAAGTATCTTGCAACTTTTCAAGAAGTTGCTCATTTTGAATTGTGAGCTTATGAATATCCTCATTATTCTTCAAGTATGCATCATGTAACAATTCATTAAGCTCAAACAAATGGTTTCTATCAAAAAGCAAAGACATGAAATTACCTTTGATGTGGCACATTGCTCTTTGAATCTTCTCCATGTCTTCAAGGAAGGATGTTTCCTCCAATGAAGTAGCTCTCCAACAAGAATTTGACACCAATGCTTGAGTGTCATGGAGAATGATGAGGGACTCTGGGATCTTATTTTGATTCATCTTTAAGGACCCTTCAAGAAAATGAGGTTCTTGCAAATGAACATCCTCATCTTCTTCAATTTTGCTTGGACCGACTTCATGAAGCTCAAGTGGTGATGGAGAAGTTGATCTTGGTTCTTCTTCAACTGCTACAAGGTCTTAATTATCATGCTTAATGGAACTTGGGCTTGCAGCAACACTTTCAAAAGTGATCTCTATGTCACCAACATAGAGGTGTGAGCACCCATCAGTAGGTACTCCTTCATAGTTTAAGCATCCATCAGTAGATGCTCTTTGGTTCATGTCTAAGCTAGAAGGTGTCTCGAAATGATCTTCCATATTTTCAATAGAATCTTCTTCATGCTCTTGTGATGTCTCTTCATTTTTATCCTTCAAGCAAGATGATGCATTTTGCCCCTTTTTTTCCTTATGATCAATATCTTTGGAATCGCTTTTTGAAGAATTCCCAAAAGCTCTCCTCAAGTGGGACATAATTTCATGCACACATGTATGATACTCACTCCAAGGTTCTTTACAAGAAGGGCATAAACCTTTCTTTACTAACTCCACATCTTCATGTTTGGGCCTATTTTCAAAAACATGTTCAGCAAAGTACTCAAAAGACATGGCATTTTGTGTATTTTTGCTAAAAGCAAGATATTCTTGATATTGTTGGGGCAAGGTTTTATATTTTGCTCTCCATCTTTGGAACTCACTCATAGAATTATCCTTGGTTGGTGTGACACACTCATATTCATCAGATTTAAAGTCATAAGAATAATATTCATTTCTCTTGAAATTGTAAGAAGTGTTGCATGATGGCATCTCTTCCTCGTACCATTCACATTCTGCTTCATATTGCTCATAAGCATCTGCATATTCCTCATAAGAATTGTACTCATAGGATTCATCATAATAGTAAGACATGGATGCCTATTATTCTTGAATGTATGTACCTAATCCACAGCTGCAAGGACCATGCTCTGATACCACTGTAATGTCCCTTGTTAGGAATTTTATTAAAATGGCAATTTTCCACTTTTTTTCCCTAGTTCGACCTTTGACTAGTTTTGATCTCCAAGTCCCAAATTTGCCCCAAATGATCCCAAATCTTCTGATAAGGTATATTAATGATATTAGAAAATAAATATGTGTTTCAGGGATTCCTTTTGACCTTTAAAATACTTATGCAAATCCTCTTTCAATTCTGATCAATGTAAGTAACTTTACTAGTGATTTTCCTTTGACTAGTATTGGTCTCTAGGTCTCAAATTGACTCCAAATGCCTTCAAATATTCAAGGAAGGTGTATGAATGATATTAGAAATTGAATATGATTTTTATGTATGAAATATGTCCACCAAAAGACCTCTGCAAACTCTCTTAAGATTCTGGACCAATTATGCAATTTTACTAGTAATTTGGGGTTCAAATCCCCCTGGGGTAAGTACTGAAAATGGCTTCCCAAATGCCTCCAAACCCACTCAAATTTATGAACAGAGGTATGTAATTTGTTAAGTATTTTATTAAATTCTCATATGCACCATTAATGGATTATTACAATTGTTCTCACCCTCTCCCATTCAACTGCAAAAATCCCCAATTCGACCCTTGGGGAAATGGCACTATTTCACCTCCCAATACAACTAAACTGATTAAAAATGGTTCAAATGCTCAAGTACAGTACATGAAACTTGTATAATACATCCATGGAAGTATATTTATCACAAATATATCATAGAATCATCCATTCATTCGAAATCATCATCAATACATTGGCTCACAACAAGGTAGTGGGGAAATGGCATTGTTCTTCCATTAAAAATGAGATTTATACATTTATACTTGGAATTTAGACCTAAAACTTTTTCGAGATGAAGAACAGAGTATTTAATTCATATTACAAAATAAATGGGGCATTTAAATCTTCCCCAAAGAGTACAATAGCTCACCAAAAACACCCTCCCTCAAGGATCAAGAATATGCCATCAAAACTGGAAATGGTTGAAGGAGTGAGCTGCAATAGAAGAAACCATGAACTGCCCTGTAGCTTACACCTGCAAATAAAGACTCCATTAAAGCTCCAAATGAAAGGTCTGAACGGCCTTTCCAATTACCAACTTGGATGGGAATCTTTCACCCTCGAAATTGGCTAAGGCAAGAAACTAGTCATCCACTAGCTCTCCCTCTACACAAATGCAATTGCAAATTCTACAAATGATCAAAAGCCCTTCTCATACTTTATTTCTACATTTTATAACCAACATTATCCTTCTAAGGGTCGAAATCCTCTCAATAGATTCAATGGATTTCCATTTAGGAAATATTCCACATTTGCCACTTGTCTCCTAGTTCCAACCTTCCATCTTCTCCCAAATTCGATTTTGAGTCTCTTTGGCTTCTCCAAATCCCAAATTCGCCTTCTTTTAGAATATTTTCGGGGCTGACATGTCATAGTGGTCAGATGTCAAAGGTCAGTTCTGCAATTTGTCATAGTTGTCATAGATGCTCCATCATTGGTGTCATAGGGGTTAGGGAATCTAGCCCAAGTGTCCACAAACTTCCACTTTGACTCTTTATCTTCCATGGAGGTTACCAATCCTTCCCAATTCGACCTAAGATGCTCAATGACATTTTTTATGACTTACCAACTCACCCAAGAGTGTTCACATTCCCATTAATTTGAATTTGCAAAAGAGAGATACCATGTATTATGAAAAATCAAGCTAATGTGGGTCCCACATCCTCCATATGTCTCCAAAACCATTTGTCACCTAATATTTCTCTTGAATTTATTTATTCACTCTATTTATTAAATACTTGAACCCTTATAATGGCTAAACATCATTTATTATCCCCCTTATTCCAAATCCCAAAGCTTCCACCCCAAACCTAGGAAACTAGTAATTTTCCTCCTTGGCAATTATTTGACCCTTAAAATCAATTTTACAAACTCTAATGAATATGGCTAATGTGATTAAGCCATTGTAACCCAATTCCAATTTTGGGACATGACAGAGGAGTTGTTGGACGAGGAAGAGGGCCGATAAGCTGTTATAATTGTGGATAGCAGGGGCATTATAAGAGGGACTTACCAAACCCAGTGCCACAGTGTACTTATTGCAGTGTTGTGGATCACAGTGTGGAGGACTGCCCTCAGCTCATCGCGAAATGGAAGACCAAGAATTTGCCCCAAAAACAGAATCAGAACAATCAGATTGCACCATCGGTTGTAGAAATGATACCAACCGAAGTTTGAAAACACAATGCGATTGTTGGAGTTGTGACACGAGGAGGAGCTGTGACAGGAGCTGACAAGTCACATGCTAATGTCCGACCAATAGCAAGGAAGCAAGTCACCTTTGATGTGGAAGCTGAAAGGGACGTTTTCTTGGAGGCACAGAAAGAGATGAGGAATAGGAGGCAGTTACCTCTTCAGGAAGAAATCTATGACATGCCAATGACGTTTGACCTGACGAAGTCACGAGGGAAGGAAAATACTCTAAAATCCTTCTTGCAGAGTTACCTAGAGCTGGAAAAGAACCCAGATGCACTGGAATAAATATCCAGTCCATTGCATTGACGGTAGGGTGCATGTCAAGAACAGAAGGTTAATCACATACAGAAGAGAAAGACAGGAAGGGAGATGAGAATGTCGGCACAAATTGGAGCATTTGATGTCGAATCCATCATTTTGGACCTGGGTTCAGATGTGAATATTCTAACCAAGCAAACATGGGAAACAATGGGAAAACCACAGCTGGTCTGGTCGCCAGCACAGCTGCGATTGGAAAACCAGAGTAAGGTCACCCCACTTGGTTGAGTATGTCAACTTCCATTCGAAATTGAGGGGCTCAGGACATATGTCGATTTCAACGTCATAGAAATTGTTGATAACACCAGTCCCTATCAAGTACTACTAGGGATAGACCGGGCATTGGAAAACCAAGCGATTATCAATTTCAAGAAGCCGACGATGTCATTTGAGAATCGCGAGATGAGAGTTATCGCACCTCTAGATCCTACGGAAGGGCATCGCTATGTTGACCCGGACAGAAATGAGTTTGCAGAAGGATGGGACAGTTTGTATAACATATCTGAGGATTATATTAATCCCATCGTAGATGGAGAACTGGGATGGCACAGCGCCAGTTCGGCATCATTAGATTCAGATGAGGCACTTGAGAATTGGAAAAACCGGTTACACGAAGTGTCATTTAGAATATGCACATGGGTAATACAGTCGCTGCGATGGGTAGAAACAGAGGAATGTGCGCTACCTACGTATGAGGGATTTCCCAATTTGACCAAGTTTCTCATTGAATTTGAAAAGAAAGTGGTAGAGCCGCAATGCCTATTGGCCTTGGAGGAAGCCTTGAAGGCCACTCCTACGCGCTGGTGGGCGACGCACAAATCGAATACCACAACTTGGACACTATGTTGATGCCTCATGGAGGTTCGGTTCAGTGAAGCTGTGGGGTATGGTAGAAATAAATATGATGGTCGTAGATATCCGAAGGCCCATCTGGACACATGTCAACACCAATGGGGATCCCGAGCGAAGCAGGAGTGGGTACATGCATTCATACACACGTTGGATGAAGTCCCACGGAATTGGTATGCCCCTGCAGAACTGCAACATGGGACGACCTCTTGGGAACAACTTACCATTGGATTCAGCCAATATTTTTCTTTCTCAGATGAAAATCCCTTCATCCATAGTGCACTACAGGTGATCCACAAAAGGATATTTGAAGCGGTACCAATAGAACAACTGATGACACTTCAATGGGATGCGACACCCGAAATGTTGATGGAATGTTACAATGTCACAGGAGAGACAAATGATGAGGATGATCTGAGGGCTATATACATGCCAGAATCAGAAGGTAGTCGCAGTGTCGAGGCACCATAAATACCATCTGATAAAGTTCAACAACCATTGAAGATTAAGAAGGTGAACATTGGGTCGGAGGAGAACCCGAAGTTCGTGAGCTGGTGAATACTGGGATGAGTCAACGATTGCGAAGATGACTGATTTGCTGCATGATTTTTAGGATCTGTTTCCAACGAAATTATAAGAGATCAAAGGAATTTCCGAAGACTTGGTTGAAATGAAGATTCCCCTGAAACCCGATGCAAAGCCAGTGAAGCAGCGGCTGTATCAATTGAATCTAAGATACAAGGAATGGGTGCAAGCTGAAATTGAAAGAATGCTAAAAGCCCGTATTATAGAAACTGTGGAAGAATCGGATTGGATAAACCCAGTGGTGGTCCAGGATAAGAAAACTAGCGAGGTGCGGATATGTGTCGATTTGTGGAAGCTGAATGATGCATGCCTACACGATCCATTCCTGACACTATTCACGGATGAGGTGCTCGAAGGATTAGGAGGTCAAGAGATATATTCATTTACGAATGGGTTCTCCAGCTATCACTAGATCAATATTGCGAAAGAAGATAGGCACAAGACCACATTTGTCATAGAGTGGGGATTCTTTCAGTATACAGTGATGCCATTTGGGTTGAAGAATGCTCCAGCAATTATTTCAAGACTAGTGGTTGCATTGTTCAAAGATTACATCAATAAATTTCTTTCCATTTATATGGACGACTGGACAGTGTATGCGTTGGTCAAGGATCACGTCGCAAACTTAAGGCTAATGTTGGAACGATGTCAATAGCACCAAATTCATTGAACCCGAAGAAGTGCATCTTTTGTGCTCCGTTCGAAATTTTGTTGGGGCACATTGTCTGCAGGGAAGGAATGTTGGTGGACCCGGCGAATATCGCAATCATTGTCGACCTCTCACCACCGACGACGATCAAGTAGCTGAGAGGGACATTGGGACATATAGGCTATTACAAGAAATTCATCCGAGGATATGCAACAATTATGGCACCAATCGAGAAGTTATTGAAGAAAGATGCCAAGTTTGAGTGGAACATCGAGTGTCAGAAGAGTCTCAACATATTGAAAGCGAAGATGGTTGCAACACCTATACTCACATTTCCGGATTGGACAAAGGATTTTCACATCCACGTTCATGCGTCCTCAGTGGCACTAGGCGTCATCTTGGCCCAACCAGGAATAGGCGACATTGACCACCCAATCACCTTCGCAAGTAGAAATATGTCTACTGCGGAGAAGAACTACACCACAACAGAGAGGGAGGGTTTGGCGATGGTTTACGCCTTATAGAAATTCTGTCATTACCTCTTAGGGGACCACTTCAAAATGTTCACCGATCATTCTATGCTGAAATACCTGGTGAACAAGCCTATGTTGGGGGGGAATATCTGTCGCTAGTTGTTACTATTTTAGGAGTTTGATTTTGAAATAATTGTAAAGCGAGGATGATTGAATGCAGGACCAGATCACCTATCAAGGATAGAGTCTGGCAAGGAACCAAGGATCATTGACGAAGGATTGTCGGATGCTCAATTGTTTAGAGTTGGAATGGTTGATGACCATTATGGGAAAATCATTCATTTCTTAGCGACAGGGGAGGTGCCGGCCGACTTCACTACCAATCAGAAGAAGCATCTAGTTGTCAGGGCTGCAAACTTTCAACTAATCGCAGGGGAATTGTACAAGATGGGACCAGATGAGATACTGCGGCGATACGTCCTTCCACACGAACAAGAGAGGATTCTGTCGGAATCTCATGACGAGATCACTAGGGGACATTACATTGGACACACAACTTTTAGGAAGATTATTTGAGTAGGATTTTGGTGACCAACCATGCACGAAGATGCTACGGACTATGCCAAAAGCTACGATGTCTGTCAACAGACAGGGAAGCCATCACGAAGGGATGAAATGTCATTGGTACCCCAAGTGACGTTGTAGGATTTGGACAAGTGGGCAGTATATTTTGTGGGACCCATCAACACACATGGGAAGAGAATGGGGTCACGCTACATCATTACTGCGACAAACTATTTGATGCGATGGGCAGAAGCTGCACCAGTGAGAAATTGCTCAGCTGCGGCTGCAGCACGGTTCCTTTTTGACAATGTGGTCACCATGTTTGGGTGGCCCAAAGTGTTGTTAAGTGACCAAGGGACTCATTTTGTTAACCAGACGATTGCAGCAATGATGGAAGAGTTTCAGATCTAGCACAATAAGAGAACCCCCTACCACCCTCAAGCGAATGGGACAGTTGAGGTGTTTAATAAGATATTGGAGATTGCACTCACCAAGGTATGCAATGTGAACCACGATGATTGGGATTTGAAGATTCCGATGATACTCTCAGTGTATCGCACCACATGCAAATGATTGACTAGTCATACTCCTTTCAAGCTCATTTACGGAAAGGAAGTAGTTATGCCGATGGAGTATATTGTACTGAGTTTGCACATTGTAGTAGCTACAGGGATGAGCGACGATGGTGCAATGGAGGAACATTTGGCCCAACTGATACAACTCAATGAAGATTGGTTCATTGCAAGGTTCCATCAGAAACTAGAGAAAGACCGCTAGAAGGCTTGGCACGACCGCCATAATAAGCGAAAGCACTTCCAGTGCGGAGACACAGTGTTGTTGTATGACAGTAAGTTTGCAAAACACCCAGGTAAGTTGCAGATGCATTGGTTAGGACCATACATCATAAATTTTGTCATTAACAGAGGTGTGGTGCAGCTACAAAGCATGGATGGAGTATTAATTCCTAAGTTGGTCAATGGGAATAGGATGAAGCCCTATCACCATGATCCAGCACAGAGCGGTTGGGCACCAGAGGTTCAAAAAAAAAAACCAATAATGACAAAAAGTGGAAGCATGGCCATTCGAGTCGCTCGTCGATGCTTTGCACGATTGGCACGCGGGGAGTCAAGTACGAGTGTGAGTGAGGATGATTGCTATGGAGCAACTTCATCAAAAAGATGGCGCAAAGGTATGATGATAATATCATAGAGTTACGTGAACAAATTTGCAAATGATTTCAAAATCAAGCATCAAGGACACATCGAATAAGCATAAATACAGGCGCAAGAGGCGAGTTGAACAAGGAAGTGTTTATCAGCCAGGAGAAATTCATGCTGCAAGTTGGTTAAGCAGAGAGTTGAGTGAGGAATTCCAAGGAAGTTATGGAAATGATCCATTTCATTTCATGTGGCATCACTCCAAGTGCACCGAGGACCAGAACACAAGTGTGCATGAAGAGCCAGTAAGGGAAGGGGCACAGATAGTCGAGAGGAACAGAGACGAGGTCTCATCCGATATTTCTAAGCGCATGGTAGTATTTAGAATATTCGTGGTCCCTACGACCACCAGAACACCAGGGGAAGAGGCTCCCTAGCCCTAGTAGTACGAAGTGCATGGTGCGAAACAAATGTTCCTGAGTAGTTGGCCTATCTCCCACCTTGATGGCATCGATGGACTTTTCCCCAGTCTAGAACAAGCACGAAGTGCTCCAACAGACACAGAAGAGGTAGATGATTAAGGTTTCCAGAGACTGGAGGATGAGTTCAAGAAGTACATAGTAGCGAACCAGAGATCGATGGATGAGTTTGAGAAGTACACAACAATGAGCTCTAGATGAAAAGAACAGTTTCATAAGTATAGCATAGCGAAGGATAAGAACAAACCAGCAATGTCCAGTCGAGTTGGCTCAAGGGAGAGCCACAAGTTTGTGTTGGGGGCCTGTTGGCACGTGATAAGTCCGCAGGAAGTGCGGAAGACAACATGTATGAAAGGTACAATCCATGAAAGAAGGACCATTCGCAGAGTTCGAGGAAGTGCAGGAATAGTTAAATTAGTTAGAATTGGTCACGTGGACAATTTTGTAACCGAATAGTGGCATATAAATAGAGTAGGATTGTAAGCCTAAGGGCATCCATTTTTTGATCAATATTTCCATCTTTTGATTTGTTTTGTATCCGTGACATGATGTATTGACTGTTTCTGCGAAGTTCATTCAACAGGGTTTAATGAATGCATGAGGATGTCTGATTATGGTTCTATTTCTGTCTCTGTCTCTATGTGAAGATGAATGTGAATGTTTACAACATGTTTACATTTCTATGAGTTGAAAGATTACTGCTGATGTGAATAAGTAGGTTAAATATGTTGTTGCGAATGCTTACTATCTATTAAATCTGCGAATTATCTAATGTGCGAACGATAAGTTGGTAGTATGATGCGAAGGCCATAGCCTATGGTTTTTGCAATAGTGATATACGGGTGAAGCATATCCTCAACTCCACTATGGAAAATTGGTTCCTGCAGCCCCCTTATCCATCTCAGGTGAGACTGCACTTGCTTCGAAAGTGTTGCTGGGAAGGGTTACACCTTTCCCAGCCGGTGTGTAAGGGAGTTTGGGTTGGTGTTTGTTGACGACAATGCGAAGTGAACCCCTATCGAGAGACTCTGTGTCAACAACAAAAAAGAAAAAGTAAAATTTGAATCCATGTGGCAAGGCCCTTACATTATCCAAACCTATCTATGCAAGGGGCATATATCCTTACCGATTCCTAAGGACATCCTTTAGCCAACCCCCACAATGGATTGTATCTCAAACTATTTTACTTGTAGCACTTTTCTTAGACCCCATAGTCCGTGTTGTACAATTTTACTCCCTTTGTTGTTTTTAACTTTTTTTGTATTTTGAACCTTATAGTTTAATTCCATGCGTGACCACAGATGGATCCTGCTCCACCACTTTATGTCAGTTTTGCTGATGACGCAAGCAAATGGTCTCCAAACCTCAGCTCCGTAGCTTGGATATTGTATTCCCCCTCACACGGGTTGATCCACCTCGACAGAGTGTGTATCGGTGCTGCCACCAATAACCAAGCTGAGTACGATGTCGTGACCAGTCTCCCAGCTACTGCTCTCCAATTGGGAATAAGTCACCTTCGTGTGTTTATTGCCTCCCATCTCCTTGTCTCCCAACTCAATACGTTTTACCAAGTATGAGATCCCTTCCTTTTTAGAAAGTTCCTATGCACAAAACAACTGATTAGACAGTTTGAGTTCACTACATTCATCCATGTCCCACGAAGTCAGAACAATGTTGCGGACCAAATGGCTAATAATGTTCTAGAATGGCATATCAATCACAACATGTAGGAAGTAAACCACAGTCATGCATCGTCAAATCATCCACATGCATATATACATCATATAGGAATACATAAGTATAAAAACAAAAAGAGGACCATCATCATAATAAATTGCATCCACGTGCATATATATATATATATATAATCAAAGTTTCATAGTGTTCTGGTCATAACATATACATCAATACATTGAGGAGCCCCAACAGCTTCCTCATCATAAAAATAACCGTCAAATACAAAAATTCCCCATGCTCATTGCATTAGGGGGAATTTCCATCAACTTCCTAGTCATTTGAGTCATCCCCGTCATCATCATCATCCTCGTCCTCCTCGTCCTCCTCTTCCTCCTCGTCCTCATCCTCTTCCTCCTCTTCCTCCTCCTACTCCTCCTCCTCATCTGACTCAGTATCCTCCTCTGCATCATCATAGGGGGAATCTCCCCATGCCATAGCCCTCACTGCCTCGGTCGCCATCGCAATCTGCATCATCATTGGCCTTCACTCTCATGGATTGTCATAGAAATTTTCGATTAGGTCCTGATCCAAATGTTGTCAACCATATTCAATCACCCCATCCAGTAAGTTATTAATCCCTATACGTAGCATCTCCAGGGTCGTTGAGGAACTCCATTTTTTATGGTGCCCACGCGTGGGATAGTACACTCCCTCCACTCGACCCCTACAATATCGATACCATATCAGCGACAGCAGCCCAACAACTGCACACAAAAGCACGTCATCAACCTCAGTATCATAAAAATCATCTAGCTATCACATATGTTATAGAGTAGATACAACATGCTACTTAAAAGTGAGTGGATACATACCATCTGGTCCCCATTCCTGGCCAGGAGTTCGTGGTAGCTCCGCATCTCCCCTGTAGTCCATCCCCACATAAGGGAAGTCCTTGATCACCACTGGAAATTGCAGCCACTGTGTTAACAACTATCAAGTGAAAAAGTGACCCACCAGTCCCCACCACAGCGAGTCATCATCTCACCCCATCGCCGCATCTGCAGCTTAGTCGGTCCACCATCACGCACTACCTTGTGGGATCTCAGTGTCAACACTCGCTCAAATAAAAATGAGCATAAGAACGAAGGGAAACATAAATCCCATCCTATGCGGCTTCCCTTGTTCAGCTCTCATTGAACAACAGTCAGGTACATCTTCCCCCACCCGAAGTAGATACCTGCTAATGCATGCTCTACCAGTCTCATATGTCCTCCAGAAATTCGGTTGGGGGCCTTCGACCCCATTATCCACACTACCAGTGCCTCTATAGCCCGAGTCTCCAAACTCTCGATGTCACAGATCAGTATAGCATTGTCATGCACATATGATGTGGCATAACAATGGTGCTCCAACAATTCCTCCATCAAAACATCACTAGGATTTCTTGGTTGGGTGTCTGAAATCATACCCAACCATTGGAGCCCCATCAGAAAATACACATCTGTGAGCGATATCTCTTGTCGCTCCCCCTGTATCATGAATCCCCCCACATCGGCATCCCAAAAATACACCAATTTGTTCAACAACAAATTTGCTGAACACATTGGGGGCACCTTGGTGAACTTCAGCAAACCACACTGTGCCAGTGTGTCCTGGATATCATCATCATCTAGGATATCATGCAACAACCTCCCAAATTCTCGCTCTCTCCAACTGACACTCGACATCCTGCCAACTAGACAACAAAACCCCCATCAACAACATATAAATAAACATCGGTCTCCTTATGTCCGTCATACTGAGACTAAGGCAAAAAGGCACTATCCAAAGCATGCATTTTTTCCCACTAGGCGCGCTCCTCGAGCACGCCTATGGGGCCCACAGTATCTCTTGAAGAGTGCTTTTCCCAGGAAAATTTGCGCTTCAGAGCACGGCTGTGAGGCCCATAGTTGTTCCCAACCGCACGACTGTACATCTGAAAGCCGTGCCCTAAGCACGCTATTTATCTCGAAAAGCGCACTCCAGCTCTATGGTTCCCTAGCCTTGCCTGTCACGACTCCCTAGTGGACCAAATCCAAGTCAAAATGCATCAAAAACATCAAAAATCACTTAAAGGCTTACCTGCAAGTCACATAACTGGATTTCACCAAACAAATTGAGAAAAATCAGAATTTCTTCTTCTAGTCCCCTCCACACTCCCCCCAATTTGTACAGTGAAAATGGCATGTGGAGGTGGGCTCATTTTCTATAGCCATTTTTGCCCTATTTTTTGCTTTGACCATTTCAGGTTCATATGACCATCGTTTGTTGCACCGTTTGCACTGTCGGATTCATATTTCCATTCCCATGATGATGCTTGAGATCACTTCTCGCTCTCACACGAAAAAATTTCGGGCATTTTTTCCATGCCCCTCACCACCTTGATTTGCATGCCACACAGAACCCATACTTATTTAAAAGTGTATAAACCATGGCGAATCTTACCAATTCTGTAATATCCCTCATTCTGACCTTAGGCTATTTGGGTTGTCATGTAAATAATGTATAAATGCAATGTGTGTGTTTTACCTAGTGTGGAGCTCAAGGCCAAGGCCCCACTAGTGGATGATTAGGTTTATTTGCATAGGAAAGTATGTGATATTCTGATAACCCATGTGCTAGTAAGCCATGGAAGATCGCAAATGATGTAAATAATGCTATGTAATAAAATACCAAGGGTTGGATAAGGCTGCAAAAAAATGAGGGGGAACTATGTATCCACTAGGGTGGTGAGGGGGTGTGGGATGGAATCCTAGGTTTCCCTTTGTCACCCTAAGAACCCTTAGACTTTCCTAACTTCCATTAATTGTTGTTGCAAGGTAAGTACTGGAGGACGATGGTGCATGAGACCGAGGAAGTATGGGGATGCCATAATTTGAGATGGCAGGGTATGGGCGTCGGTTGCTTGCCCCATAATCCACTTCACTTCATGGGGAGACATGTTCCTCCATCTAGAGGCTGTTATGGTTCACATGGGCATGGAGTGGGCAGGGGGGAGACACATAGACATCTGGGGAACCCTTACGGATCACGAAAAGAGAGCCAAGCTAGAAAATCAAGGAAGAGAATCGCAGGTATATGCAGAGCCAAATTTGCAGAAATGAGTGCACTTAGGAAACTTTGCGTAGGAAACAAAACGATGGGGTTACCCTTGGAGCTGATTCTACAGATGAATTATAGAGCCTAGCTGTGGACACAAGGGGAAATCATGACCTGTGTGTGTGAATTGGAAGAGCTGAGAACACCCAAGAAAACCCTGTGCAAGATTTGAATTGGTTGGGACAGCCATAGATCAGACCGTGGAGATGAATTGCAGAGTGTGACATGCCCAAAAACCTTGAGGAAAATCCTATGTAGTGGTTGAGAACCCAGCTGTAGGATAATGTTGTTCGGCTAGAGAAAATGGAGAATAAAAACTAACTGGGAAGGAACAAAGAGGTTTTAGCTTGCATGTTAAATCCTGTGAGGGTTTATTTACTTTGATTCAGCAGTATAAACCAAACACACTCACCCAGGTTAATGTTAGGAAAATGGTGCCCTCGGAACTGTGCAGTAGTGGAGGGAACCTTGCCTAGGATTGGAGTGGGGTTATGGGGATGCTTGAACTAGTATGAGATCATTGAAATATTCCCATAGCCCTATGGAGAAGTTTATTAAGCTAGAAACCCTTACCCACCTTCCCATTTGCTTGACAAAGCTAACTGTTGGTTTGATGCCCTAATTGACTGTGAACCAATGTTGTGAGCGAGCCTGAGTGATACTCCTTAGTGGATACATATCCCAGCTCGGGGGTGATCTCTGATTGCTGAAATAATAGAGGCTAGGCAAAGATCTATGGTTCGGTTGGAAAGTTGCAGTCCATAGCCGATTGCTTAGAGGTTCAGTGCAAAATATAAGTGCCCTTCTGGTTTTTAAATGATGATATTTAATGTGTTATGTGTGCTTATTATGTTCAAGTTAATGATTGAATGATCACATGGAAATGGATCAATAGGAAGCTATGTATGAGAATGAATAGGAAATTGAATGCATGTTTAAATGCTTCGTCATTGTTTGAGTTAATATGTATGACTAATCTTGCAGGTTATAGATGCATGGAATGGCTTTGGTTTCATAGTATGTATCTAGTTATGCATGCATGTATTTTCTTAAAAGAATGGTCCATGGATGAATAGGATGGTATGCTTATCTATGCATGGTGTTAAATTGGAGTGTATGTGCTACCTCACTGCTACACTGTTGAACTAGTAATAACTGTTAGGGTTGGAAGATGTGTGTGTGTTAATATGGCTAACTCCTACTGCTGTGTGTGCGAATTACATGTGTCTTGAACCTTACATTCTATCCTTATATTGGTACTTAGATGTGATTATTTTTTAGGAATAGGGCTAATCCCTGCATGCTTTCATCAATCTGCCTAGGAGAATTATGTGCATGTATTCCCTTCTATGTGTGTGGATAAGGTTTCATTCTTGTGTCCATGGAGTGTGCTTATGCATCATTGCAATCCCCTTTGGTAATGATTTTGTATTGTCTTTTGATGGATTGGTTAAACATCTGGTAAATGTGCATGACAACTCCATCCAGAATTGGGAAAGGAATAGACACCTTGGGGACTAGATGAAGGAGAGAATACTTGACAGACGTGGAGCAGAGCTCCTTGGAGAAGGTTAATGGTGCATTGAGGGATTCATAGGCCAGATTTCAATTGGAAATTGACAAGGTTAGAGTGCTTAGATTGGGTAGGGGTTCATACCATTGGATAGAGATCTCCAATATATTTCCAACGGCACCGACCTTGTCCAATTCAAGCTAAGGATGAGGGATTTATGACCCTTAAAAATTGGCCTTAGAAGCTTGTTGGAGCAGGGGTCTATGGTCTTGCCCTTTCAGCATCCACAAGGATCTTTCCACACTTGCAATGCAGATTGCGGATGTTTGATGGTCGAATTCCATAATATTAGTGTATTGGTTTCTGCATTTCCGCATCCACAATGTGGAACGCAGATTGCGGATTTTGGGAGATAATTTTCCCAGAAAATGGAGATTTTGGATTTCCGCATTTCCACATCCACAATGCGAAATGTGGATTGTGTATTTTCGAGGATAGTTTCTCTTGGGTTGGAGAATTGGCATTCCACACTTTCGAATTCTGCAATGCGGATTGTGGGATTGAAATCTTTCTGGAGCTATGAATTGGGCTTCCACATTTCCAAATTCCAGAATGCAGATTACAGAACTATGGAAGTCAGAATAGGGATTTCTGCAGAAGGATAATTTGGTAATCAGACTTCTGAATCCGACTGTGGAATGCGGATTGGATGGCATTGCGAATTGCGGATGGAAGGCCATTGCGGCTCTCTATGAAAATGGAAGAATTTGGAAAACAAAGTGTACCAGAGGGTCTCCCATGGCCTCTGAAGTCCACTAGGGAGGTTGGGGAACATCACAAATTCTTAAAATGTCAACTATAAAATATTTGGTGATATTTTTCTAAAACTATTTCAATTTCTAAGGATTTCATATAGTTTATATAATAATTTGGCGATTTTTAGAGTGAAAAAAGTTTACCCCATCAAAATTGGGCGAAATGGCGCTTCAAAAAATTCAAATTGGCGAATCGTTTTTGGGAAAAAAACATGCCCATGGGATAAATTTATCCCCTGAAATTATCCTTGGTCTTTGTTTCCCAATTTTGACCATTTTGTCTATCGTGGCCTATTCATGAGCCCTCTGCTCCTTTCATACTGGAGTTATTGCGTTATTTTTCCACCATACATCTACCCACAAGGAGGCCCCATCAGTGTTCCCACCCCCACACTCTCTTGGTTCCCATATTTGTCCCCTGATTAAACACTTCATCCTTGCTTGGATTTTACATCTATTCGGTATACTTTTATCCCTTTTTCGGACCGAGCAACTCCTTTATGAAAAAGGCACTTAGGGAGTTTCTATTAAGCTCCTTTCTCACTCCTCAAAGAATGAAAATATCGTCGAGCAATCATGCTTCCTTTCATGCTTTCTATACGTATATGAAAGGGATTCTATCTCGTATAAGTTTAACCCTTTTCCGGACTTGGTAGACTAAGTACGAAAAAGGAATACTCTAGTCACAATAGCTAGAAGAGTTCTCCATTGCATACTTTTATGATTTTTTGGGCCTTGGGGACTAACATACAAAAAAGAACCTCCTTGGAGTATTCTTATTGCTTCCAGACTCTCTAAAATTGAAAGCAACCACAAGCATTTACCGTCCTGGTCTCGTACAAATCCACACAACGATACCTTTACACCATTTCAGAGGCTTATTATCGCTTTAAGACTCCTTAAAATTGAAAGCACCCGCGAGCATGCACTATCCTGGGCTCATACAAATCCACACGATGGTACTATTTTGAGCACACTTCTATCCTTTCTTTGAGCTCCTTAAACCATGAAGAAGGCCCAAATGGTGCCTCAAGGCGCCACGACAGATCACATATCGTACCACCATTACGGAAGCATCCCCAACATGGTCAACTTTGTTCATAGTATTCTCCGATGTGCCACCCTTGGAGTCTCCTGATATCACTCATTAGTTCCCCCTGAGTCTCCCTCATTGCAGTCACAATCGCTAGTCCCTTAAGCTATGATCCCCTTTCTCGAGGTCAGTGTGATATGTTGTCATGTCATCCTTTCCGTCATACTCTGAACAAAGGAAGTTTGAGTCCCATCACTCCCCAAACCCCATATCCCCCCTGCAGTATGTCAGTCTCACATCCAGTACTATCACCTCTTGGTTGTACACCTCGCGCTCGTATCAAGGAAACATCATTTCCTTGGTAATTGTAGGTCTCCCTCTATCGACACAGCCAGCACATCTATTCTATCGTATAGACTCGGAGGTCCCTATATCTTGGACTCATCTACATCAATGGTTAGATCCTATGGACCATCTGAGAGGAGCCCTTAGTGCCTCTTAGAATGGTTGTTTCTTCGTGCTCAACATCAACTCCATTATCGCACCATTGATATTCGTACAGGGTATTGGTCCCTTCATTTATTAGTTGAAGACCCTGGATGTCCCTTGACTGTAGAACATTAGTGATTCTATTCAGAATCCTAAGTTGTATGTTCCCATGGATATCTGGGTTGCATTAGCGACAATATCAGAATCCCTATAGTAGAGAATTCCTCCTACGGATAGTTAAACTCTCTCATGAAGAATTCTTCCCATGGACAGTTAAAGCCCCAAAGTAGCAGCACCTCCTTCCAATATCTCCAACATCACCCTTGCAAGACTCATAGGATCATAAGTTTAGTGCTTCCAAGATCACCCCCCTAGCTCATGGATGCTCCTCCTTAAGTAGGATTTGGAAAGGCCAACCACTAAGAGAAAATGATGGATCTAAGTGAGTAAGATGTGGATCAAGGATCTAAACCATGCCAAGGAGGGAATGTGAGATGGTATTTGAAGGGGTACCTCATCCCAAGAAAATATCCATGAGATCCAAGATCCAAAATCAAAGGGATAAGCCTAAACCAAAATTTTCGCTCCCCTATAACTAAGCAAGGCGCGAAAATATTGGCATTTTCGCTCCCCTATAGGCATTCAGGGCGCGAAAATTCCAGATGGCTAATTTTTGGAGGTGGTTAAGGTGGATTTCGACCCCTTGCTTGTTGGATTTGCTTCCAAATGTGACTAGGGAAGGGACCAACATTAGAATGAAGGGTCCTAACACCCTTAGGAGGCATAAACATCATGTTTTCCATGGCAGTGAAAAATGCAAACTCTCACTTACACATGGTGTGTAAATTTGAGGTATAACAATCCCTTCAGCTATGTGCTTCCTAGAGTATCCAGTTTAGATGCAGTTTCGTGTACCTTTGAGATTCTGACTCTTAGTCATTGAGTCCATACAGTTGTTGGACACCTTCATATTCAGCAAAGCATCATTTGTTTCCATATCGCATTAAGGATGAATGCCATTTTTTCCGTGTATCAGTCCTTCATATCAGTCATGGTTGGACCATGAGTATGTCCCAAATTTGTGTCTCCTCTGGACCATTATGATGTGCACCAAATTTCTCTATGTATTTTTTAGGTCCCCTTTTGGGCCTCATTATTATTTGTATATCTTGATACGAGCATGGGTATGCCTGCCTCGTCCATATATTTGAGATTATTCCTCATTCATTATTGAGGTCATGTACTTTCAATTTTAGCCCTTGCAGTATTGAGCACGTGTTCTGGTCTCCAACTAGTTTCTGCTCTTCGCCATCACAATGCTCACACCCCTGGAAAAAGTTAGACCTTATGATGTCTATCAGCCATACAATGAGCTCCTTCCCTCACACATCAGGGGGCACTCTGTTAGCAACCAAAAAAAATTCACTAGCTCATCTCCCTGGTCACATAACCCATTTTTCCACTTTTCCTACATGTTTGGTTTCCAAAACCCTAAATTAGTAACCAAATTGACAAAAAATCATTATTCCCCTTAAACAATAACTAAATTCCTTCAAAAAAGGTTAAAAACCCACAAAAGGGTCAAAAATTGTAACATCTCCTCCCGCGGACCCAATTCGAGGAAGGGAATATGATGCCAATCTTTGGGGCTTTTACATAAACACAACCCATTCATTAGCTTCACAACCATAAAATAAATGTGTGTAGATGCAAATCAATTAAACATGCACAGTGGAATAAGAACATCATCCACACACATCGTTTGTATGCATTCAGCATATTAATAATAATCATCAAATTAAAACAGTGCAGAAGTAAAATACACATAGAGAATAATTATCTTCATTGTGCAATTTTCCCAAGCAACTAGCTATGTCGCTACAACATTCCACCCAACCATAGGCCAGTTTTGTTCATCAATCTCTCAACACAACTACCACCCCTGAGTTGGGCATGATTCTTACAAGGAAAAGGGAACATTCAGCTCATACACAGCCAATTAATTGTTTCATTTGAGCCAAGCCAGTCCATAGCTGGGTTTATCAGGCTACATTTTAACCCTAGATACTTGCACTCAAACTCAAGCCAAAACAATGGATACCCATCTCAACCCCAACCTTCTCTTACACATAGCAAACTCAAAAACTAGGCATGGATACACATTTCCAACAATGGGATTTACAAACAGGATGGCCATGGATTTTTCCCAAATCGTGGCTCACCCAAAACGAACTATGGGAAGTGAAATTCGTCCCCAGGGAGAAACCTGATTTCTTCCACAAGTTATGAGCATTTCAAATGGCCAGAATGGCCTCATTGTAACCCCAAATCAATCTGTTCTCTTCCCCATTGGTAACCAAAACAAAAACGCCCTTCCCAGCTTGAAAGATGAAGGAAAATACCGGAAATCAATGGAGAAAAACACCCAGGTAGCTCCAAACTCGCGGGAGAGCAAAGCTAGTTGATGGGTTATGGCTTGGGGGGCCATTCATTGCTCTTTTCTTGCCAAGGAATACAAACACGATTTTCCATGTAGGGTGGCTTGCCCATAATCGAATTTGGACAACCAATACTACTATTTTCCCGAAACCATGGGCCAACACTATCCAATACTACTGGTTTCCCAAAACCATGGGCCAACACTCCACCACCCAAAATTTCTATAAAAAGGTGATGGAGGCCTCCCATTTCATCCATGATCACTCTTAATACCCTTATGTTGAGAAATTTCCTACAACACTCTAGCCTACCGTTTTGAGCTTATGTGCCCACCTAGTTGAATCTTTGCCATCCAATGAGCATTTTAAGAAGAGAAAGGAACTTAGGAGACCCAGCGCGCTACTCTTCATACTGGTGGAAGGGCCCCCATTACCTCGTCTTCTGAGGTAACCATTTTTGTATGCCCTGTTTGCAATAAAATATAAAAATTTGTCGTGGGTTTTGATCTATTAGTTCTTTGTTATTGCAGTAATTAGTTAGGTTTATTTTCTGTTGTGATTTGCACTCGTACATATCAGTTTTCATTTCTTTGTTTGTATCCATATATTTGAATCTACTACTAAGGGTTTCACAACCCTTAATATGTTCCCTTCTGCATAGGCTGGTGTGAAAACACTAGCTACAAGACCGATGAAATCCCATCAACGACCAAATAATTATGAATTCGTCGGAGAGATGATGAAATTGTGTAGAATAACCTACGAACCATCGTCGGATTTTGGGTCCAAATGTTGTAGTGAGTATAGAAATTGCAATATCAGATTATATAGCATGTACGCATAACAAAATGTATTGCAGTAAATCTGAAGCATGCATAGATTAGTATAAAGAAAAAGAAGAATATTCTACAGACATATCAAGGCGGTAGGACGGGGCAAGGAATAGGGAGTCAGTGCTTCCTTCAGGTCGGAGCCTATAAAACCAAGGGATTTATGCCTCCTTCCAGTTGGTGCTAGTAAATCATGGAATCGATGCTTCCTTCAGGTTATAGCCTGTAAATCAGGAGGTTTGAGTCTCCTTTCAGTTCATGCTAGAGAAATTTTGATCCGAAAATGATAGGATCTACTAAAACTTGAATTTTCATGTGAATTCTTAAACTAGTTAACTTATAGAAAGACTTGAAACAACAAGATTATCAAAGGGTCACAAATAAACAAAAGAATATAAATGGATCAAATAATGCAAACTACAATTTCGAGACACCATATGATAACAGAGTTTGTCTCTGATGGAATACATCTTCGGGTCCAGCTCCAATGAGGACCAATCTTATTAGTGATCAAAATGCTTGAACAAGTACAAAAATTCCTTCTTCAAAACTACTACAAAGAGACTTAGGCTTCAAAAATGAAGTCCTCTCACTCTCCAAAATCTCCCAAGAGTGGCTAAAAATCCTCTTACAAAATGAGCAAAGCTTACAAATCCCTCCAAGGCACTTTGGCATCATATCACCAAAAACTTCCATGCATCTTCCAATGCCCTTCCATGTCCAAATTACATTGCTTATATAACCCAAACATCCATAACCCACCTCCAAATACAAATGGATTTTTAAATATTTGATCCCAATCTTAATGGGATAAAAGTCCATTTAAAAAGGGATAAAATATGGGAAAATCTCCATAAAAATACATGTTTGTTTAAAAAAAAACAATAAACAAATCCAAATATGGTTTTAAAACTATATTAAAATGTGAATTTGTTTCTATTTGGGTCAAAAAGTAGGCAAGCCCATATTGGGGGTTAAAATTTGCTCCAAACTAATTTAAATTTAATATATTCCATAGCCCATAAAAAATGGTGCAATTGCTACAGTGGTTAATGCATTTGGAAAAGTGGGAGGTGGTCATGGGTTCAAACCCGCAAACCTCTCCCCAAATCACAATTTTGTTGAAAGGCTTATGCGGTGGCTTTGTTGTTGGACCTGCAGTGTTGGTCATGTGGTATAACTATGTGGTAATTTGTTTCATAACAAATGGGGCTGAGGTGGTCATGTGGTATAACTATGTGGTAATTTTTTTCATAACAAATGGGGCTGAGGTGGTCATGTGGTATAACTATGTGGTAATTTGTTTCATAACAAATGGGGCTAAGGGTTAATCCCTCGGTCCACCCCTTTTTAAAAATAGAAGTTAAGAACACATAAGTTAAGAAACAATTGGCGGACATCATGGCTAGCCCTATATTGTGAATACTTTGGTGGAGGAAAGGTCGGTGGTTTGGTCCTCCCCTACACCAATATTTTTGGTAAACCAAGCTATATGGTGGCTAGTCGGATCACCACATGGAGACCTCTAATTGGCCCACTTGAATGCCAACTATCACTGCCACCTCATCTTCCAACTAGACTACAACCTACCATGTGGTGCTTTGCAAGAATGCCATGTCAGCACCGTACAAGCCACGTAGATCCCCCTTTTGCCACTTTTACCTATTTTATGAAAGTTCAGAACATGATATGTTTCTCGTCTGAATTCCGTTTGAGGCAAAATGAACGTCACTAGAAAGCTCTCATCAAGCTATATGCAGCTACAAGATTCTGTTCACAATTTGAATACTTTAGTTTTAATCAATCTCGGAGATCCTCCTAGATCAATCCTTCCCACTGAGAAGCTTTTGGACCACAAAAATCTTGAATCATTCAAAATTCAAGTGAGGACATGTTCGTCTCACTTGTCCTATATCAATTGTCCATACTTCTTGGAACCTGTACATTTGACTCATCATAATAACAATCAACACTGCATTGACATTTTTAAGTACATTAATCCCTTTTTCAACCAAGTCTACATTCAATATTGTCGGAGCCAACCATATATTGTTGATCAGTAGAAAGCTGTATATCAAAATTGAACATATGAACGATATTGTACCCATATCATGCTTACGTTTTACCATAGGAACACTATCAACCAGAATAGGTTTATTGTGATGCAAAGACACTTCCTTTTCATGCTTAGGATTGTTTTCTTCCTTAAATTGCATAAACATAAGTGCCAAATTCTGACTTGCATTAACGACCATTTTCATTTGTTGTGTAGTTCCCAATGATCAGTCATTTTTAAATGAATGCCAATGTACTATATACTCAATTCCTTCCTTAAACATATGATATTGATTATGTTATCCATAGAAAAATTTCCTTTCGATCATATAAGTATGGGATACCCAACACAATTCCACATATATCTAGTGGAACTACATCAAATTCAACTTCATCTACAAACTTGGATGTTATTGCAAACTTTAGATCACATTTCCTTGTTACTTGTAATATTTTATCATTGCATACCTAGCCAATGGATAAGGTTTTCTGTGCAGTTTTTCTCTTAATACCAATTTCTTAACTACTTCTAAAATGAGATTATCTTGGGATCCACTGTCTATGAGTGTGTCGATCTTAGTTTGTTTTGTAATTATACCCTTATATGAAACAATGCATTCCTTTTTCTATCCTTAGAACTGTCATGATATTTAGAAGTAGAAGCATGTGAATAACCAATGTTAGAATCATTACCAACAATAGATTTACCTTTCACACCTACGATTGTTATCTTTGTTTCATCCTCAGAATATGATCCAATGTCCTCAACGATAACCGTGCCCTTTTTCTTCCCTTTCTGATCCTTAAACCACTTCAGTTTCAATTTTGGACGTAGCTTCCAATAGTGTTGTGCATCATGTCCATCTCTTTGACAATGAGAACATGAAAGATTTGATCCCCTTTCTTCATGGTATTTTTATGCTTTCTCTTCCCTTTGTCCTTGCCTTCTTTCAAATAATTGGATTCAACTGATTGATTTTAATTATAGGTATTCCTCCCTTTAGATTCAATATGTGTGGCTTGCACACATACCTCATCAAGGTTAGTAGGATTAAACATAAGTATTGTATGACGCAAATAACTATGTAATCCTCCAATAAACTTGAGAAGATTTTCTTGATTGTAAAGAGGTATACCCAAAATCAAAGATCTCTTTCTAAATTCTTGAGTGTATTCTTTTACATTCTGACCTTTACCTTGCTTTAAGATTTTCCAATCCATCATGGCTTGTTGTATGTAACCTAATGGGTAGAATTGCTTCTTTAACGCAGTAGTAAATTCATACTAGGAAGAAATAATTTTACCTTTTGTAAGGACGCCTTCCTGTGTCTTACTCTCCCACTAGATGAGTGCAGTTCCTCCAAGACAGAGAGTAGACAATTGGATATTTGCACTATAATCTGCAAGGTTTTGGATCTTGTAATACACCTCAATATGCCTGATCCAATCATCCATGTTTTGGTGTTAACTTCACCATTATATGTAGGAAAATCAAACTTAATATCAAGTTTCAAATAAGGTAAATCAGACTTAGTCTTCTTAGGTTGTTTCTTTGTATTTGAAGAAGCAGTACTGGAACTTTCAAAAGAGGAAGAAGAGGATGGAGAAGAAGGAATAAGGAGAAGAAGGGTCTCCTCCTTTTCCCAAAGCATCATCCTCTGCTTTCTCCTTCTTTGTTTTCTTCTTCTCCAATCTCTCTTGATAATCTGTAAACAATTTTTTTACCCTGTTTTCCATCTAATAGAAAGCCTTGCGGAAATCCTTCTTATCTTCTTCTCGGTAGTCTTAAAATGCCATTTTCTTTCTTTGATGTGCACATCCAATCTCTGGATTGAAAATATGAAGTTGGCCTTCACCTCGCTTAAGCCTTGATCTAGTTAACATTCACACTCTGTAATTCCCTGGTTATCCTGCTCTGATACCAAACATGATCCAAATATGACAGGATCTACTAACACTTGAATTTGCATGTGAATTCTTAAACCAGTTAACTTATAAAAAGACTTGAAACAACAAGCTTATCAAAGGCTCACAAATAACTGAAAGAATATAAATAATCAAATAATGAAAACCACAATTTCGATACACCATATGATAATGAAGTTCCTCCCTGATGGACTACGTCTTTGGGTCCAGCTCCAATGAGGACTGATCTTATTAGTCTTCAAAATGATTGAACAGGTACAAAATTCCTTCTTCAAAACTGCTACAAAGAGACTTAGGCGTCAATAATGAAGTCCTCTCACTCTCCAAAATCTCCCAAGAGTGGCTAAAAAGCCTCTTACAAAATGAGCAAATATTACAAATCCTTCAAAGGCACTTTGGCGTCATACCACCAAATAATTATGTTCATCTTCCAATTCCGTTCCATGGCCAAACTACATTGTTTATATAGCCCAAAAATCCATAACCCACGTCCAAATACAAAGGGATTTATAAATATTTGATCCCAAACTTAATGTGATAAAAATCCATTTAAAAATCAATAAAATATGGGCAAATCTCCATAAAATACATGTTTGTTTACAAAAAAAACAATAAACATATCCGAATATGGTTTAAAACCATATTAAAATGTGAATTTGTTTAGATTTGGGTCAAAAAGGAGGCACGCCCATATTGGGGGTTAAAATCCGCTCCAAACTAATTTAAATATAATATATTCCATATCCCATAACAAACGGCATGCTTGGTGTAGTGGTTAAGGATTTTGGCAATGTGAGAGGAGATCACGGATTCAAACCCGTGGACCTCTCCCAAATGACAATTTTGTTGAAAGGTTTATACGGTGGCTATGTTGTTGGACCTACAGTGGTTTTCATGTGGCTTAACTATGTGGTACTTTATGGCATAACAAATGGGGTCGAGGTCTAAGCCCTCGGTCTACCCCCCCTTTTTTTGTGCTAGGGAAATTGGCAAATGGAGACTGGGCTAGTAATCGCATGACACGGGGTCCAAGGATCCAATCCCACTACCACTATACCCCTAGGTGCCCCACACACCCCTCAAGCATGGGGCATGGGTAAAGCCGGGTGTGAATTGAACTCATGACCTCTAATTTACAACATGTGACTTCATATCAAGTGAACCTCCAATGAGCCACGCCCGTGTGGGCTCGGTCCACCCCTTTTTAAAAATAGAATACCATATAAATTCAAATATGTTGAGACAGATCTATCGACAGGGGTTCACTTCGCACAAGTGTCAACAAAACTCAATGCAATCTCCCATAGACATCGGCCCGAAAAGGGTTTATCCTTTCCAACAACACCCACAAAGCGAATCAAGTGTCACTCGATATATCTAAGGGGGGCTGCAGGAACCACGTTTCCGCAGATATGAGAGAACATGGATCTTTCACATTCAATCACAATGTAATCTAGAGATAAACATAATCATCATTTGCATCAGAACATGTTAATCATATCTTCATAATAAAAGATTATAGATACACATCTAACCAATCTAAGATACATAACACAAATGTGACATTACAGATTCATTCATACACCATATTTAACCATGTTGCAACATACATTTAATTATATTGCGATAACACATATTCAATCACACTGCGACAGATTAAAAGAGACAAAGACATAGACAAAATGATCCTTCTCATTACTCATGAGTATGTCTTATATCGCAGAATCAGGGATAGACATCCTCAGAACCAATTTGTTGGCTCTGGATGTGTTCTTTAAGTTCATTTGATAGACCCAGGTTCTGTGCAGTTCAGGGAACCAACAAACCCCTTTTCACCGGCCCTTTCGGAAACAATCTGCGAATAGACTAAGGTCTCACCTGGGGCGAAGTTATGGGGAGGTTTCGAAATCAAGTTTCCACAACCAGGTGATGCGCGCTTCAACAAAATGGTGGACAGCGCGAAGTTCACTTACTTCGCAGTTAATGCTTATGCTATCGCGCATCCAAGGACTGCATGATATGGAATGACTGCTTAACAACATGACAACGCAACAGAGGACTGCGCTTCCCCTTCAACACTCATGCCCCACACACCCCTCAAGCATGGGGCATGGGTAAAGCCGGGTGTGAATTGAACTCATGACCTCTAATTTACAACATGTGACTTCATATCAAGTGAACCTCCAATGAGCCACGCCCGTGTGGGCTCGGTCCACCCCTAGGTGCCCCACACACCCCTCAAGCATGGGGCATGGGTAAAGCCGGGTGTGAATTGAACTCATGACCTCTAATTTACAACATGTGACTTCATATCAAGTGAACCTCCAATGAGCCACGCCCGTGTGGGCTCGGTCCACCCCTTTTTAAAAATAGAATACCATATAAATTCAAATATGTTGAGACAGATCTATCGACAGGGGTTCACTTCGCACAAGTGTCAACAAAACTCAATGCAATCTCCCATAGACATTGGCCCGGAAAGGGTTTATCCTTTCCAACAACACCCGTAAAGCGAATCAAGTGTCACTCGATATATCTAAGGGGGGCTGCAGGAACCACGTTTCCGCAGATATGAGATAACATGGATCTTTCACATTCAATCACAATGTAATCTAGAGATAAACATAATCATCATTTGCATCAGAACATGTTAATCATATCTTCATAATAAAATATTATAGATACACATCTAACCAATCTAAGATACATAACACAACTGTGACATTACAGATTCATTCATACACCATATTTAACCATGTTGCAACATACATTTAATTATATTGCGATAACACATATTCAATCACACTGCGACAGATTAAAAGAGACAAAGACATAGACAAAATGATCCTTCTCATTACTCATGAGTATGTCTTATATCGCAGAATCAGGGATAGACATCCTCAGAACGAATTTGTTGGCTCTGGATGTGTTCTTTAAGTTCATTTGATAGACCCAGGTTCTGTGCAGTTCAGGGAACCAACAAACCCCTTTTCACCGGCCCTTTCGGAAACAATCTGTGAATAGACTAAGGTCTCACCTGGGGCGAAGTTATGGGGAGGTTTCGAAATCAAGTTTCCACAACCAGGTGATGCGCGCTTCAACAAAATGGTGGACAACGCGAAGTTCACTTACTTCGCAGTTAATGCTTATGCTATCGCGCATCCAAGGACTACATGATGTGGAATGACTACTTAACAACATGACAACGCAACAGAGGACTGCGCTTCCCCTTCAACACTCATGCAACTTTTCCATACTTTTACTTAGTGCAAAATGATGCATTCAACAACATAATAGATTGCAAGCCTTGCAAACTTATATGATATGGAAAACTACAAAGTAACAACGCACTTCCGGTGCTGCGCTCAGGGAATCACACTGTACAGACTTCGCTGGCTTAAGTGGTTACCTGATCAACTTATGCATTCATCTGGCTTGGAAATACTTGTGCATTCAACATTCATTCACATATGTCGATACTTAACATATTATTCCCATCCTTTATTCTTATGGTGAATACATATAAAAGCAGGAACACATGAACTCATAAACAAGATCTTAACCATTCAATCATAAGCATGTGCACAGATGCAAACACATAATCAATCACATAACACAAGGAATTAACGTGGTTCACCCCTAGGATGGGAGGTACGTCCACAGGAACTGTTGGTTATATTATCAATGGGAAGGGTTCAACAGTTCCAATCTGTGCACTCAGCTGCAAACTCTTTTCTCTTTCAGCAGATCTCTGCGGACACAGCTGCAAAGCCTTTTTATGATAAGTCTCTTCACAGAGATCGATATTCAACATACCTTAACCAAAATCTAACGCTTTACCTTACAAAATATTCCCTTTTATAGACCCTGCCCTTAGGTCACGTCTTTACATTCATGATGGGATCAAAAACCCTAAGGTTCCCCAGAACTGGTGCGGTTACCCTGCTAACCAGGACTGTTGGGATCTGATAGCGACTCGTCATCATGACCATGCTTCTGTGCATGGTCACATTGATTTCATCCCCTCTATCGAGCGCATGTCGATGGGTCGCTTTCATCCCGTCGTTCCTTCTCTAATGGCTTCATGCGACCAGTTCACGTAGCGCTTCCTTTGCTCGTGTGACTGTTCGTTTTCCTTCTTCACCACTCCTTACCCTCCTACTGGGAATCACGGAGTATCTTAACCAAAATAGACCACCGATCAGTCTCATCGGAGTTTATATCATTTTCCTTCCAAAACTCTACCTTGTTGGATCTTCGCGGAGCTGGCACTTCGCGGCGTTGTATCCTCGTAGCTCCCAAAACTGTCTTATCCAAAATTGGCTTTCTTGGGTCAGGACCAACACAATAGAAAGTCAAATCCGCAGATCAACATCAAGATGAAAAAGACAAAAGATGCCGAAGTTCATAGCAGATCAAATATAATGTCAAAAATAGATTAGCATCCTATCAAAATATGCCCTTAGGCTTACAATTCTACTCCTATTTATAGGCTCACTTGGCCATTACACTTGGTCCACTTCACAGAGTGACTCATTAACTAATTAACTAATCAACCAATTACTCCTCACTATCTGCTTAACTTCTTCTTTATCGCTCTGCGACTAGTCCTTTACCCTTGTCGTTGTCCCTTTCATTGCTGGATGTACCAAAACTTGTGTGCCTTAGCCCTGTGCCAACAAAATAGCAGTTAAGAACACACAGGTTAAGAAACAATTAGCAGACATCATGGCTAGCCGGATATTGTGGAGACTTTGGTAGAGGAAAGTTCGGGGGTTCTATCTTCCCTGAACCCAATATTTTTGGTACACAGAGCTATATGGTGGCCAATCAGATAGCCACATGGCGACCTCCAGTTGGCCCACTTGGATGTCAATTGTCACTGCGACCTCATCTTCCAACCGGACTACCACGTCAGCTACCAACTGGACTGCCACCTCATCTTCCAACTTGACTGCAACTTGCCACATGGCGCTCTATGAGCGTGCCATGTCAGCACCATATAGGCCACGTGTCACCCTTACAGTGGTGCCACGTGGCTCCCCTTTTTGCCACTTTTACACGTTTTTCCAAAATTTCAGAACATGATATATTTCATGTCGGGAGTCCATTTGAGGCGAAATGAACATCACCGGAAAGCTCTCGTTGAGCTCTACACAACTGAAAGCTTCTATTTGCAATTTGAAGACTTTAATTTTGGTCGATCTCGAAGATCCTCCTAGATCAACTTTGGAAGTTGGTGCTTCCCATGAATATAATATTTGTAATATAAGAAATAATTCCATGGTTTTCTCCCATTTGGGTTTCCATGTAAAATAATTGTGTTCTGTGTTTTGGGCATGTGATGCTGAATAACATTGTTTATGATGAATGCACAATATAATTGTTGTTTATATTTGGTAAAAGTGAAAATTGTTCATAGTTGTGCATAATATTGATTCACCCCCCTCTTAGTATTCATAAGATTTCCAACACTAATATTAACAATGTTCACCATAATGTCATAAACCTTGAACAAAATATTCTAAAGATTGACTTAATTATTTGAATATGGAGGATGACAATCTTTATCCCTATGAGGTTTAGAGACAACACCTTGAGGAACAATATAAATCATTAATAAGAAGAAATTCAAATGTATTACTAATATTTTATCACTAATGATTTGTCCATTCAAAACTATTTTTCCAAAATTATGTGTTAAAAAAACAAATTACAGATCATTAAAAATCAAAACCAATGCTATTGAATTCCATGGTGAAACTAGTCCTTGAGATGAAAAGATTTATAAAATTTGTGATATAAATGAGGTTGAGAATGCTCATAATGTAGTATGGCCTTAATTATAGAGCCTAACTTTACACAATTTTAACTAAACTTTATTTTTAAAATTTGTATCTTTAAAATTATGATAATCACCTCAATTTCTACCCAATTTTACATCTAAAACCTTTTTCTAAAAATAAATCATTTTGGATCTTTAATATCCTCCAGATGAAATTCAATTGAATTGGTGGAATGAACTTATTGAAAGAAACTTATTTATCACTCTTGGTTGATAAATTTGAATGCTAAACGATGTAAGAAATAATCTAAACTGCGACCCCCCATATCTATCTTCATTTATATTTTTAATTCCAATTTTTTTGAACAAATATTTTATTGACACTTTTATGATTTTTGTACATTTTTTAAAATATGATTTTATGATATATTTTAATTATTATTAAATTATTAATATAAATAAATAAAATTATTTGTACGTAAAAGTGCGATCCAAAAAACTCTCATTTTAAGACTTCAAACTCAATAGTTTTTTATTGCACCGAGTGAAACGAGGTGTTCTATAGCCCAGTATGGGGGAGATGTTCTAACGTGTATGTACCGTTACATGTAGCGTTACATCTAATAAAACGTAAAAAGTAAATTTTTAATTAAAAAATAATTAAAAAAATTCATGTCGGCTAAAATATTATGAAAAGTAATTAAAAAATAGATGTTCGTTTATAAAATAAAAACTTAAAACTTAAACCCAAATCTATAAATCTAAGATGGATCTATACTGATTTGAATATGAAAACAATATACAAGTGATTGTTAAAATTATTTTTAATATTTTTTTAAAATATATTTTTTATTTTTTATAATAGATATTTTGAATAAAGTCATAATAATAGCATAAATTATCTTGCCGTATAGTAAGACACATCAAGATTAATAATAAACACTACGTAAGAATATAAATATATACTACATAATGTTTGCACATGCTATGGTTAACTATTTAGGGATAAATATGAGTTTGATATGTAAACTAAGCAGAAATGTATTGATTGTTCATGGTACGATGGATGAGAATGGTAAATGATATAAACATGAAAATTAATAATAAATACTCTTTAAGAATGTATAAAATCTTTTAATTATGATATGATGATATAAAAATTGAAGAATAATAATAAATATTATTTAATAATTTAAATCATTTCATTTATATTTAGTTATTACATGGAAAGAATTAATGATATAAAAATTAGAAATAACAATAAACATTATTTTATAATATAAGTTATTTAATTTAAAATATCTAATTATTATAGGGAGAGTAGTGAGGTGTGGCATGAAGGATATGTTGTTATTAACTTAATCTATATTATAAGAAAAACATTAAATAAAATTACTTTTTTTCACCGAAAAAAAATTGTAGTCCATATTATTAATAATAACTTGAACCACATTGTTCACTTGACCTCTCAGTATTACATTCATATGAGTTCAGAAAGAAAAAACAAAAATGGTTTTTAATCTCATAATAAACAAACAGTAATAAAACCATAACATCATCTTTAAGAATAAAAGTCTTACTATTTGATCTCGTAGTTATCTTCTCCAAGAGATTGCCACAGAAAATTCAGGACATAGAAGAAAACAAAAAAAAGGAAAGAGAATAGAGAGACATAATAGTCCCCTTATCCAAGAAAAGGGCTCGGATCTAACTATTGTAGGTTGTCATTTTTCACTTCCCATACATGCCAAGAACCATCACCTATATGTAATCCCCTTTTGGAGAAAGATTTTTCCTTTCATTCCTCTTCGTATAGATATGATGGAAAGACATCTCCTAAAATAGCCCCAAAAGCCTGATGATATCTTCAAAGAGATGCTTGAGAAAAATATTTTTGGGGTCTTTCCGCAAATACATCCATTTGATAACTAGGCACAAATCCCCAAAAATATGAATTTGTTGATTTCTTTTGGATAAAGAAAGATGAATCAATAGTTTTAAAGACATAAGCTCCTGCCTATTCTTTGTAGCATGCTTGACACCTTTAGTGAACTGGAAACCATGAGAATCAAATAGATGCAAGACACCCCTGACACCTCCCATAATAGGCCTTCCCTGTGTGGCACAATCGAAATAACCCTAGGGGATAGACTTGTTAATAATTTATAGAATAGGTATTCTCATAGACTTTTTATCAACATTTTGGGGGAATTTCTCGAGGATAGCTAGGCTCTTCGCTACATAGACAAAAGGAGGAACAAAGGAGTCCTAGAAAATAACTTTATTCCGATCCAACCAAGATCCCCACAACATCAAGGTAGGAAGGGATGTAAAATGTTTGAAATTGGGATTGTACATCCAGTCTCATAGAGTTAACTAGAGCTCATCTATGTTCCAAGTGAAACGAGTACCCATCACTTTTTCAACGTAACACCAAATCCAAGTGATATATGAACGAGAAATAAAAACATGTGGTATACTCTCACTAGCTTCTTTGCATATAGGGAAATGACTAGGCCCACTACCAAATATTCGAATTAACACAACCCAAACAAGATCGTTTTCATCCAAAGCAAGCCATAAAAACAATTTTACCTTCATAGGACACTAGAAATTCCAAATAATGCAATAGAAATTTTAAATAATGCGAGCTCACCAGGCCGACTAAGGGAGCCCTTCATTTTCTCAGAGGACCCAATATCCCAGGTTTGGGTGATATGACCCACCTACATTGTACCTGTACCAAATCAAATTGTCTTCCCTGTTGACCAAAAATATGTTACTATGAAGGAAGGCACTAGTATATGTTGGAGTATTAAAAAAAACCACCTATACCATTTTATACATAGGATATAATTAATTAATCATTTATGATTAATTTCCTAAGTTTTAACTAGGTAAATAGGGCTAATTTTGTCTTTTAGTGGACCACTTTCCATCATAAGTCACTAGGGCGCACTCAAGGAGATCCTAGATAATATTTCATAGGATTTGCCTAATTTCTTTCCATTCCTAGTTTAGAAGGTGCTTTCCTGATTTAGAGAGCTTTATCCTGTTTTTTCTAATTTCTACTGGATAAGGTAAAGCTAGTTGACTTAGAAACTCTTGCCACTTGACCAATTTGACCTCCACATAATTTAATGTCTCCAAAATCCATCATTACATTCCATTTACCTCACTCATGAGTTTCCATAGCATATTTAGCAAATTTGTGAGCCTTTAAACAGTTTTGGAAACAACTTTTGCCACCTGGGGTTTTTTTTACCTTTAGTAAGACTTTTTTTTTTCCTTTTCAACTTGGCTCTAAGGTATTCGATTTTATCCATGGAAGATGTATTATATATTGTAAACATATTGATGAACAATATAAAGATACTTTTCCACAAATTATCTTCTTTATTCTTCTTCTCTCATTCTCAGAAATATTCCATGTGAAGTTGTCTTATTGAATCTAGATCTAAGCCATTGAAAATATCACATGGTATCAGAGCTAGATTGATTCAAAACAATTTCTAGAGTGTTTTTTGCAGGGTATTTCCATCACTAGGAGCGCATCAGCATGGATCAAAATCAATCTAAATTTGTGACTCTCACTCCCTTCAACTGCTTTGACTGTAAGGCGCATATCATCATCCAGCTTCGAAGCAAAGGATTGTATAGAGTCACCATGGGGCTTGAAACTGAGCCAGGAGCTATTGCATTAAAATCCAAATGGTTCAATAGGATTGATGAAGCTTATGGGTTACTTTGTCTCTCTGTATCTCCAGATATTCTATTCCATATTGACTCTCTATCCACTCCAAATCAAGTATGGACAAAGCTAGAGACTCTCTTTGGAAAATAGGACAATCTCAGAGGTCATTTATTGGAGATTGAGCTGATCTCACATAATCCAAGTAATTTTGATTGAATGGAAGAGTTAATCTCAAAATTCAAGAACCTTGTGCTTAAACTCAAGCAATGTCGCATAGACAAGAAGGATGAGCATCTAATCCTTACCATTCTATCAAAACTGAGCTCTAACTACTCAGTATTTATGTCTACTTTTCATACTACAATACTTGTAGTTCCCAATTTGAAGATTCCAACCTTGGATGCATTCATTGATTCAATCACTAAGGAGAAGGGCAAGCTGGTCCAAATGAGGGATCTAACACCCTCCAAGGACTTTGCACTTGTCTCTCATAGAGAAAAGAGTTACAGGAATGACAAATCCAAACAAAAGATGTTGTCAAATGAATAGGACTCTGATGAAGATTCCAAATCCAAGAATATAAAGAAGGAGAAGCCCAAGCATTCTTATTGCTACAAAGGCACTTGTACTGAGAAATCTTGTTTCAAAAATAAATTGGACATCATGTCCAATATTCTTGAAAAGCATAACATAGATGTTCTTGACTTTGCAAGAAAAGAACAAGGCAAGCTTGTTGTAGAGCAAGAACGTTGTCTCCAAGCCTCTCCCAAAGGTAATCATGAGCATGCTTTGAGTACTAGAGTGAAAAATCCTGCTTATGTCTCTTATTTTGATTCACATTATGATATATCAGAATCAAAAACCTCAACCTCTTCCTTGGTACAATCTCCAGTCAGTTCACCCAAGTATCCTCTCAAACCTAGTCATGTTTCACTAGTTTTTTACTTGTATTCTGAAAGGTCTTTCCACCTCCATTAAAATATTTTAGATTCTGATTTTGAAGATTATATACAGTCTAATATACAGGTCATTACACCTTCCACACCATTTTCCCAACCATTGGATGCAAAAAATACCCTACAACCCCAAAGTTCTCCAATTAAGAAACCACACAATTCCATGGTTTCCTACAGTGTGTCACTTGTCTCGATTATTCTTATGTCTACCATATCTTTAATTGGTTGGAAAAAAATTTCCTTGGCCATAATAGGACTGATATTTCACACATATGTAACTGACCCCATCACTCATGGTTCAAAATTCAAGTCCTCAAACTCTCCAGGCTCGCTCAACTGTCAAGGTGACCTAGTTGTTCACTCTTTTCCTACTGAAACTCTATCTGATCATGGAGGATCTCCACCCTTGTTTTTTTCTACTCCATATGACTCAATTTATGTTATTTCAGAGCTGTGTTATCTTCTTTACAATATCAGAAAGGTTCTACATCATTTTGAGAAGAAGGTACAAGAATTAGTGCACCACATTGTAGTTGCACAAGAAGTTGATCCTGTTGAGTCCATAGATGCTCTTTGGGAAGGATTTTGCACAAATCCTCTTTCCATCATTGATTATGTTTCCATATAATATTATATATGTTATAACAACAAGAAGAATTCATATTATCCTCCTCTATCATTAGAAGATGAGCTTCATGGAGCCTCTACACATGATTCTTTCCTACACCACATTTATGCACTGATGCATGATCATAACATTCACAATCTCTTCATCAAGTATGTTACTTAGAAGCATCCCATTCATCTCATTCAAATCCTCCAATTGAGGAACAAGATAGTATGAAGACTTACAAGCATGTCCATTTTTTAGGGAGGGTTTTGTTCCCATGAGGTTTTCCTTGATTCCTCGTTTTACATGGACTATTTATTTTTGTATTGGGATGACCATAAGCCTTGTTGCTTGGGCCCTATATTTCTGATTTCCACCACATAAATCCAGGATTAAGGGGGGGTGTTGGAGTATTAAAAAAACCCACCTATACCATTTTCGACTTAGGATATAATTAATTAATCATTTATGATTAATTTCCTACGTTTTGACTAGGTAAATAGGGCCAGTTTTGTCTTTTAGTGGACCACTTGCCATCCTAAGTCACTAGGGCGCACTTGAGGATATTCTGGATAAGATTTCATTGGATTCTTTCTGATTTATTTCCATTCCTGGTTTAGAAGGTGCTTTCCTGATTTAGACAACTTTATCCTATTTTTTCTACTTTCTAGTGGATAAGGTAAAGATAATTGACTTAGAAACTCTTGCCACTTAACCAATTCGACCTCCACGTCATTTTTTCTCTCCTAAATCCATCATTACATTCCATTTACCTCACTCATGAGTTTTCATACCATATTTAACAAATTCGTGATCCTTTAGACAGTTTTGGAAACATCTTTTGCCACCTAAAGGGTTTTTTACCTTTAGTAAGCCTTTTCGTTTTGTCCTTTTCAACTTGCCTCTAATGCATTATATTTCTCCATGGAAGATGTATTATATATTGTAAACAAATTGATGAATAAGATACAGAGAATTTTCCACAAATTTTCTTCTTTATTCTTCTTCTCTTTTTCTCATAAATATTCCATGTGAAGTTGTCTTATTGAATCTAGATCTAAGACATTGAAAATATCACATGGTATCAGAGATAGATTGATTCAAAACAATTTCCAGAGTGTTTTTTGCAGGGTATTTCCATCACTAGGAACGCATCAACATGAATCAAAATCAATCTAAAGTTGTGACTCTCACTCCCTTCAACTACTTTGATTGGAAGGCGCATATGATCATCCATCTTCGAAGCAAAGGATTGTATAGTCACTATGGGGCTTGGAACTGAGCCAGGAGCTGTTTCATTAAAATCCAAATGGTTCAATAGGATTGATGAAGCTTATGGGTTACTTTGTCTCTCTGTATCTCCAGATATTCTATTCCATATTGACTCTCTATCCACTCCAAATCAAGTGTGGAAAAAGCTAGAGTCTCTCTTTGGAAAATAGGACGAGCTCAGAGGTCATTTATTGGAGATTGAGCTGATCTCACATAATCCACGTAATTTTGATTAAAATGGAAGAGTTAATATCAAAATTCAAGAACCTCGTGCTTAAACTCAAGCAATGTGTCATAGACAAGAAGGATGAACATCTAATCCTTACCATTTTGTCAAAACTGAGCTCTGAATACTCAATATTTGTGTCTACTTTTCATACTACAATACTTTCACTTCCCAATTTGAAGATGCCAAGCTTGGATGCATTCATTGATTCACTCACTAAGGAGAAGGGAAAGCTGGTACAGATGAGGGATCTAACACCCTCCAAGGAATTTTCACTTGTTTCTCATAGCAAAAAGAGCTTCAAGAATGAAAAATCCAAACAAAAGATGTTGTCAGATGAATAGGACTCTGATGAAGATTCCAAAGCCAAGAATATGAAAAAGGAGAAGCCCAAGTGTTCTTATTGCTGCAAAGGCACTCATCCTGAGAAATCTTGTTTCAAAAATAAATTGGATATCATGTCCAATATTCTTGAAGAGCATAACATAGATGTTCCTAACTTTGCAAGAAAAGAACAAGGAAAGCTTGTTGTAGGGCAAGAACACTGTCTCTAAGCCTCTTCCAAAGGTAATCATGCGTATACTTTGAGTACTAGAGTGAAAAATCATGCGTATGCATCTTATTTTGATTCACATTCTGATACATCAAAATCAGAAACCTCAACCTCTTCCTTGGTACAATCTCCAGTCAGTTCACCCAAGTATCCTCTCAAACCTAGTCATGTTTCACTAGTTTTTTACTTGTCTTCTGAAATCTCTTTCCACCTCCATTAAAATATTTTAGATTCTGATTTTGAAGATTATATACAGTCTGATATACAGGTCACTACACCTTCCACACCATTTTCCCAACCATTGGATGCACAAAAGGCCCTACAACCCCCAAGTTCTCTAGTTAAGAAACTACACAATTCCATGGTTTCCTACATTATGTCACTTGTCTTGGTTGTTCTTCTGTCTACCATATCTTCAATTGGTTGGAAAAAAATTTCCTTGGCCATAATTGGACTGATATTTCACACATATGTACCTGACCCCATCACTCATGGTTCAAAATTCAAGTCCTCAAACTCTCCAGGCTCGCTCAGCTATCAGGGTGACCTAGTTGTTCACTCATTTCATACTGAAACTCTATCTGATCATGGAGACTCTCCACCCTTGTTTTTTTCTACTCCATATGACTCAAATTCTGATATTTCAGAGCTGCGTCATCTTATTTACAATATCAGAAAGGTTCTACATCATTTTGAGAAGAAGGTACAAGAATTAGTGCACCACATTGCAGCTGCACAAGAAGTTGGTCTTGTTGAGTCCATAGATTCTCTTTGGGAAGGAGTTTGCACAGATCATATTTACATCATTGATTATGTTTCCAGATCAGATTATATATGTTATAACAGCAAGAAGAATTCATATGATGCTCCTACATCATCAGAAGATGAGCTTCATGGAGCCTCTACACATGATTCTTGCCTACACGACATTGATGCACTGATGCATGATCATAAAATTCACAATCTCTTCATCAAGTCTGTTACTTAGAAGCATCCCATTCAGCTCATTCATCTCCTCCAATTGAGGAACAAGACAATATAAATACTTACAAGCATGTCCATTTTTTAGGGAGGGTTTTGTTCCCATGAGGTTTTCCCTGTTTCCTCGTTTTACATGGACTATTTATTTTTGTATTGGGATAACCATAAGCCTTGTTGCTTGGGCCCTATATTTCTGATATTTTTCTGATTTCCACCACATAAATACAGGATTAAGGGGAGGTGTTGGAGTATTAAAAAACCCACCTATACCATTTTAGATTTAGGATATAATTAATTAATAATTTATGATTAATTTCCTACGTTTTGACTAGGTAAATAGGGCCAGTTTTGTCTTTTAGTGGACCACTTTCCATCCTAAGTCACTAGGGCGCACTTGAGGATATTCTGGATAAGATTTCATTGGATTCTTTCTGATTTATTTCCATTCCTGGTTTAGAAGGTGCTTTCCTGATTTAGACAACTTTATCCTATTTTTTCTACTTTCTAGTGGATAAGGTAAAGATAGTTGACTTAGAAACTCTTGCCACTTAACCAATTCAACCTCCACATCATTTCTTCTCTCCTAAATCCATCATTACATTCCATTTACCTCACACATGAGTTTCCACACCATATTTAATTCGTGATCCTTTAGATAGTTTTGGAAACATCTTTTTCCACCTAGGGGGTTTTTTACCTTTAGTAAGCCTTTTCTTTTTGTCCTTTTCAACTTGCCTCTAAGGCATTCTATTTTCTCCATGGAAGACATATTATATATTGTAAACATATTGATGAATAAGATACAAAGAATTTTCCACAAATTATCTTCTTTATTCTTCTTCTCTCATTCTCAGAAATATTCCATGTGAAGTTGTCTTATTGAATCTATATCTAAGCCATTGAAAATATCACATGGTATCAGAGCTAGATTGATTCAAAACAATTTCCAGAGTGTTTTTTTTAGGGTATTACCACACCAGGGGCACAGCATCATGGATCAAAATCAAGCTAAAGCTGTGAATATCACTCCCTTCAACTACTTTGACTGGAAGGCGCATATGATCATCCAACTTCAAAGCAAAGGATTGTATAGAGTCACTATCGGGCTTGAAACTGAGCCAGAAGATGTTGCATTAAAATCCAAATGGTTCAATAGGATAGATGAATCTTATGGGTTACTTTGTCTCTCTGTATCTCCAGATCTTCTATTCCATATTGAATCTCTATCCACTCCAAATCAAGTGTGGACAAAGATAAAGTCTCGCTTTGGAAAATAGGACGAGCTCAGAGGTCATTTATTGGAGATTGAGATGATCTCACTTAGGCCAAGTAATTTCGATTGAATGGAAGATTTAATATCAAAATTCAAGAACCTGGTGTTTAGACTCAAGCAATGTGGCAAAGATAAGAAGGATGAGAAGCTAATCCTTGCCATTCTATCAAAACTGAGCTCTGAATACTCAGTATTTACGTCTACTTTTCATACTACAAGACTTGCAGTTCCCAATTGGAAGATGCCAACCTTGGATGCAATCATTGATTCGGTCACTAAGGAGAAGGACAAGCTGGTCCAAATGAGGGATCTAACACCCTCCAAGGACTTTGCACTTGTTTCTCATAGAGCAAAGAGTTTCAAGAATGACAAATCCAAACAAAAGATGTTGTGAGATGAAGAGGACTCTGATGAAGATTCCAAAGCCAAGAAGATGAAGAAGGAGAATCCCAAGTGTTCTTATTGTTGCAAAGGAACTCATCCTGAGAAATATTGTTTCAAAAAGAAATTGGACATCATGTCCAATATTCTTGAACATAATAACATAGATGTTCCTGACTTTGCAAGAAAAGAACAAGGCAAGCTTGTTGTAGAGCAAGAACATTGTCTCCCAGCCTCTTCGAAAGGTAATCATGCTTATGCTTTGAGTACTAGAGTGAAAATCCTTCTTATGTCTCTGATTTTGATTCACATTCTGATATATCAGAATCAAAAACCTCCACCTCTTCTTTGGTACAATCTCCAGTCAATCAACCCAAGTATCCTATCAAACCTAGTCATGTTTCACTACTTTCTGACTTGTCTTCTGAAAGGTTTTTACACCTCCATTCAAATATTTTAGATTCTGATTTGTAGATGATATATAGTTCATGACACTTCCCACGCCATTTTCCCAACTATTGGATGCACAAAATACCCTACAACCCCCAAGTTCTCTAGTTAAGAAACCACACAATTCCATGGTTTTTTACAGTGTATCACTTGTCTCTGTTGTTCTTATGTCTACCATATATTTTATTGGTTGGACAACAATGTCCTTGTCCATCATTGGATTGATTTTCACACATATGGACCTGACCCCATCACTCATGGCTCAAAATTCAAGTCCTCAAACACTCCAGGCTCGCTCAGCTGTCAGGGTGACCTAGTTGTTCACTCTTTTCCTATTGAAACTCTATATGATCATGGAGACTCTCCACCCTTGTTGTTTTCTACTACATATGACTCAAATTCCTATATTTCAGATCTTCATGATCTCGTTTACAATATCATAAAGGTTCTACATCAGTTTGAGAAGAAGGTAAAAGAATTAGTGCACAACATTGCAGCTGCACAAGAAGCTGATCTTGTTGAGTCCATAGATGCTCTTTGGGAAGGATTTTGAACAGATATTCTTTCCATCATTTATTATATTTCCATATCATATTATATATTATAAAACAGAAAGAATAATTCATACAATTCTCCTCCATCATCGGAAGATGAGCTTCGTGGAGCCTCTACACATGATTCTTGCCTACACCACATTGATGCACTGATGCATGATCATGACATTCACATTCTCTTCATCAAGTTTGTTACTGAGAAGCATCCCATTCATCTCATTCAGCTCCTCCAAATGAGGAACAAGACAGTATCAATAATTCCAAGCATGTCCATTTTTGAGGGGGGGTTTTGTTCCCATGAGGTTTTCCCTGTTTCCTCGTTTTACATGGACTAGTTATTTTTGTATTGGGGTGACCATAAGCCTTTTTGCTTGGGCCCTATATTTATGATATTTTCTGATTTCCACCACATAAATTCAAGATTAAGGGGGGGTGTTGGAGTATTAAAAAAACCCACCTATACCATTTTAGACATATGATATAATTAATTAATCATTTATGATTAATTTCCTAAGTTTTGACTAGGTAAATAGGGCCAGTTTTGTCTTTTAGTGGACCACTTTCCATCCTAAGTCACTAGGGCTCACTTGAGGAGATTCTAGATAATATTTCATTGGATTATGTTTGATTTCTTTCCATTCATGGTTTAGAAGGTGATTTCCTGATTTAGATAGCTTTATCTTATTTTTTCTACTTTCTAGTGGATAAGGTATAGCTAGTTGACTTAGAAACTCTTGCCACTTGACCAATCGACCTCCACATCATTTCTTCTCTCCTAAAGCCATCATTACATTCCATTTACCTTACTCATGAGTTTCCATACCATATTTATCAAATTCATGAGACTTTAGACAGTTTTGGGAACAACGTTTTCCACCTAGGGCGTTTTTTACCTTTCGCAAGCCTTTTATTTTTGTCCTTTTCATCTTGGCTCTAAGGAATTCGATTTTATCCATGGAAGATGTATTATATATTGTAAACATATTGATGAATAAGATAAAGATATTTTTCCACGAATTATCTTCGTTATTCTTCTGCTCTCATTCTTAGAAATATTCCATGTGAAGTTGTCTTATTGAATCTAGATCTAAGCCATTGAAAATATCACAGTACATGTTTCCCAACTTAATTTCTCTTCTTCAAAAAAACCCAAATATTGAGCAGTCAACCAAGCATCTTTGACAGGGATGCCAAATGATTATCTTAGATATGATGCAAGAAAATGATGCCTCTAATGATTAAGGCATTAATCATTCCCATAGAGAGTTTGAATGAGTCCATATTGGTCCAACCCATGGGTGTTGAACAATCCTAACATTCTTTCCATTTAAAATATCTCAAACCAACCAATCATTGGTGACCTTACAAGCCTATAACATTTCTTTCCAAATGTTTGAAACAATTCTAAGAGACTTGTTCCTATAACGAAACCAATCTAAGGTGGAAAGAGGATGGATATATTTTTTATATATAACCCTTGCCAAAAAACCAGCAAATTTCAGGACACAACACACCCCTTTAGCTGCGAAATCCCGTGAAAATCATAGATGGTGTTTTAAACCCCAAAAACCGAGCTCTTTGGGAAGGGGAAGTTTCTCCTGAGAGGCCCAATGTAAATGCCTATCCTCCATAAACCCATTCCATAAAAAAACAAATCAAAACTTCATAATTATTTCCATAATTCCAAAGGGGACATGATATAGAGACACCCAATACATTGGGAGGGATTTTAAAACTACTTGGATCGGAACCAACCTGTCAGCTCTAGAAAACCATACGTTACACCTGTTAGAAAAAGAGGATCGCAAAGCAATAACAATAAACAATAAACAAGATGAAAATATAAATCACATAAACACAATAGAAGAGAGACACCAATATAACGTGGTTCACCCAAGATGTGCTTCGTCCACATAGGAATTTCCAGTCCTTATTATTATACCATGCAACAAATTAAGGGATACAACTTGCAGCACATCCGCTGCAACTTCCTCTTCACTCTCTTACAGTCTCTCTCACACAATTATATATATCTTTGCAATGCTACAATACACAACCATATTACAATGTATTCCTTTTAAAGAGGTATTACCATGGGAAAATACTATGGGACACCCAATACCATGGACCCAGACATCACCCATTATTCACCAAGTCATGACTATGAAATTACAACATTTTACAAGGCTTTTTTTTTAAAATTTTCGGACCCCCCTGGAACCCCCATGGTAACTATTTTGGGGGAAAATCCCCCCCAAAACCCCCTGTAATAGGATGGGATCCAAACATGGTTGAAACACGATCTCTGAATAAGGAATATGAGGCTCCACAACCAACAACACCATAAGTGGTGTTTTTTCTTAACTTTAGAAATAAGCCAAACCCAGTCTCTACGTTGATAATCATTTGCTTGAATGATGAAACCCAAATACTTAAGGTCTTTCTCAAGGTCAACCAAATCAAACCTCAACTGCTCAAAAATCGAAGAAACCGTATCACACCCCACATTCAAAGAAAAGATGGAATACTTTTTCTTGTTACAAACCATACCAGAGGAAACAAAAAAAAGAACCAAGATACCTTTGAGCTTATAGATTTCCCTCCTAAATCCTTTTGAGAAAAACAGTATATCATCTACACATAGCAGATGCATAATGAAGATAGATATATCGATTCTGACACCCTTCAAAATCCCGTTGGATTTATCTCTACTAATGGATCTGTTGAGACCTTCCATAACATGAATAAAAATCAGAGGGGCAAGAGGACACCCTTGTCTAAGCCCTCTCCCAGGCCTAAAGAAAGGTGAAGCAGAGCCATTGATCAAGAAAAAAAAATAAACCGATTGCACACACGAGAGAATCTAGTTAAGAAAGGAGATATCAAACCCCACCTGAATAAGAGCCATTCTAATAAAGGTCCAATTCACCCTATGATAAGATTTGGACAGATCTACTTTTATAACAACTGTATAATTGTGGTTCAATTTAGCAAAGTGAAGGACTTATTGTGCCACCCCAATGGCATCATGGGTTTTTCTACCTTCAAGAAATGAAAATTTCTACTGAAAATTATCTTTGGAAAGGATAACTTAGATTCTTCTAGCTATGACCTTGGCAATTAACTTATAGATGCAACTACACAAAGAGATGGGTCTAAAAGCCACCATATTTTTAGCCTTGTCACCTTTAAAGATGAGAGAAATGAACGTAGAATTGAAGGCTTCCAAAACTCTATCTTTGACTCTCGACTCTTCCACAATAGAAAGATGATCCATACCAATAATATCCAAAAGGCCTGAGAAAAACTCAACCGACCAACCATCAGGTACCGAGCTCTTATCTCCTTGCATCAAGTGAATAGGTTCAACAATCTCCTCATATGTGGTAGGACCGTTTAAAGCTATATGTTGTTTCTGACTGACAAAAGAGGGATAATGATCAATCAGTTCTAACATAGGGAAAATAAAATCCTATACATTCTCTTTAAATATATTAGAAAAATAATGAACTCCGGAATTCACAATCCTCATGAACCATTATCATCCTCAATCCTACTAGATAGTATTAACATTGTTCCTATCCCCGATATGGTTATGGAATAGCTTATAATTATCATCCCCTTTTTGTAAGCATATAGATCGAATTCTAAGCCGAAGGGCTTCCTCTTCCTCATTTAATAACGATTTTCTCCTGCTCTCAAGGTCCACAATGAGGTGATTCTATTCAATGTTGGTGTAGCCATCAGTATAATTTATATTGGAAGAATCCAAAAAATATTCAATCCATTGCAGGGGAAGAGTCAAATTCCTTCTCTTCTCCTCAGCCCAAGAAATGGTGTGTGCCTTAAGACTCTTAATATTGTTAAGAAATTGAATAGATGTAGAATGACTACCATCATTCATCAGTAGGATCCAAAAACTTATAACCAACCAAATGAAACCTTCATCTTGAACCCATGAAGTGTTAAATTTGAAATGGCTCGATGGTTTTCCATCAACACCCTTGACAAAAAAAAAATGTGAAAATGATCGAATTCCCCTCCTTCTCTGACCCACTATTTCACAATGGGATCCATATGGAGAATACCTTCATTGATTAAAAAACCATCCAAATGTTTTGCAGTGATATCAAGGCCCACATGCATATTCCTCCAAGTAGGCCAAAGCATCGGGGGAGGCATGTCAAAGAGAGCATTTTCATCAATATTACTAAAGAAGAAATATGAGAATTGGTTTGATTGGGCATTGGAATCCAAAGTCTCCACCTGTCCAATGGAGAAATTGAAATCTCCACCAAGAATAAATCATCCACCGCATGGAATTTGTACCCAAACATATTCTCCCAAAAAGGCATCCTATTACCATGTGGCCCGTATATATTAAGAATAGTGAAATATTGATCAAAATCACTAGAAAAGAGAACTATACCTAATACTAATAACACACCCTAACTGTTTAGACATAGGAAAGAGCTCTGAATCCATCCCGTGACTAGACCCCCAAATCTGCCAACCCATCCTGACATATGAAGTCCTAGCCATGAATAATGGACCTGAGGACCTTGACAATAGAGTCCCCAATAGCAAGAGTTTATTGAAGCAAAAGAACATCGGGTTTATGCAAAATAAGTAATATCTTCAGGGAATTCTTCTTAGAGGGTTTCCCTAACTCTTGCATATGTAGGAACATAATCAACATTAAGTAACCTTCACATACGGTGAACTTGCTCTAAGAGACCCTTTAAGATTTATTTGCTTTCCATCCCTCAAATCTAGAGCTGACTAATGCTTCGATGATTCCATAACTGATCTATGACCCCTTAACCTTTTGGAAGATGGATGAAAATATTGATAGAAACTACCACCGACTCCTGCCCCAGTTGCAGCCTTCGAAGAATTCCTAGGCCGGAAATGATAACAAGGAGTTTTAGACTCTAATTACTCATCTGAGTGACACATATATAGAGGTTTCATTAGAGATCTATTCTCTGTACAAATCTTATATTTTAAACCCAACAAATCCTCAGGGTCACTTCGGAAATACTCCCCAAAGCTATCAATGTGACTCCCCATCTATCCAGGTAGGGACAAACTTGTTTAGATAAGAGTCATACATAGTGGGGTCCAATAGGTTATACCCCTTATTGGTCATGCCAACCTTAGACATCAAAGAAGACTGAGTAAATTGGTTGTCTCCTGAAGAGGAAGGGGAGGAGGAAATACTAGGGATTTGAACAAGGAAGGATATGAAGCAAACATTCGCAGGAACATTAGTCATCATATGGGAAGAGGATTGAAGCCTAAGAGACAAGATGGAAAAATGAGACCCATCAAAGAGAATTCCAACAACAAGCATGCAATTCCCCTCCGTCGCGTGCTGCATTAATGCTAGTGGGGCATGTCGGGGTTATAGTGTAGTCATAGGACAAGATTGTGATGGCCACATGAGTGGGTCCTATCCCTACACAATAGTATTAGACTATGTAGGGTTATAGTAATAATATTTTAAGGGTATGGGATTCATAAGAATAAATATAAAGATAAAGATAAATAAATAAATATATATATATTTATAACTTGACAATTAAGCTTAATTGATCTAGGCTTAGGTTTAATAAGGGGTTGAATAAGGTAAATAATAAAATATGTATTATGAACTATTTATCTATTTAGTGGAAATTGCATGGGCGTTATTGCATTTGGCCATGTGTCAATCTTAGTGGAGCTTGCAAAAATATTAAATAGGAGGAAGGAGAATGGGATGGGGGGTTCTTCCTCCATCCTTGTACCTCTTCCTCATGAGTCGGGAGTATTGGAGGAGATGGAGGATTTGGTGGATAAGGGTAGAATAGGTTGTTTCTTATGATATGTAGTTGTCTTGGTATTGTTGAGTGAGGGCTTGTGGGATCTCATTCTATGAATGAGGGGTTGGTTGGGAGGAGAGCGTATTCCCTACACGTGGTTTCCCGTAGCTTCTGTTGAGTTGATGGATGTCATGCTCACTTCAGATGTGCAACTATAAGCTTAACTCTTAGGTTTAGGTATGTGTTTTTGTTTGTCTTTTTCTTTTAATTTTTTTGGAGTATTTGTATTTGGATGAGAAAACAATCGGGTCTCTCACAAATTATTTATTTTATGGATAACTTTAATGTTAATGTTGCAAAGCTTGTAAATCCTATGGAATCGATTTAATATTATTAAGAAGTATATTATTTACATTTTTCCTCGTTACGCACTTTTGGGTCTTACAAAGCCCCACAAAAGAAGATAAAAGAGACCGGGCTGGAACTTTCTTACCACCCCATTTAGTGAGAACTACAATGCCATTTAAATCAAACCCATCTAGGAGCCTCTTAGGCCTTTTAGGAAAAAATGGGGACATGAGAGAGGAAGTGAGATATTCAACTCATAGTGGAGCCCATAACTTTGAGGGGAATAAGGGTAGGTAGGAAATAAATTACTAAAACCTAGGGCTACACTACCAACCAAAGATGGTGCATCATGAAATGAAATCAACCTACCTAGAAGGGGACTGAGAGCTTCAGAAAGACTGAACAGAACCAATGAAGGCCCACATAGAAAACTAGAAGAGTCCAAGATGTAAAACTTATTGGGAGAGTTGTTAACAATCAAATTAACACCCCTAGTCATGTGATAGGAGAAGCACATATTTACTATGCGCCCACAACATGAAGACATAACACAAGTACATTCAAAGACAAATCCTCTCTGATCTAATCACTTCTCCCATAAATGGAAGGATTAGGTGAAGAAAGTAAAAAGCTAAGGAGACCAAGTTCAGTAATTGAACCACTCAAAAAAGGTCCAAAACTAAGCTACACTAATCAAAAAGTGAAGATGAATGCATTAAAGTGCATTAATTGTGCTTAAAGTATGCCAAGTTGTGAAAAAAGCCTAAAAACTATGGAAAAGTAGGTTTTTGAGTTAAAATGATCTAAAATATTGAAAAGGAGCAATCCCACATTAAGAAGAAAAGCTTGAAGGCCCATTTCCCAATGCTATATAATAAAGGCATTTGGGGCATTGTAAGGTACACAAAGGAAGAGTAAAGGCATGCTGAAAAGATTCTGAAGGAGGAGGAAAGGCTCAATTTCTTCCAATGCTAGGGTGGAGAAAAGAAAGCTCATGAAAATGGAGGGGGGTTTCACACCAAGATCCATGGTAGGGATGTATCTCTTCATTGTTTTAATATGAAATGAATCAAGTTTGTTCCATTTGAATGTTTGAATGTTGCTTATCTTGCATGATTTAGATTTTTAAATGACATTACATGTTAGCTTTGCTTATCTTAATTGATGGATGAATGTAGATCTGATTAATAATTTGCGATAATCATTTTCATTTGCTGACATAGAAGCTCACCGCTTCTTAGTAAAATAGCTAAAATAGAGTAGACAAGTCCCTACACTATTTGTTGTTATCAGAATGGCGACCATACAGCTTGTTGAAATTTCTTGATTTTTCTTCAATTTTTGTGGTGTTCTTTCTTCAAATCTACTCCTTTGTGGCTTAAAGATCCATCAAAGAACCTAAGATCCAACTTAAGAGGCTCAAGACTAGCCTAACTACACCTTTAATCCATCAAACTACCTTAAATTCCATTCAGATCTGAGTTTCTTGATGTTTGAGCGCTGGTGGCACTGTCCCTCATAGATCACTATGTGCTCTTTAAACTCTGCCATTAAGGATGGAATGTGTAGCGTTGATCTTCGAACTTGCTAGATATAAGAATTAATCTCAGGTTTGCTAGATCCACTATCAAAACTCTGCGTGAAAGATCTCGGCATTAAAACCTTTGAATCTCTATGTATATCCCAGCTATTAATGCTCTACGTAAAGCATTGAATAGTTCTAAGCTCTGTATGTTTTCTTGAAACCCTGCAAAGATCTGGAACGTCTTGAAGCTCTGCTTTGAACTTTGAAGACTAGGGAGTTAAAACCTAGTGTCAATTCCAACGTAGGTCGTGGGTTCGAATCCGCTCTTGTGTGTTCTCCACATCCTGCACAGTCAGATCTGGTATTTCACAGTTTTAGCTTCCATTATATCGATCATTGAGTCAAATTTAATGCGCCAGCATTAATCCTAGTGTAAATCTAAGCGTTAATCCCACTGTATGTGGCATTGAGGGTTAGTCTTAGCATGAATCTTAGCAAATTTCTGCGTTTTGATTATTGAAACATTCCATATCTAGGTTTGGTTGTTGAAGCACTATATCTCTGCTTTTAAATATTAGCATTGAAAGATCAAGATATTAAAGAACTGGAAGCTATTAAAACTCAGCTCTGCGTGAATTATAAATCTCAGCATTGATTAGAGTAAGATCTCATAGTTAACCTTACACTATGTGTAATTCACTGCAATCGTAAACTTCCCTGCAATCATAATTCCCTGCATAAGTATGAATACATTATGGGTAAATCGTATTCGTAGTTCTGTCAGGAGTGATTCTTAAGAAGTCTAGGCAGGCAGATTCCTCTGTTTTGTGGTGACAGCTTTTGCAAAGCTTGCTACATACCATTGAGAGTTGATCCCAAGAGTTCGCGTATGTTTGGGTACAACAGAGCTAGCATGACAGTTATGTTGGGAAATTGGTGAGCACGAAGGTGGAGGAAGAATGAGTCCACACCGACTCAATAAACACTGCCACACGTCTAGACTTGGCAGCGATAATGGCAGTAGAGTTGATTCGGCATTTCTTTTAAGTTTATGCAAAAAACAATTCAATAGTCTTTATTGGGAGTATGACATTGGACGCTGAAAGAATAACATGTAATATGTAATCCACCCTTCCACTACGAAATCGAAATTCTTATTTAGACAACTTAAGAACCTTTAAAGGATGAGATGAACTAAACTAAATATTTTGCATTTGAAACTTGCTTAAAGATTCTTTTTAAATATCAGTTTTTTATTCCTTTTGAAAAAATTGGAATTGTTGTGCATGATTGGAACTAAAATCTTTTCCATTGAATTTAAAAGATTAAAAAGAATTCAAACATTTTGCAAAAGTTTTGTATAGTTGGGGTTACAATCTTTTTTTTTGGCCTAAAAAGAATTAGTTTATTATTCCTTTTGAAAAGTTTAGAAATTTTTTTGAAAAGTTTTGCTTAAATTGGATTAAATCTTTTTTGTGAACCTTTAAAAGTAATCCAAGTTGCAATTTCTTTTTTAATTTTTTTTTAAATGTGTAAAAGATCTTTTTTCTTAAGACCCTATGCACATGCTTCTTGGAAACATCAAACCAAAAACCAATCAAAACCATATTGAAAAGATCATCTAACCACATTTGCATTGAAAAACAAACCTTGAACATCACATTGTGAGATAACTTGACGATAATTTCTTTCCAAAAAATAGAAACAAACTTCCATTTAGTTACATTTTGTTTTGGAGTTGGAATTTTCTTCATAATTTGCATGCACAATTAGAGAGAGTTGCACCTTTAGAGTTCATTTTTCTTGAGATATATTGTGTATGAGGCACTGTATCCTCTTCACTCGCACCTTATGGTGATCTTGTGAATGCAAAAGTGCATCTCACTTGTAATTGTTTAGGAGTTGATTTTTTCAAAGCATCTTATATTGAGCCACCGTATCCTCTTCACTCACACCTTATGGCGATCTTGTGAATGAGAAAGTGGATCTCACTTGTAACAGAGTAGATTTAATTTTTGCATATAGTTTTTTGAGCCACTGTATCCTCTTCACTTGGTCCGTATGACGATCTTGTGAATGAGAAAATTGATCTCACTTGTAACAGTTTAGAATTTAATTCATAAGCATTCCAAAGGGCTCTACGTATCCTCTTCACTTGGGCCCTCGGGCAATCTTGTGAATGAGAAATAGGGATCCCCCATGTAATAGAATTAGATTCATGTTCACTTGAGATATATGTTTGGGTTACATTGGTATTTAACATCAATTATTATCCATATTTCAGAAAAACTGTGCATGAAGATACAAAATCTACCAGGAACTTTGCATGTCTGAAAGAAACTCATGAACCTCTAACTCTTCTTAATTTAGAACATTCATCAAATTGAAAGGTAGAGTAGTGAGCATTCTGCATTGTTTGGTTCATTTTCCTGTTTTCGAGTCAAAACACCACCAGTTTCACTTCCACTCCTGAAACTAAGCAAACTACCCTTAAAATTGGCGCTTAATCTAAAATTGACAAACTTTTGATTTTCATATCACCAACAAGATTAGGTTAGTGCCCTATATTAGGTTTGGAGACATAACACTCCTAGGATGCAAAACTTTGAAACTAGCATTGATTAATGAGAGTAAATCCATTAGTAGCATGAAACGCCTGTTGGGAAAGCGCTTCTGAAACATGTGTCAAGCATGAGGTCAATCTGGATAAGTAAGGGTGGTTCCCCCCTTTTGCTGATTTAGTGGGACATGATCTTATCAAGGGGATTCTATGTTCAGTGACAAGTCCTTGGGGTGACATCACTATTTCTAGAGTTCCTGGTTATGAGAGTTGTCCTCGACTTACAACTGTTTCGCCCGACCATCGATTGTGAAGTGGTAACTTTAGTGGCTATTCCTAGGACATCACATAAGCTATTGTGAGTGGGAAACACTTGCAATACCTGAGACATAATTTGGAACTTTTACTCCTTGGGAGGGTGATTGGTTAGCAACCAATGCCTGCACCCCTGGCGATTAAAGTTTATTGTAATGGTTTCTCATACCTTTGCTACTAGCAATTGTCTGAGGCCTAGCATCCCTCAACAGCTACTAGTTTTGGAAGGCCCTCTAATCCAGCTTTTCACTGAACTTCAGTTCTTTGGAAAAGCAGTTTGCTCGCTTGGATCTATAGGACTTTTTACTATGTGGACACTTTTTTATTTTTTGAGCCTAGGCCGCATTAGGATTGTTTGATTCAAACTATCATTTTAAACACATCATTTTATCAACTTCTTAGAAGTGGCTACTCTCTCGATCCACCAGTCATGGCGGAAACGAGGTGAGTCACCAGAAATTGAATGCCCTACTACATTGTAGAGACAGACACAAAAACCACATCCTAATGACTTGGAAACGGAGCTGATTTTAAACTCAATTAATATTACTCGAGAAGAACAACATCAAACAAACCCTGAATATTCATTATCACATCACGAACTGAATACAGACATAGTTGATGGTCTTACTCTAGTTGAAATTGAAACATTGAACAATCACACAAATGCTCATGTAATTCCTCCTTTGATGAGTCTTTCAGAACCAGTTGCACTTACTATCCGTGAGTCACTGGGTGATATCAAACCTGTTTTTGAAAGTTTGAATGACATGCAAGATTCAACAAATGACCCTATGGCTTCATCAGGAGCACAAGGGACTACATCATGGAAACATCAAACAGTTGCTAGAAGTGTCAATACTTCCAATTTGGCCTCTACATCAATCCCAATAGTTAGTATACCTATTAGTAGCACAAGTTCAACCAGCAGTTCAGTGCCAGTTGGTACAGTTTCGGGTTCCAATCCCGGAAGTACATCCACTTCGTCTGCAGGAATCCCTATTGAAGGGTGTGCCTTACCAAACATTGGTTTCCCATATGGTTCAGCTAATCAAGGTCAATACACACAAGGATTAAACCATAATCGTCATGGTATACCTAACACTTGTCCAAATTCTACTTCTGGGGGAAACCCTTCACCATAGAATGGTAATATTCATGGCAGAAGCAATGAACCATGGAACATTTATGCCAATTGGGGCTATGCTCCTCATATTAGTGGAAATTGCTCGGGGGGTTATCCTCCAACTTATCCTAGCACAATGCCTAGGGGAAATCCACCTATCAACCCCATTCTGCAATGGAGTGGGGAGGTTTCAGGAAGTAACCAATCTTATTGGGGTCCACCTCCACAAGGGGGAAATCCACCCATTAATCCTATCCCACAATGGAGTGGTAATGTTCCACCAAGTAACCAATCTCATTGGAAAATACCTCTGCAAGGGGGCAATCCATACATCCATGTTACACAGAAATCTTCCACCCTGTGAGCATCAGCATTCTTTGGCCTGTAGGATCCATTTCAGTGACTCAGATCCATTTTCATCCTTCAGTGATACTAGTTTATCCTATTTTTGTTCCTACCTGCATGTTGCATCACTATAGTATGCATACCCGTGAGTTGCATCCCTATAGCCCGCGGGTATCAAGTAAAATGGTAAAAACCACTATTTTATTACTTTTTACTCCCAAAAAGAGGTCATTGGGTGACCTTTGGCTCTCCATTTTCCCAAGTAACGTCTCGATGAGTCCTTTAACCTAACTTTGAGAGGACTATATATGGCTTATGGACGGGAGGGGAAGAGAATAGTAAAGGCACTCTAGTGGATTTTTGCCCTATCTTGAGTCTGCACTCATTGATCCTTGTAGTTGTGAACCAGTTATGTTCACCTTCCAAACTCCTTTCTAGTTTGAGTTTGCCATTCATGGAGGATTGAAGTGGTGGAGGCACAAGTGGATTGATCTAGATCTAGGTTCAGATTGGTTTCCGGCAAGAGGTCGTATCACTTTGTACTTCTTCTTGTTCATTAATAAAAATACTCATATTCTCATCCATTCATGGTGTGAATGTCATTTATTATACATTGGGTTGCATTTGCTTATGATATTATGGACCATTGTTATTGATGATGTTAATGTTATTTATATATCACATGTACTTGTTAGATATTTGTTGTCAAGACTAATTTTCAGATTACAAGTGCTTGGACGTGCGCAGATTGAAAGCTCCAACGGGGATCTACATCAAACATTGGATCGAGGTTGGTTACATTTATCCACTGTTTTAACATTGTCGTTTATAATAGCATTGTTTTGAGAATTGAGTAGATTTCTGGTAGTCATCTGTCTGTTGTGGTATTCCCAAGCCATAGTGAGTTTTCTCCAATACAATCCATCCTGTTCCACCATGGAATGGACAACATTCAGGAAGTAACCAATCTTTTTGGATGCCACCTCTACAAGGAGGAAGTCAACCTTGGAATGATTTTCAATACCAAGATCAACCTCCATGGTATGGATGGGATCTAGGAAGTAACCAATATTCTTGGGCCCCACCTCTGCAAGGAGGCAATCCACCCATTGGTCATGTTTCAAGAAGTATCCAAACTTCTTGGGGTCAGTCTCTACAAAGGGGAAACCCACCTTGGAATTCTTATCGCACCCAAGGACCACATCAGTGGAGTGGTCAGGTTCTAGAAAGCAACCAATCCTTTTTGGGCCTAACCCTGCAAAAGGGCAATTCAACCATTAACCCCATTCCGCAATCGAGTGGTCAGGTTCTAGGAAGTAACCAATCTTTTTGGAACCAACCTGCAATACCTATTTTTGATCCAGCTAGGCTGCCACATGGACATCATGTCAATGGTATGATGGATTCCGTCAACCATCTTGAGCAGATTACACCACAATGGGGACAAGTTTCTTTTCAGAATTTGCAACCCACAGTTGACCAGGCAATGCAGCAACTAGACCTTAGAGGAAAGAAGAAGAAGTACAAGGGTGAGCAAAGCACTAATCCTTCCCAGAATTCTAAAATCCTTATAGTCAAGTCCAAGGACCTTAGGGAAAAGAAGAAGAAATAAAAGAGTAAGCAAAATGCTAACTTTGGGAAAAGAGATGCACCAACTACACTTCAATGTGGTGGGAAACAACAACCCACTATTTTAATGTCGGTCTCCCCGATAGGGGGCAACCATCCAACCCCCTTGCAAGGGGGAAATGATCCCAATGCCAATGTCTTCATGTGTGATCATGAGATGAACATTCAAACAAGAATTGATTCTTATGATGTCTCTCCTAGTACATCAGATCAATCGAAATCACAACCAAGTGGTTATCTCTACATTGAGAAACTAGCCATCGACTTAGTACCATACCCCCCCAAAGGTGTTCTACGTAGAACAATGCATAATCCTAACATGCGAGCTACTCAGAATGGTAATGTTCTTGAGGACCTAGCTTAAGTACCATGTGCCATGTCGGCCTTGGAGGTATTGCAATGTCGTTCTACGCAAAGAAAGGAACTATTGTCTACAATTGGCGTTGTTGATCCATCCAATAAAACTTTGATCACATTAGACATAGACCATTCAATATGTAGGATCCTTTCTGAAGTTTCTTTTCAGATTAAAGTAACGACTCATGGTAAGAACATTTGTCTAACCATAGTGGATGAAGGGACCTCAGCTTGTGTAATGTCATTTAAATGTTGGCAAGCATTTGGATCACCCCTATCTGTCGTAGAAATTTCATACTAAGCTACTCCAATAGCTTTGACAGATTCAGATCAAAATTTTCCCTTGATGGAGGAATATGATATAGTTACTTGGCCCATTTGGACTGTGAGATCTCCCATCTCACATGATTTCTTGGATTACCTTTTATCATCATATGAAGATATCCCTGAAGCTATAAACATTTGGTTGCACCCACCTAAGGACATCTTTTGTGGGGCCACTGGGATCATAATTGGACTAAATCTACCCAAGTATAAGAGCATGATTTGCATGTTCCTCGATCTCATATGGTATATTTGGAAGCTTGCATATAGTTTTAAGCCATCCCTTTGTGAAGATGCATTTGAACCTTTTGCAACCCAAACTTTCCATAGGGTCGAACTTGTTGGAAACTTGTGGGTCAACCCTTCATATCTATATTTTCCACCATTGCAACAGAAGAGCCTACTGAACATGGGACACCCTAGTCAGCACCCCATTTCCATTTTGGTGCCCATGCTAAGTTATTCTCATAGGCCTGGGAGCCCTATTAGTCCCATCATGACTTGGAGTTTGATACCACATATTTCTCTTTCACACATTTTTTACCATATCCTGATGGGCTCCCAATTTTTTGTCATTTCACATAAGCATGTGTTAAAATATCCACTTGAACATCCATTCAAACTGCTTCATTGTTTATTGCTTATGTTGCGTATTTTCCTTTGCAGTCACTTTTTGTTTCAAGATGCCTATCAACTATTGCTTCTGTATATTTGACCCATACCCATGGAGGAAACATTTGTAAGAGTGTACATAACTAGCTCAGCCCTTGTTTGCAATATTGATCTTTGCCTTGGACTGACCCATGCCCTTGAAATTTAGGTGCATGCCCTTGAGACACTCGTTTCCTATGATGTATCATAGCATGCTTTATTCTTTTTTCAAGCTAATAAATGAAAAAAATTAAAAAAAAATTGGAAAACACAAAAATCCAAAAACCGAAGAGACTTGAAGAAAACGGCAACAGTCAGTTCTTATCGCCCTTGAAAACGGCACATAAAATTGTATCCATTGTCAGGACACCATCTGCATTTGCCTTAGGAAACTGTACCAATATTTTGAACAGATCTCCACGGATGGGTTATCCTTCCCGTCACCAATGGATCTTTCATTAATGCATCTGGAATTAGCGAATTTCATTAAGATCGGTTACTCAAAGTCCTATGTTTCCAAGTGTCCATTCTGCATCATGTTATGTGTTCAAGGGAAGTTCAAACCGAGTCGGCCATTTCTCAAATATTCCTGAGCAATCATGTCGGCCTTCCTTGTGTCAGTATACAGTGTTGGATCTTGCCGTTCTACCAAATTATATCAGACTATTGATCTTTGTTTCATATCGGTTGATGTGGGATGCATTAATTCCCTCCTTCCAATGGATCTATTCCTATCGAAATCAAATCATCATCTAGGACATGGATCTAGAAACCCAAGAGTACCTTGGATGTTGCAGTCATTAGTGGTAGGATTCCTTGCAAATGACAGTGGGTATACATCGATGACCCCTGATTGTTTGATTCTACAAGTGTTCGACTTCAGAACATCTATTCACTCTTGCTAGTTTGTACTCAATACCTTAGAGTCCATCATCATTATCGGTGGGTCTCTTTGCATCTGTTAACGGTATACATCAATGATCGGTAATCAGATGGTCCTTTATTATGCTCAACATCAGATCATTTATTCGCATGATATAAAATCATACTATCATCGATTTGTATTGAATACCTTGGGAAAAACAGATGTATCACTCATCGATGCACTGCCCGAGCTGCGCAAGATTAGACTGCCATGTCAGAAGTTCGATAAAGACTTTGTTCTCGCACTCATCAAAGTGCATGTTTACACTTCTGAAAAATTTACTTTTGACATGGATCCACTGTGTATTGTTCGTGGCCATGTTGTTTACTGCTGAGCATGGGTATGCCCACCTCAGGAAGATATTATATATTTGAGAAATTGCTATGTTTCGTAGGTGTGATCCTCAATCCTGTGCCCATGAGTTTTCCTTTCCTCATCCTTGCTTTGAACGATAAAGAGTATTAGTATACAGAGTATAAATTTCAGTAATGTATTTCAGCCCTTAGCTCTGCTTCGGTCCTCACACATTAGGGGGCATATGTTAACAATCAAATTAACAACCCTAGTCATGTGACAGAAGAAGCACATTTTTACTATGCGCCCACAACATGAAGACATAACACAAGTACATTCAAAGACAAATCCTCTCTGATCTAATCACTTCTCCCATAAATGGAAGGATTAGGTGAAGAAAGTAAAAAGCTAAGGAGACCAAGTTCAGTAATTTAATCACTCAAAAAAGGTCCAAAACTAAGCTACACTAATCAAAAAGTGAAGATGAATGCATTAATTGTGCTTAAAGTATGCCAAGTTGTGAAAAAAGCCTAAAAACTATGGAAAAGTGGGTTTTTGAGTTAAAATGATCTAAAATATTGAAAAGGAGCAATCCCACATTAAGAAGAAAAGCTTGAAGGCCCATTTCCCAATGCTATATAAAAAAGGCATTTGGGGCATTGTAAGGTAAACAAAGGAAGAGCAAAGGCATGCTGAAAAGATTCTGAAGGAGGAGGAAAGGCTCAATTTATTCCAACGCTAGGGTGGAGAAAAGAAATCTCATGGAAATGGAGGGGGGTTTCACACCAAGATCCATGGTAGGGATGTATCTCTTCATTGTTTTAATATGAAATGATTCAAGTTTGTTCCATTTGAATGTTTGAATGTTGCTTATCTTGCATGATTTAGATTTTTAAATGACATTAGATCTTAGCTTTGCTTATCTTAATTGATGGATGAATGTAGATCTGATTAATAACTTGTGATAATCATTTTCATTTGCTGACATAGAAGCTCACCACTTCTTAGTAAAATAGCTAAAATAGAGTAGACAAGTCCCTACATTATTTACTGTTATCAAGAGTGAGCATTTCATTCCAACACCTGATACATGTTATCACCAGATGAGAAAACCAGTGCAGGAAAAAAGGGTCCTCAACCTAATTGATAATAGAATCTTGTGCCTTCGACGGACTTGAAACTATTAGTTTTTCACAATTTAATTCAATATTATATAGGATCTTATCTAAGATAATAACATGCGCAACATATCAAACACAAGAAGATACACAAAGCATTTCACTGGGGAAACCATAAAGCAGAAAAACCTACAACTTCCTCATAGATAGAATGAGCAATAATACAAAACCCCAAAACAAAGATATGGTCTTCAGCAGCTTCCTCCTCCTCCACTTGTGTGAACTTCTCTCTCTCTCACTTATGCGAATTGAGTGAGTGAGTGAATGTGAGTGAGCGAATAAATAGAGAGCCTAGCTCTCTATTTATACTTTACCTTTCACTTTACCTTTACCACTTGACAAGTCGGCCTCAACTAAAGTTGACTGGATTGACTCCTTTAGGGGACTTAAACACCCCAATACAAATGACTCTAGGGGAACTAATGCCCTGACTTACATGGGAGGATTGACCTCAATGACTTTACATGACCCAAGTACAATAATGAATTCTCCGACTAGAGGAATAAACATCTTCATTGAAGGTACAATAATAAAATACAAATACAATATAAAATATACAAGTGAATACATTCCGAAGTTACAAATATATCAACACTCCCTCTTAACTAGAAAGGTATTCTCTTGACACAGTTCATCGGCAAAATTCTTCGATACTGGATCATCATCATCACTACTACTCCTATCTCGGCCATCAATATCCAATCTACTCGTCATAGGAAGTTCTACAGAGCCATCCCTTTTTCATGCAGGATGTAGTCCTAGCCTCCATGTAGGTCTTCATCATCTCTGCGAGCAAGCCATCAAGTAGGTACATCTCAGGACTTATTATATGCCTCTGCAAAACCTACAAGATCTCCTAGAACTATTTATTCGCTACTGCAAAACCTGAAGGAGCATCCTAGGACTGATTATATGCCACTTGCAAAACCTGCAAGATCTCCCTGGACTAATTATATGCCATTGCAAAACCCGAAGGATCATCCCAAGACTGATTATATGCCTATGCAAAACCTGTGTACTCTATTGTTACCTCATCATATTCAGATCCTCTCATCGTCAATGGAGCATAGCCCAAATGCACATCACACAGCACTTACACCACCTGACATGGGAGAACACATTTTCCACCATTCGGGGAAGGATCTAGCCCTTAATTTTTCACCATGGGAGAACACATCTACCACCATGTGAAAAATGGCTTCATCCCTTACATCTACACCATGGGAGAACACATCTACCACCATGTGAGAATGGCTCCAGCCCTTACATCTACACCATGGGAGAACACATATACCACCATGTGAGAATGGATCCAGCAATTACATCAACGACCATGGGAGAACACATCTACCACCATGCCAAAAAAGATTGGAAATTACATCTACGACCATGGGAGAACACATCTACCACCATGTCGGAAAATCCCATGTGCATATGCATCTTCCAGACTCATCACTTTCCCTTGGAGTGAACCTCGATCTGAATTACACCAAGCTTCTCTCTGAAGTATTCAACCTTCACTCTGGCCAACGGCTTGGTCAATACATCGGCTATATGCTCATCCGTCGCAACATATTGGAGCTTCACTACTCTTCTCTACACCATATCACTGATATAGTGGTACTTGATCTCAATGTGCTTCAACTTGTCATGGAACACTAGATTCTCACACAACTTTGGTTGTCGCAATGTATACAAGTTGCGTCCAACTGGAGATCAAACAAATCAGATAGTAGCTTCCTCATCCATACTGCCTCACAACTAGCCGAACAAGCTGCGACATACTTTGCTTCGGCTATACTCAGTACCATGCAGGACTGCTTCATGCTAAACCAAGAGATCACACTTGATCCCACACTAACGTAGCACCCCGAAGTGCTCTTCCTATCAATGGCACTGCCTACCCAATCCGAATAAACATAACCCTCCAGGTTAACCTTCTGATTCGCATCATACTTGATCCCATAATGAACCGTACCCTTCAGGTACCTCAGAATATGCTTTGCAGCAATCAAGTGAACATGTCTCATATCCGTCAGGAACTGGCTCAATGTGTTCAAAGAAAATCAAATATCTGGTCTCGTATTTGTCAAGTACATCAAGGACCCAATCATCTGACGATACATCATGGCATCAACCGACTTTGATGAAGCATCACTCAATAGCTTCAGGTTCCATGCCATAGCCCATAGGTGTGTCCATGACCTTGCAGTCCATCATCCCGAACCTCTTCAGGATATCTATTGCATACTTCCCTTGTCCAAGGAAAAATCTCATCTCATCTCAGCCACATATCTAATCACAAGAATCATGCCAAGATTATTTAACTCTGATATCTACTCCCTCTAAAGTGGATTTTTCTACATTTGAGTATTTTCCTCCCTTTGTGACTGAACATGATTCACATTCTGCATTGAGTGATCTTCTGCATGTCTATCTGTGCCATCTCCCGTCAGATGGGTCTACTGATATGAGTCTCAAGATCACTCAAACTTTATGGTGAGTTCCTTCTTGCATCCATCTATATATGGAAACTATCTTCAACCTTGTAGCAAAGATTGAAATCTGCATCACCTGTGCTGATCATCAAGCTCATGAAATGACTATCGATCCTGGGTACTTGTTGAAACCATACAAAGATTTCTTCAATCATGTGATTCTCTATCAAATCCTAGGAGTTTGTTGGATATGCACTTCTTCTTCATTTACACCATTCAAGAGAACGGTCTTGTCATCCATGGGTGTAATCTATCTCCGGAAGTGTGTCTAGCCACTGAAGCAAACATCCTCTCCCTCTTTCTAAGAGAATCCTCTAGCCATGAGCCTTGCTTTGTACTTCTATAGTATGTTTGATTTGTAAGTCTTCTTGTTTAACAATCATCACTTGTTCTTTGGAACAAGTGTTCATCATCCTTCTTTTGTAGACCATAGCACACGATCTTTCCTCGTAAGTAGAGCTTCTATGTGATCCATGAATATGGATGAGTCTTTGTTTTCATGTCACCATGGTCATCTATTCTTGATCTAGAACTTGATTTGTTTTTCTTGAAGTACCTTTCATGTTAGCGGACAACATCATCCTCATACAACACCATAGTGCATTATACAATCATACATGTCATAACCCTAATCAATGAATGTATTCTATCATTAACATGTATTCATATGTTTACTAAGGTGATCAGACTAGTCTAAAATTAATCATGATTGTACTAACCTCAATAATATGAAGACAAACATATCATGAACTTAATCATGAAACATATTTCAAATCATACCTGTATCTCCTCAAGTCATACCTGTCGAGATTGCTTGTAGTCTTCTCTATAAGGTTAAAACCCTAACCATCCAAGGTAGATCACTTGTAAACATCTTATATAGGTTCACGGTGCTAGGATGATAGAATATCAGTGCCATTTAAACCTCCTTCATTGTTTCCCTATGGGTCTCCAAAATTTGCGAGGGTTTCTTCTTACTTGGAAACCCTAATTTTCAATCTCCTTCCTCCCACAACATTTTGATGGAGGACTAATATCTATGATGAATGGATTCCAAATCCATTTTCAAAGTTTCCAACATTGTATCAGGTCATGCCATACCTAAAAACTAAAAACCCTAAGTGAGAGCTTCTTCCTCCTCTTCTTTGATTTCCTTCGTTGGGCCATTTCAGATGTGCCGTATTGTTTCTGGTGTATCTCTGAAATTTCGGATCTGCAGGGTTTGAAACTTCATCCTGTGGTAGCCTGACCTGCCATATTTCCAACCCCACAGGTTTGAACTTCATTGGATTCTCCATCAGACAGATATGTTGTGTTTCCCAACATGACCTGTTTAAGGGATGAAACAGCATAGCGAACTTGTACGGAGTTCTGTGTGTCACTGTTTCAAATTAGGCCTTTGAAACTCAGCCCTGTGAAACTAAAGTTTGTGCCCTAGCTGTCACTATTTACAAAATTCCATTTGGAGCTTCCTAGCCTGAGATATAACCTTTTTAACTAGGTCACCTGTTTGGGGCTTCACTCTAGAAGAGGCAGAAACCCTAACTTGTACGGATCATATCTCAGAAAGTACAATGAATCTGAGGCTGAAACTCGAAAACAAGGTACAGGAAAATTTCATCTTCATCCTATCCAATTTTCAGATCATGAACCTTCGCCAAAATTGATTTATAGTGAACATTACACGATGACTAGGTTTTGCTATACAAATCCCTAGCTTTCAAATTGTCACAAGTGAAACAAGTGTCATAAATGCCATACATTGCCTTCCCTCGGGATAGCTCTGATACCATGTTAGTTTTTCACAATTTAATTCAATATGATCTAGGATCTTATATGAGAGAACAACATGCACAACATATCAAACACAAGAGACAAGAGACAGAAATCATTTCATAGGGGAAACCATAAAGGAAAAAACCCTGAAACTTCCTCAGAGATAGAATGAGCAACAATACAAAACCCCAAAACAAAGATATGGTCTTCAGCAGCCTCCTCCTCCTCCACTTGTGCAAACTTCTCTCTCTCTCACTTATACGAATTGAGTGAGTGAGTGAATAAATAGAGAGCCTAGCTCTCTATTTCTACTTTACCTTTCACTTTACCTTTACCACTTGATAATTCATCCTCAACTAAAGTTGACTAGGCTAACTCCTTTAGGGGACTTAAACACCGCAATACAAATGACTCTAGGGGAACTAATGCCCCGAATTACATGGGAGGATTGACCTCAATGACTTTACATGACCCAAGTACAATAATGACTTCTCCGACTGGACGAATAAACATCTTTGTCAGAGGTACAATAATAAAATAAAAATACAATATAAAATATACAAGTGAATACAATCCAAAGTTACAAATATATCAATAGAAACCTTCTCCACCTTGGGATACTTAGCATAACCAGAATCCAACGGATCATCCCCATTCATCCCACCACCCACAAAAGAAAAAGGAGCAGGAATCAACTCAGGAGACGAACCAAAACCAAGACCATCCTTGTTAGCATCATCTCTCACATCCATCCCCCAAACCCTCCTAACAAATGGAAGATGGAACTCATTCACAATGTGGCCATACACTTGACAATGGTTACATCTAAAAGGAGAACCAATGTAGTCCAAAGCCTAAGTGTAAGAGAAGATGCCCTGAAAGATCACGATATTTTCTGGTAGATCCTCCTTGTAGTCAATATCGACAAGAATTTTTGCAACCAACATCATCCCCATCTCCACATTACTAGAATCAACAGAAATATAGTCTCCTAAGGAATCACCAATGAGCACAAAAACTTTGTTAGTCCATAGCTCATGAGGAATACTCAAAAGCTTAACCCATGTAGGATGTTTGAATGTATTTTCCCTTCTCGCGTCAAACAATGGCACCCTACACTTGAGTTTGAGGGAAAAATTCCCCCAAATACAAATCCCTTCTAAGACCAGCTTAACATGATCTGACGTTCTTAGATGGCACATAGCCAACCCTTAACAAGGTAAAAGCACCTTGGTTGGTAACCTATATGAGGGCACCATAATTCCACCACCCAGAGTTTAAAAGTTGACAACGCCATACTTTTACCTCGGAAACAACCCACCAATGCCAACTCCGTCATGGAAAACACCTGATTCATTTGAACGTCCTCTCCAAGAGCCAGGTTAATCTCGACCTTTCTTTTTATACATTTCTTCACTTCGACTTTGGAAGACGGTAGGTTAATTTTCATTTGGTTGTAGATTTCCCTTATACTAAAGCAATATGGAACGAGATCGATTATAGGTTGACTCCAGAAGTTAAATGGTATGGAGATACAGTGGAGGAAAGCCTTAAAATTTGGAGTACTAATCAAGAGTATGAGGAAATTCGAGCTCTACTTGTAATCATAAGATGGGGTATATGGATACCCAAATATTAAAGTCATTTTGAAGACTCAAATATCCCTTTGTTTTAGTGTGTTGCACAGATTTTGGCTATACCCAGTTATTTTCCACAGAACAAGAAGAAGATCTAGATCAGAAATGTGATTATTGAAGAGATAAATAAAAGCATACCATGGGAATATTTCGATGGAGCAGCGATAGGTGATCCAAAGGTTTATGAAGATGGGGGGATAATATTTATTTATGAAAATCTAAGCTAGCATTTTAAAGAAGGCCTTGGCATTGGTACAAATAACTTTGCAGAGATGAGTTATCTAATGTTATTGCTAGTGTTGCCAATGGAAAAAGGTATAGAGGACATTCATATTTTTGGGAACTCATAGGTAATCATAAACTGGATAAAGGGAAAGAAAAAAATACATAACTTGTATTTGGAATCTCTCTTACACGAAACTAAAAGAATAAAAAATTCAATGAGGAATGTATCCATAGAACATGTATACAAAGAACCAAACTCAATGGAAAATGAATTGGCAAAAGCATGAGTCAATATGCAACCAGGTGAATGGTTCATTTCAGAATTGTCGAATGGAGAAAATCAAGGATATTTTCATGCTCCTTTCTGGAATAGCTGATCATCTTGTTTTTCTTTGAACTTTTTTGTGATTAACATTGTTGTTGTCTAATATACTAGACAGGTTTAGTCTGAGACTTACAGGTTTTTTTGAATTTTTGAGCTTAAATAAGATAGTTGGACAAATGGGACAAGAAATTTCAATCTCTTCATTTGTCTCATGGATAGATGGAGAAAAATAGAAAAGATCGTAATATTCTTGTTGGGCTAGGCCCAAGTGGGTTGGAAAAATATACGAGTATGGAAAAGCGAGCGTAGCACGCTACAGCAAGAAGAAAAGGCAATTTTGATAATTGCGCATTGCACGCTATGGAAGGTAGAGAAAGCAGTTTTAGTGAAAGTGCATTGCTCGGGGCGGCAGGCGACGGACAATTTTGAGCTTTTGCGCATGTCGCGTGATGGCAATCACTAAGGCACGGTCACGCATTAGGACAATGCGCATGAGATATTTTTGGGTAGAACATGGGTAAAGGTTAGACGAGGATATGACCTATTTTGGGTAAGGAACAAGTGGATAACAGATGAGTGCGACTTGTTCAAACGTGTGGCGGAAAGCAGTTGAGAATCTAGGCCACGATGCCGATGGTGACAAGAAAGAGAAGGAGTGGAAACGGACAGGGCATGATGCAGTTGTAACCGTTTTGAGGACTGCAGCTATCAGAAGAGCGTGTGAGCCACAAGTGGCCCAGCTAGAGCAGGAAGAGCAGGCTGTCGACGGTGACAGCTAGGGTGGCAGTTAGCCACGCCAGTTTTGGAAACCTTAGGGTTTCGTCCTAATGATTATAAAGACATGACCTATGGGCATGATGTATAAATAAGGCACAATATTGTAAGGGAAGGGTTACTCTTCATTTTTGTTAAGTGTTGATTATTGTAGAATCTTGAGCTTAGAAAAGCCATTGTAAAGGCTCTACAGCTGAGTGCGCAAAGACCTATCTGAGAGAGAGAAGAGATTCTGCAGCTGAGTGTGCAGACTAAGAACAGTTGTACCCTTCCCATTAAGAGCAATATTAACAACTGTTCTTGTGGATGTAGCCTCCATCCAGGGGGTGAACCACGTTAAATTCTCTATTGTGTGACCAATGTGTGTTTATGATTGTTTAATTGCTTGGTATGAATGTTTAATGCTGGAAACTTTTGTTATGTGATTGATTTTATAAGTATTCGCAGCAGAGAATGGGAATAATATGTTAAGTAATGCATGCGCAGAGGAATGTTAAGTATTCAACATGTATGAATCTGTCGATTGGAATGTATGAATCTATCTATTGGACAAGTAGTGAACACTGTGTTTAAGCGCAGCGTTGGAGCGCGCAGTAACGTATGTTATCAAACCATCCACAATTTACTGATAAGAACTTGAACGGAATAAAGGGATAAAGAATGCTAAGTAGAGTGGTTAGAATTGAACACCCTAGAAAGGACACGCAGTCTGGTTGATGCACCGAGTCATTGACAGTGGCTACGGGGTAAGTTGTTGATAGCTTACTTTCGTAATGCAGAAGTACCCTATATTGCACAGTCATTAGAGGCGCAAGTTTGCAAGCGCAATTGCGCGCTGAAGTACCCAACGTGGAACAGAAGGTTCACGCAGTTATCTAATCGTGCAACCCGCAAGGCGTTGTGCTACTTATTAGCCTTTCCCCCCATCGCATCACTCGGTTGTGGAAACTTGATTCCGCAACCACCCCCTCAGCTTCGCCTCGGGTGAGACCTCAGGCTACGCGCAGCCTGTTGCCGAAAGAGACGGTGAATTGGGGTTTTGTTGGTTCCTTAAACCGTGAAGTACCTGGGTCTACATTGGAAACCTCAAGAAGGTGATCTACAGCCAACAAATGGTTCTGTTGCTTGGCTAAGACCAGTGATGCGATAGAGTGTTGGAAATTAATGTGTGAACAAGAATACAAGTTCCCATTGGGTTCAGACAATTGGCATCCTGAAAAGAAAGAGATATGGGATTGGTGTTGTTGCTTGGTTTTGCAACCAAGCTTGTGCAATGGGCACCTATCAACAATGTGATAGCAGTTTCAATATAGAAAGCAAAAACAATTATGAATTAAATATAAATCTAAACTAACATGTGCATATAACAAATAAATCTAAAAACGATTCATAGAAAGAACAAGAAATAAAAGAATGTTTTGTATTAGCATACCTCAAATGGTGAGGATTTGTGGTGTTGAGCAGCTCCAAGGGTGAGATGCTCTAGGCTCCAATGGTCTCTTCTCCAAGATTGCTACAATGTTCAAGAACTCAAGAGAGATTTTGACAGCATGAGGATAGGATGATGGATGGATGGAAAGTGAGGATACCCTAGCACCTTTTTATAGTTTTTGGTGGTGGGGAATACCATTATGGTTTTGAGAAAACCAATGGTATTGACCAACATGGTTTAGGTACCTTTTTCCCTCTTTTTTCCTTTTTTGAATATTTTGAATATTTTTATTCCCTTTTAATATTTTTGGGAATTCTGGACCCTTTTTAAGGGTTTTTTATGTTTTTTGAGGAAAAATATATATTTTGAGGGGGTAAAGGGTGTATTATGGTCTTTTTGGTAACCTTTTGATGGCTTTAGAGGCTCAAATGGTGGAAAAGTGGACAAAAGGGTCATGTGAATAAGGGAATGAGCTAGTGAGCACTCTTTGGGTGTTAACAGATTGCCCCCTGATGTGTGAGGGCAGGAGATCATCATATGGCCGATAGACATCATAGTTCTTTTGTGTTTTTCCTGGGGTTTGGAGTAGAGAAGAGACCGGTTGGAGACTGGATCAACGGCCCCTTGGAAGCTGCAAAAACAAAAAATATTACATGGCCTAAATATGAATGAGGGATAATCTCTGATAATGGATGAGGCGGGCATACCCATGCTCGTATCAAGACATATACATAACAATTAGTCCCAAGAAGGGGGACTTGAATAATACATAAAAAATCTGCTGGTACATCATAATGTTCCAAAGGGGACACTATTCTGGGATGTACTCATGATCATAACATGACTGATCTCAATAACTGATACACTGAATATGCAACAACCATTCTGAATATTACAGGAGGGTTGATGAACTGTTGAAACTGAAGGTGTCCAACATCTGTGGGGACTCAACAACTGTGAGTCAAATCTGAGGAGTATATGTAACTATATACTCGAGGGAGTATAAAACTGGGGTACATCTGAATACTGTCGCCATGCGCAACCCAGATATCTATAGGAGAATGTAACTGGTTGTTTCCATAAGTAGACTCTCAAATGTGGAAGAATCAGGTGGTATCCGAGGTCTTCAACAATAAACTGAAAGGACCAATACCCTGTGTGATTCTCAACGATGCGATCAAGGTGTTGAAGTCGAGCATGTGAGAAACAATCATTTCGAGAGGCACTGAGGAATCCTTTCAAAATGATCCGTAGGCACTCATCGCTGATGGTGATGAGTCCAAGGCATAGGGACCTCTAGGTCTATCCTCTGGAATAAATTTGGTTGGCGTCGACAAAGGAAGACTAGAAACTATCAAGGCAATGATGTTTCCTTGATAAGAGCACGAGGTGTACAACTGAAGTGTGGTAGTACTGATGGTAGGACTGACATACTATGGGGATGGGAAATAACTGGGGTCACAGAGTGGTTGGACTCAAACTTCCTTTATTCAGAGCTTGATGACATGGTTGACCTGGCAGCGTAGGAAACTGACTTGTAGGTGCGGGGATCATAGCTTTTGAGGACTAAAGGGTATGTATTAACTCTGGGGTGAAAAGTTGATGGATGTTGTAGAGGGACTCTCAGGGTGACATACTGCAGAATACTCTGAACAAAGGCGACCAAAATGGGGAAGCTGCCATATGAGTAGACATGATCTGTTGTGGTGCCGAGAAGCACCATTGGGTCCTTCTTCGTAGTTTTAATGAGCTCGAAGAAGGGATAAAAGTGTGCTCTCAAATGGTACTGTCCTGTGGATTTTGTGAGCCCGGGATTGTTCGTGCTCATGGGTGCTTTCATTTTTAAGGAGTCTGAAAATGATAAGAAGACTCTGCATTGGTGGTGGAGTACTGTCATGTGGATTTATACAAGCCCAGGATGGTGTTTGCTCATGGTCGCTTTCATGTTTAGAGAGTCTGAAAGCGGTAAGTGGACTCCACTGGTGTTCTTTTTCGTAAGTTAGTCTCCAAGGCTCGAAAAAGCATAAAATGATGCAAATGGAGAACTCTTCTAACCAATGTGACTAGAGTATTCCTTTTTCATAATTAATCTACAAGGTCCGGAAAAGGGGTAAAATTAAACCCGGTAGACTCCCTGTCAAATACTTTTAGTGAGCATGAAAGGAAGCAAGGTTTCTCGGCGATCTTTTCATTGTTTTAGGAGTCAGAAAAGAGCTTAACAGAAACTCCCTAAGTGCCTTTTTCGTAAATGAATTGCTCGGCCCGAAAAAGGGATAAAATTATACCGAACAAAAAGGTATTGGTGAGAGCGAGAAATAATCTCGAGCATTGTCACGAGCATGGAGAACTGAATTCGGCGACATAAAGATTGCGAACAATGGGCAACGGCCGATGTGGCACGCAAACTGAGGTGATGAGTGGCATTTTGAAAAAATGCCCGAACAAATCTGGAGGTGAGAGCGAGAAATGATCTCAAGCATCATCACGAGCGCAGAAAACTGAATACAACGATATAAGACTCATAAAAAATGGACGATGGCCAATGTGGCACACAAACCGAGGCGACGAGGGGGCATGTAACAGATGCCCGAAAAATCTAGGCATGAGAGCGAGCAATGATCTCAAGCATCATCATGAGTGCAGAAAAATGAATCTAGCAATATAAGACTCATAAAAAATGGACGACGGTCGATGTGGTACGCAAATCGAGGCGACGAGGGGCATGGGAAAAATGCCCAAAAAATCTGGGCATGAGAGCGAGAAATAATCTCAAGCATCATCACGAGTGCGGAAAAATGAATCTGGCGATATAAGATTCGTCAAAAATGGATGACGACCGATGTGGTACGCAAACCGAGGCGACTAGGGGCATGGGAAAAATGCCCAAAAAATCTAGGTGTGAGAGCAAGAAATGATCTCAAGCATCATCACGAGCGCGGAAAACTGAATCCGACGATATAAGACTCGTCAAAAATGGACAACGGCCGATGTGGCACGCAAACCGAGGCAATGAGTGGTATTTTGAAAAAATGCTCGAAAAGTATGGGGGTGAGAGCGAGAAATAGTCTCAAGCATCATCAAGAGCGTGGAAAACTGAATCCGACGATATAAGACTCGTCGAAAATGGACAACGGCCGATGTGGCACGTAAACCGAGGCGATGAGTGGTATTTTGAGAGCTTAACAAAAACTCCCTAAGTGCCTTTTTCGTAAAGGAAATGCTCAGCCAGAAAAAGGGATAAAATTATACCGAACAATAGTAATGGAGAGGCAAGGAGGAAGTGTTCAATCAAAGGGCGACTATGGGGATCAAGCACGGTGATAGGGAGGAACAGTAATGGGGCCTCCTTGCGGGTTGATGAATGGTAGCAAAACAATGCTATAATTGGGGTATGGATGGAGTGGATGGCTCATGTATAAGTTGTGATGCACAAAATTGTAAAACTCGACAGCGGTCGATGTGGCCTGCAAATCAAGGTAACAAGGTGTAGGGACACAATGTCAAAAAGCGTTTTTGGTGAGAGCAAGAAATGATCTCAAGCATCGTCACGAGCACGGAAAGCTGAATTTGGCGATATAAAGATCGTGAAAAACGGGGAAACAGCTGATGTGGCACGCAAACTGAGGCGATGAGTGGTATTTTGAAAAAATGCCCGAAAATTATGGGGGCAAGAGCGAGAAATGGTCTCAAGCATCATCACGAGCACGGAAACCTGAATCCGATGATATAAAACTTGTCAAAAAATGGGCGACAGTCGATGTGGCACGCAAACCAAGACGACGAGGGGCATGGGAAAAATGCCCAAAAAATCTAGAGGTGAGAGCGAGAAATGATCTCAAGCATCATCACGAGCGCGGAAATATGAATCCTGTGGTGCAAATGGTGCGAAAAACGGAGGTCATAAGGACTCTGGAATGGTCAAAGGAAATAACTAGGTTAAAAAATGGCTACAAATAAAGGTGAGGCCACCAAGCCAAGGATGCAGTGGTGGGGAGAAATGATGACCTGCGGGGGAAGTATACTAGGTGTACCAAATCAAATCAAATATACAAGTGATATGTGACCTCAAAAATGGTTGAGATCACGCATGTGAAAAAGTGAGCAGGGTTAATGACCTGCCCCCATGCTATGTGCATGGGGTTTATGATTGTGGATCACATATGTGTTGGTTTGAACAATGGGGTCATTGAAATAATAAGATAGATATGATGGGGAAGGTTCAAAATGATTGATCATGCCCCCCATCCCAAGGTCGAGGTAATCTATTATGCCCCCTAACTCAGAGGTGTCAATGTGGTGCAGATGTTGTCTCAGAGAGGGATCAATAGGGCATTGAGCAACTGTTGGCGGGGGGGTATACCATGAGGCTGTGGGCCATGGTGGCATACTGAAGTGATAATATGATGATGGGGGATTCCCCTTGTGGGTTGGATGCCCCCAGTATCTCCGACGAGAATCACGATGATGATGAGTAAGCAAGGTTTTGGGCCTGCCCCCATGCTGTGGACATGTCGTTTCCTCTTTGATTTGAAAAGGTTGAATATGTGGTTCAAAGGGATCAATGGAAGGGGTCGACCGGACAAAGGGGTCTCCATTGGAAACCATGTAAATTGTGTTAATATATTCTGAGGAGGAAGATGGTGGGGGATGAATTTCCTCAATGAGAGGAGGGGATATCTTTAGGTTGGCATTATTCAGTTCGTATAGTGCTGCTCTATAATCTGGGAGATCAGGGTAGTGATGTGAATAATGGCCGTAGATGTTGCATATCGCACAAGGGTGGTTGGTACTCAAATATTTATCACGAGGCTGAGGGGGAAGCTCAAGTTTGACAAATGGAATGTTAGTCTCATCATCCAACATATTCATGTGTTCTTGAAGTGCTGGTAACTGTGGACATTGATGGGTGGCATGGCCTATGTCGTCGCACAAAGAGCACTTAGGGAGCACACTGGTTGGGGGATTCTTAGCTAATTTGGGAGTCACTGGGGGGGTGCGAGTTGTGGGTGCAGTGTTGTAGGTTGGTGGACCTTTGCCGCCAGTGTTGCGGGACTGAGGGGGGACATAACTAGATGTCGATGTAGTGCCCCCTGTTGGAGTTGATCGGTTTTGTTGTATCGAAACAGGAGGTGGGGGGTGGTTTTGGTGGTTTGGTATGCCAAGTGGTGGATGGTTTGACATATTCATAGGTTGTACCTATTGTAAGATGATGTTCAGAGTCGACGAGGGGTTTGGTGCAGGAAAGTACCATACTGGTAACCCTATTGTTAAACCTAGGAGGTTGAGTGTATCCATTACTGGCGAGTTGACAACTCCTGAAAACGGAAACAAGAATGGGATTGTGTGAATCGGTGTTGTTTCGATATGACTAGGCACGATGGGTGCTAGTGGCAGTGGTTGAGGTTGTTGAGGATGTTGTTTTTCATTGTGCGATAAGGTGCACAAATCAGATACTTTAGCTACCTAGGGAGGAGGTGGAATAGAAGGGAAAGTGGCGGTCATGGGGGTATCTGAATATATCTCGGGTCTGACTGATGAGACAAAGGATGTTGGTGCACTAAGAATGGGATGTTCGATTATGGGAAGAACATTCTCTAGTGCTACAAGGGCATTGGGATCATAGTATGTAATCTGGTCTATTTTGACTACGCATCCTTCATGTGGGAACATCATGAGGCGGAACACAGATGAAGCGACGGCTTTCATTTTGTACATACAGGTATGTCCAAGAAGGAGTTTGTAGTCGAGCTGGGCATTGATCACTTCAATGTCGATGAGAACCAATTTTCCGCCTAGTTCTACGGGTACGTTCGCTAAGAGGCCTTGTGGTTGAGCTGAGTGCCCGTCGTAAGCTCGTAATGCTGTGGTGGATGGTTGTAAAGTGGGTGAGCCAATTTTCTACCACACAAGAGTGGACATAACGCAGGTTGAAGCTCCTTCATCAATGATGCATCGATGCACAACAAGGTTTCGAATGCTTATGGATACTTGGAAGGCCAAATTTGATGGCAATCGAGGTTCGGCTTAGTCTAAGTTGAAAGCCATCATATGTGTATCGTTACGGTCTACTCCTCCGATGGCGGATAGTAGTAGTTTTCATTGTGCAAGGAATGTTTTCAATACCTCTAAAGCAGACATAGCAGCGGGGGATTGTGCTAAATCTTCCACGACATTATAATTGGATGATGCACAAGCATTAGGATTGATATTAATCCTTCACAAAGGGATGCGAGGGATTTTAGGTCCTCCGTCCAACGGCATATTTGGTATGTGTATTGGTTGATCTGATGGAAGGGAGGTGGATGCGTCAGTGGGAGGAGTTTCTGGGGGTGGGCCGTACTAATTCCTGCGAGTCTGGAGGTTGATGTCATTGGATGACATCATTAATAAATGGTGTGTGCCTGAATCTGTATGCTGATAATCAGTTGAGGCATAGGTGATTTGCTACTGAGGTGCAGCAAATCCTTGTGGGGGATCCATTAGGCGAGCATTTATTACTCCCTGGTTTGGTAATGGGTTTTGCAATATCATGGGTTGTAGTTGATTAAGTGGAGATGGCTGTCCAGCGTGGCCCTGGCATTGGGCATCGTCAGCCCAAAGCTTACTTGATTTCTCTAAATTGGGGCAGTTGTGAGTGTAGTGGCCATAGACTCCACATATAGAACATGGATGGTTTGTTCTCAGGTTATTTTTTTTCGTCTGTTTGGGATGACGATCAGGATTCTGGTTAGGGGGAGCAGCGTTGTTATTATTTGGAGGATTAGGTGGTGGTGGACCTTGATTATGTTATTGGTTTGCCGTGGTTACGTCCTCTTCCGCGGTTTTGTTGTCCACCCTGGTTGCGTTGGTTGTTGTTTTGTTGCTGGGGTTGATTGTGTTGTGTGTACACTTGCCCTTGAGTAGTGGCAGCATTTTGGGGTGTCGCGGGTGCGGGAGCTGGTTGCGGTGGATAGTAAGTTGGTGGGGCTAGGGGAGGTCCAGTTTCCTGCTGGGGTTGTTGGTAACCCTGAGCTATTGGAAGTGTTGGGTTAGCTGGTATATCCTGCTGGGGGTAATACATTGGTTGAGCCGGTAAGTGAATTGGGTTCTGGGTGGCCGGTTGGTTATAGTATGTGGGTGGTACATAGGTCGATGGCGCTTGCCCGTAGAAATGTGGTGGACAAGAGGGTCCATGAGTGTGATGATTCTGATTCGTTGGAGCGTACGAAGTTGTAGCTCTAGAATTAGATGTAGCCCTAGAGAGGTCTAGGGTGTTTATGGTGCTCACCATGCTAAAAGGTTTATTTTGTGTCGTGACTTGGCCGATAATACCATCAGTAGCATGTGATGCCCTCGGAGCGTCACCGCATGAAGAATCGCCTCGTGGGGCATCTGGTATGATGGTGTGGAGATAGCCTGACTGGACATAAATCAGGTCAAACTGTTGAGCTTTTAAGATAGCTTCTTCTTCTGACTGGGGTCGTTCGGAAGCTACATCTTTGGCTATGAGGGGTAGGATTGATTTGAGAAACCAATCCAAAAATATACGGTCTTCCAGTTTTATCTTGCAGAGGCTACGACGCTTGCGCCACTCATGGATATGGTCGGTCATGTGGGTGGCCGTGTTTTGTCTACAAGACAACAGTATTTCAACTCCTGCATTATAGCGTACAGGTAGCTGAAAAAACTGAAGGAAAGTGGAGGCGAGGGATGTAAATGTATGGTGGGTCCCATGTGGTTGCTCGATGTACCACTTGGCTGCAGAGCCAGTGAACGTTCGTTGCAACAGTCTTAGTCTAATGGAGTCATCCACTATGGAGTTAGATGAACACCATAGGTGAAATGACATTATGTGGTTTTGGGGATCTTCCCTAGGTTTTCCTTCAAACTTCGGGATGTCCGAGGGAAGCTTTGTAGGCATGGGTGGCCATGTAGGGTTGTGCCTGATAGGATCGTTGGTTAACCTGGCTAGGTCTTGTAAGTTCAGACTAGCCATGTATGGTAAACTAGCAGATGGGTGTGGCGTAGTGACTGGGACATAACTGTTAATGGTTGCATTATGTAGTGGTCCAGTGGCCCCTAAGGGTATGCTAGGTATAGAAGGTATGTGTCCTCCAACCGTTGTGGTGTGGGAAGGGCCAGCGCTCCCAAGTGCAACATGGGTTGTAGAGGGGTTAGGAATAGTGCCAGGAATTCCTGGGATCTGGGTTGTGGTAATGAGAGGGGGTGTGACCCCTATGTTGGGCATACCCATAATAGTTGGTGGTCCTGTGTTGGGCATCCCTAAAGGGGGAATACCCCTATATTAGGCATGCCTAAAGGGGTTGTTGTTACCGTGGGTGTCATAGTAGTAGTAGGGTTTGTAGATGTATCTCCAATAGCACTGGTGAAAAGGGGGTCGTATTGTGATCCAGCCATGGGGTTGGTTGGTGATGTTTCAGTAGGGTGTTCGGATTCAGCCTCAGAATCAGATGTGAAGTGAGGCACGTCAGAATCGGATGACTGTGTTCTATGTCAATGACATGTCAAGTCAAGGGATAAGGTTCTACGTCTATGACGTGTAGAGTCAAGTGTACCGAACTGAGGGGGTTCACCCTGAAAACGGCGGGATCGTATTAAATTCTTAATGGTGAGAAATGTATAAAAATTCCAGTGGAAGGTGGTGATTAAAAAACTCGAAACCCTAGTGCAACAATGAGTGCAAGAGGGGAGTGAAAAAATAATGGCTCTCAGGCCAACAACCAACCTCAAAAGCACTTATTATAACAGTTGTGCTATAATAAGTGGAGGGATCCAACAAAAATGGTCAGAATACCAAAAGTCAAATAGTTCCTAGAAAAAAGTGGTGCTCACTAGACCAAAGGTGGGTATTGTATCATGCAAACACCTAACTAGAAGTATTGTGAGTCAACAAATGATATTCTCTACAAGGTGATGAAATCCAAATCAGACAATATAGAGTGTTGAATCAACGGCTAGATATCCCCCTACTGGGAGGGCCACCGGGTAGACAATCCTAAAGAATGGCAACTAGGATACCTCATTCATGACACGTTTGGTTGGGTGAATCTGCAGTTTGGTTCTATCACCGTTGTACCCCCAGAAGGGTGTACACCGAGAACTTCGAAAGGTATCCTTCAGTTACTGAATGGATTGTAGTATTCCACTCAGGCTTCCGGAATCAGTCTGGCTACTTCAACCCTCCTAAGGGAGAGGCCTTCCCGATAAATTGGTTGATAACCGTGTCAAAATTATAAGGGATTTTTGGGACCCTAAAAGACAACCACTATGTCTCATATGTAAAAAAATGAGGGGTGTTATTGGCACACCTATCCCCTCAATCCTACCTAACTACAAGATTCTTTTAAGTGCTCCCCAAGTGGGGTTAAAAATTTTGTTGAGTTAAGGTAGATTTTAAGGCTCAATTTAAATAATGTGGTAGATTGGGTGCACGTGTGATTATTGAACTGAAATTGATTTTCCTCACTTGGGCGATTAATTACAAATGAAAGAAAAGATGCTTCCAGTTTGCAAAAAATAAAGGCATTTTTTGAAATGTAAATGCTTGAAAAAACAATTAAAAAATAATGGATTTTTGAAATAATTTAAAGGAAAGAAAATAACATAAATATTTCAAGAGATAAATGGATCTCTTAAAAAATATTGCTTGGGCAAACTATTGAGCAAATTAAAAGTGAAACCTATGATCTAAAAATAATGTTGAAAATATTTCTTTCACTTACTGAAAATTTTTAAAAAGACTTTTTAAAGGAGCATTTGTAAATAGAAAATAATTCACTATGACTGTAATAATGCAGAAAAAATAATGTTGTAAAAAAGGCTAAATGGAAAAAAAATATAGCAAAAAAATTTCTAAAAAATTGGCTGAATTCAATATAACAACATCGCGGGTTTTAAGGCAAAAGCCGCAATGTGCAGTGTGGGTTTCAAACATGAAGCCACGATGTGCAGTGTGGGTAATGGATGTGAAGCCACGATGTGCAGCGCGGGTAATGGTCGTGAAGCGGCGATGTGCAGTGCGGAAAAAGGCTGCGAAGCTGCGGCGCGCCGCGCGGAAAAGTGCTGCAAGGTCGTGATGAGCCGTGCGACTGTCGGGCTAAAAGCCGCGAGGCGAAAGTCGAAAAATGGATGCCGAAAAACAAACTTCAAAATGGAAATTTCAGGCTATTAATGGCTACAGAAAGGGCCAAGATTTAGAGCAGCAATGAATCTGCTGTCTAGTATGGCAAATCTGTAAATTAAAATGATTTAAAACTAACAAAAACTAAGATCTAAAGCAAAAAACCAAGATCTAAGAATTCGAAGCCAATGGAGTCGCCAAAAATTGTTGCTTGGTTTTGCAACCAAGCTTGTGCAATGGGCACCTATCAACAATGTGATAGCAGTTTCAATATAGAAAGCAAAAATGATTATGAATTAAATCTAAATCTAAACTAACATGTGCATATAACAAATAAATCTAAAAACGATTCATAGAAAGAACAAAAAATAAAAGAATGTTTTGTATTATCATACCTCAAATGGTGAGGATTTGTGGTGTTGAGCAGCTCAAAGGGTGAGATGCTCCAGGCTCCAATGGTCTCTTCTCCAAGGTTGCTACAATGGTCATGAACTCAAGAGAGATTTTGACAGCATGAGGATAGGATGATGGATGGATGGAAAGTGAGGAGCCCCTACCACCTTTTTATAGTTTTTGGTGGTGGGGAATACCATTATGGTTTTGAGAAAACCAATGGTATTGACCAACATGGTATAGGTACCTTTTTCCCTCTTTTTTTTTCGAATATTTTGAATATTTTTATTCCCTTTTAATATTTTTGGGAATTTTGGACCCTTTTTGAGGGTTTTTTATGTTTTTTGAGGAAAAATATATATTTTGAGGGGGAAAAGGGTGTATTATGGTCTTTTTGGTGACCTTTTGATGGCTTTAGAGGCTCAAATGGTGGAAAAGTGGACAAAAGGGTCATGTGAATAAGGGAATGAGCTAGTGAGCACTTTTTGTGTGTTAACAGGTGTGACAAGATTGAAAGAGATTTTGCGAAGAAAGAGAACAGGCATCCACATCTCACCGATGTACAGTGGTTGAACAGATATTTGTGGAGAGAGATTCATGAGATTTTCTAGGCTTCATTTGGAAATGAGTTGCATGAGTGGATCTCGCGACTCGCAGAAAAGAAAAACTATTTTCAAGGAGGAGTACCTACAAAGTGGACTCCAAAGCTCACAGCGCAGCTCAAAGTAATAGACAACCCACTATCGTGAGTAGTCGATTTATGTGTTGATAGCATACTTGAAGGATTTGTCACGGAATTTGTTGTAAACACACTGAAGTCCTACAGTCAAGCTGAAGCATACTTCTTTGAAGGATTCGGAGGTAAGTTCTTAAACAATCTCAGTCTATACATTAAAATGATTTTAGCTGAAAAAAGAGTTTTAAGGATGCAGTAATATTTTTACATCTGTCATGGTCAATAGCATTTATAGTGATTCTGACGAAGAGACACATAATCTAAGAAGTGGAAAGAGATATAAGTTTAATAAAGAAAAGAATCCCAGATGACCTGGACTCCACGTAGATATCGAAATCCCATGTGATCTTAACAATCAGACCGTGCCACTATCAGCCACTCTTCATCCTATCACACCTTAGAATCCGTCGGTTGCAGAAACCACGCCACCCTTAGACTAGAACCCACCCGCTGCGAGTGTCGCACAGCCCATTCGGCAGAATCCCAGTAGTCTGAATATTCCCTTTGTTTTCTCTGTGCAGATAGTCAGCACTACTCAGAGCAGTGCACAACCAGGGAGGAGAATGACAGATAACGATATAAAACTGTAAATATTCAAAGGAACAGGTCTAGAAGACCCTGATCAGTACTGGTTTCTATGTGAAGTCGTATGGAGTTTAAAGAAAATCCAGGATGATGCTGTGAAGAGAGCACAGCTCATCACTACTTTCAGAGATCGCACGTTGCATTGGTTTATGAAATATTCTCAGGCATAGCCGAGAACCCTAACGGAAATTCAGGTTGCACTAGTTGCAAAGTTTAAGAAGCCAAAGTCATAATCACAGTGCATAACGGAATTAAAGGAAATCAAACAAAAGCCTACCGAATTGGTCTGGGAATTTGACCAAAAATTTAAAACATTGTTAGACCAAGTTAGTTTCGTGATAGCTCCACAACAACACAAGGAATGGTTCATTGTTGTGCTATTGCCCCACATAAGACAACCATTGATGCAGCAGAAGATTGCATCGTAGGCAGAGGCCCTAGAGATCGCAATGCAGTTAGAGGCTTTACCAATTGGTGAGAGTAGCATTGGGATGTCACAGATTCAGAACTAGCTGACTACGCTGACGTTAGAATTACAGGGTATGAAGAATGGGAAAGAACAAAGATATGAACATAGACGTGAAGTTTGGTGCACCGGATGCAAAGGAGAAGGCCATACCAGAGAACATTGCCCTCTATTTCAAGATTATCTCGACAGTAGCGCACCAAACCCAATCAATATGAACCACAATCAGGCGTCGTGGTGTGAAATCTGTAGAACCAGAGGACACAGGCCTGAAGACTGTTACCTAATACAGAAATATGTCAGAAGACCTAAGAGCTTGTATTGTAATTTCTGTAAATCAGTGGGACATGACAAATCCAACTGTCACGCATATGAGCTCATGAATGAAAGAAAGTGCGACATAGAAGCAATGCGAGGCACTGGGATGTATCGCATTCAAGAGGAAAATCAGCCAAAGCAAGAAAACACCCACTATGATCAAGGAGGATATAGAGGTCGTGGTGGTGGATACCACAGGAGAGGAAGAAATGTCGGCCCAGCGCAAGGAAGAGGCCGCAACTAGGTAATCTATTACAATTGTGGCCAGCCAGGTCACGTTTCTAGAGATTGTACCAACCCATGCACTATGTGCAATTACTATACATCATTTGAGCATGTTATTGAAGACTGGCTTGTGCTTGAGGTAGAAACGCAGAAGAGAAGAAGGACAAAACCACCAAATCCCAATATTCAGTTGATTGTAGTAGAGAGCAGAACTATGGATCCAAGTGTAAACGTGGTAACACGTAGTGGCGCTGATACAGGAAGGGACAGAGGCGCAGAAGCTTCGACCTTTGGAATGCGCGACCCTAGACATAATCCTGGAGAGCCGGTATGGATTTGGAAAGCTCCTGGGAAAGCACTGGCTCTAGATTTACAAAAAAATAAGGGAGCATTTGACGAAGCGCGGGACATGTTCAGGGAACCGCCACCTGGATCCCCCAGAACACAGTTGCGTAGTGAAATACCACAAAGAGAGAACATTCCAACGGCACAAGATCAGACAAATACTGCAACAGACACAGGGACCTCTATTGCGCAGTTCTTACGCAACTGCATGAAATTACTAAAGAGTGCAGATTTTTTTACAAAATTCGAAAAGCTACTAAGGCAGTATGATCCAAACAGTGACAAGGGGGCTGCCAATGGCGCAGTCCACAATATTAGGAGTCCTAAGAGAATAGGAAGGCAAATGAGACTCACTGCACAGATTGGGGGCTATGAGATGGATGAGATCATTCTTGATCTTGGATCGGAAGTAAATGTCTTGACCAAGCAGACATGGAATCAGATGGGTAAACCCAAGTTACAGTGGTCACCTCTACAGTTGAGGATGTCTAACGAAGGGATAGTTATACCTTTGGGAATATTACCCAACATCATTGTTGACATTGATGGAGTGTGCAGCTGTGCCGATTTTGAAGTAATTGAAATAGTGGATGACAACCATCCTTATCCATCACTGTTGGGTATCGATTGGGAAATGACTAACTCTGCCATTATTGATTTAAAGACCATGAAAATGATATTTGAAGGCAATGATATCAGGGTCATCGCGCCATTAGACCCTTCGCAGGGCGAACAGTATGTTGAACCGATTCAAGAGGAATCTAGAGCTCAAGACTTGGATCGTATCTACAAGATGACAACCAATACTACTGACTATATTAATCCAACTATAGATGGCACACTCAGTTGGCGCTGTGATAGCTCTTGCATTTCAGATTCTGATGCAGGACTAGAAAACTGGCAAAGCAGGTTACATGAAGTATTTTCCAGGAAATGCGCACGGATCACGAAGTCACTCTGCTGGATTGGGAAAGAGGTAACTCCAATCCCTACCTTTGATGGTTTATCTAATGTGTATTGTTTTATCAAAGAATATACTGCAACAATTCCGGATGAATACCATGTCTCAGCTCTAGACATGGCATTTCCACAACATACCTGCCAGATGGTGGGCTGCACATAAGAAGATAATGACAACATGGGATCAGTGTAGAATTAAGATGCAAATCAGGTTTGCTGATAAGGTTACCCTATCCTTTGAAAAATATAATGGAACGACAGATCCACGAGAGCATATTCGAGTCTATTCCAAAGCATGGACAGAAATACCATAGGAAGAATGGGTACATTTGTTTGTGCAAACGTTAGAAGAACCGATTCCGAAGAAGTGGTACCTAGACCTAGAGTTGCGCAGAGGCACAGTGGACTGGTCGGGCCTAACTGCGACCTTCCAGTAGGATTTCAGCTTCGAAGACGAGCATCCAAGTATCAATGACATGCTGTAGGTCATTAAGAAAAAAATATTCAGTCCAGATTGTACACAAGGAAACATGACACTAGAAGAATTCTTTGGCGCAAACAACATACCTGCATGCCTACAACCTGAATGGGAGGAGCAGCTAGAGCATGCTCTTGATTTTTATCACATCGATGGAGAAACCAAGGATACAATAGATAGTGATGAGGAGGACCCGCTGTATTGGAGAAAACTCACTATGGATTGGGAATACCACAACAGACAGATGACTACCAGAAATCTACTCAATTCTCAAAACAATGCTACTATAAATGACAATGTTAAAACAATGGAGAAATGTAACAAACCTTAATCCAACATTTGATGTAGATCCCTGTTGGAGCTTTCAATCTACGCACATCCAAGCACTTGTAATCTGCAAATTAGTCTCGACAACCAATATCTAACAAGTACATGTGATATATAAATAACATTAACATTATCAATAACAATGGTCCATAATATCATAAGCAAATGCAACCCAATGTATAATAAATGACATTCACACCATGAATGGATGAGAATATGAGTATTTCTATTAATGAACAAGAAGAAGTACAAGTGATACGACCTCTTGCCGGCAACCAATCTGAACCAAGATCTAGATCAATCCACTTGTGCCTCTACCACTTCAATCCTCCATGAATGGCAAACTCAAACTAGAAAGGAGTTTGGAAGGTGAACATAACTAGTTCACAACTACAAGGATCAATGAGTGCAGACTCAAGATAGGGAAAAAATCCACTAGAGTGCCTTTACTATTCTCTTCCTCCTCCGTTCCATAAGCCATATGTGCTCAATATATAGTCTTCTCAAAGGTAGGTGAAAGGACTCATCAAGACGTTACTTGGGAAGATGGAGAGCCAAAGGTCACCCAATGACCGCTTTTTGGGAGTAAAATGTAATAAAATAGTGGTTTTTACCATTTTACTTGATACCAACGGGCTATAGGGATGCAACTCGCGGGTATGCATGCTATAGTGATGCAACATGCGGGTAGGAACAAAAATAGGATAAACTAGTATCGCTGAAGGATGAAAATGGATCTGAGTCAGTGAAATGGATCCTATAGGCCAAAGAATGTTGATGCTCACAGGGTGGAAGATTTCTGTGTAACAGATGCCCCCTAATGTGTGAGGTCAGAGATTGAAAGTGGTACGATGGTTGAAATACATTATACAACTCAGAAGTGGAGTGATGGAGACACAAGTGGAAAGAACGGATCACTCATCATAATACAATAATATCTCTGAATACATGTCGGTATAGTACAAAAATCTGATACAATGGCCATGAATAGGCAGTACATAAGTAGATACATGTCATAAGTGATCATAGCCATGATCCCTCTACAGTAAGATATGGTCTTCTGCTGAAAAGAAGACAACTGGTGCAAACTGGAGGTACAAACTACTGAAATCTGAGAGGTGATATCTCAGATGTAAAGTCAAAGTCATATGTAGCATATTGAATTCCACAATCGCCTGGGGCCTTCTACACAATTCTTCGATTGTACAAGTCCCATCAAGTGAATAAAGGAGTTGGGGTCGAACCTGATGAGACATCATCTGATTATCGGTCATTGATGTATACCGTTAACATACGCAAGATGACCCACCGATAATGAAAATGGGCATCATGGCACAGAGCACAATCATCAGAGTGTGAATAAATGGGTTGAAGTCGAACACTAGGATGAATCCATCGATCAGGGGACATTGATGTATTCCCAAAACTGTCGATGGCGAGAGAACCTGCCACTAATGACTGCAAGCCTCAAGGTACTCAACCGAACTCTAAGCCTCAAGTCCAGGAATAAATGATTTGAGGTCGAGGGAACGAGACTCGCTGGAAGGAGGGAATTAAGGCATCCCCCATCAACCAACACGAGGTACCAGCAATGCTGAAATATTTGGAAGATCTTAGGTGAAACGAACTGACTCAATAAGGATGGCCGACATGCAATAGTCAAGATATCTGAGGAGTGGCCGACACTGGTTTCAGGACTTCCTTTGAAAAAGAGCATGAGCAGATGGATAGACTCAGGAAGCATAGACTTGACATAAACTGTGCAATGCAGGAGGCATTACAAAGGGCTCCATAATGACTGGAAGCTTAACCAATCGATGGAGAAAACTGAGAAACAAGTACAGCTCCTAAGGCCCAACTATAGTCTCGACTCATAATGTACGAAGTGGAATGAATGCTCTGTTCAAAGGCGACACAACAACTGCCAACAATAAATAATGACCATAATTCCGTCCGACTTTTTGGAATATTTGATTTTTTTGTCTTTTTCATATTTGGGAAAAGCTTGAAAAAGAATAAAATTTCTTATAGTACAACAAGTGATGGAACGAATGTCAAATAGCTAGCAGACTAGTCCCAAGCAGTGGAACATACCTATGCTCAATGCAAGGAAGTGCGTGCAGGATGTGGACACTCGGGGGTGTGTTCTGTTAGGGTCAAAGGGTCATCAAATTGTGAAGGGAAAATATATAAGCTCTGTAGGGCTCGACAGGGAAAGTGCTCAGGCACTAGGCTAACAATTGAGAAAGCGGGAGCCCGCACAAGGCTCAAACGGAAAGTATGATGATGCAATGAAATCACAACATGATATAAATAAGGGGAGTACTTTTTCGTAAAGTTAGTCTCCTCACTCGAAAAAGTGTAAAACAATGAGAGAAGAACTCTTCTAGTCACGTATGACTAGAGTATACCTTTTTCGTAATTAATCCACAAAGGTCTGGAAAAGGGTTAAACTTATACCTAAGTGAATGTCGCTTCAAATCCTTTAACGAGTCTGAAATGACAAGTATACTTGGAAATCTTGTTTGATTTTGAAAAATTCTAACAAGGGCTTAAAAAAAAATTTATAAAAATCTTTTCCGTAAAGGTTTAACGAGCCCGAAAAATTAAACTCGTGACCTCCTTACTGTTTTTAACGAGCTCAAAGGAGATATGGAAGAATGCTCGTAATGAGAGAAGACGAGTGTCAGGGATATGCGAGACTAGTTCCAAGCGCATGGGACAAAGCTATGCATAATGCAAGGAACATGAGCAAGATAAGGACACTCAGGGAGTGTCTGCAAATTCGGATAGTAATAGGTTCAAATGCATCATAACAATGGGGAGGCCTAAACCTAGATTCAAGGTTCCGAATATTCCTACCATCGCCAAAGCAAATGTCGAAAAGGACCAGTAAACAAGTATAATTCCAGCTAAGAATCCTGTCTCCAAGAAACATAAGTACCAAGATCATTTCTAAAACGTACGTAAAGAAAAATCCGATACAAGTCACTGCGGTAGAAACATTTTCAACTTCACTATTGTTAACCTCAGACATAACGTAGGTAGAACTAACCACTAAAGGTGCCATAGTACCAATACCTGAGGGATCAAAATGATCATCTTCAAAATGAAGAGCAAAGCTGAAGGATGTGAAGGAATCTGCAGTGGCAAATTCATCATCACAGGAGTTGGAAATTCTAGAAGTAGAATCGAACTCATCAAGATCACCGATTTGTGGATCTATAGGAGAGCTCAAAGACTCATTAGACTCAAACGTCAAATCAGGGCTGGATGAGATGGTGAATGGATCCAAATTCAAATGGATGGCAGGTTGTATTATAGGCCCATCTTGTTCAATAAGATCAAGGGGAGGAGGGGACTGAGATCTATGATTAAGATCCCCCCATGTCTTTTCATCACCACCCATGGCCTCAAAAAGAACTCCATCTGAAGGTAGGATACCATCGAGGCAATCATGTGAACAAGATAGGTTGGTTTCCAAAACTGACAGCATAATGGGATCTTCCTCAACTGTCTGGGAAGAAGAGAGATCCGGATCTGCAGTGGTTTGTTGGATATGATCGTAAGTGAGCTCCGCTACAGATAAAGGCATAGACATCCCAATGTGCCAAATGTCTCCATACATAGAATCCGCGAATGGAAAAATCCATGGATCACCACAATAGGAAGTCCTGAATGGCATACTATTCGAAGGAGGAGGCGCACTGTCAGAAATGGTTCCAATAAAATTCACAGGTGCAAAATGGTTAAAAGTTCCCATCAATGAGGGGTACATCCCAACACCTATGTTCCCAGTTGCCGACTGAGAATCAGAGACTTGCAGGACTACTGATCTTGTGGATGCTGTGGAAGGAGTTCCAACATAATCCAGCTGATCGATCGTCACAATTTTTCCTTTGTAGGGAAAGCAAATAACTCGAAATACAGTAGACGCGACAGCCTTCATAGCATACATCTGGTTCTGACCCAGTAAAAGGTTGTAGTCGATGGGCGCATCAGCCACTTCGACTTCAATAGGCACGAACTTACCTCCCAAGGAGACAACAAGGGAAGGGATAATTCCATGCGGCGTAAAAGATCTACCATCGAATGTAGTGAGCGTATTTCTAGACGCGAGTAGGGGAGGAGAGCCAAGATATTTCCAACAAGTCAATGACATTACTGACGCGGAAGCACCTTCATCAACTATAGTACGTTTGATGAATCTCTTAAGGAAAACCACCTGGATTTGAAAAGCCACGTGGTAAGGCAAGCGAGGTTGGACATAAGTAGTATAGAACTTGATAACACTAGGAATTCCCCCATCCTGAACTCCTAACGCACTCAAAAGGGCATGCTTCTGAGAAGGACATGTTTGCAAAACTTCAAGACCTGACATGACACACGAAGTTTGTCCCAAATCTTCTACGATGGAGTAGTTCTGGGCGGCTCGAGCATTAGGATTATGCGTAGAGCGCTTGAGAACACCTTTCAGTATCCGCGGCATAATAGAAGGCTTCTCGATATGCAAGGAATTATCAGGAGGAGGGGGAGGCTCATTCCCCAAATTCAGTTGTGGTGCACCATAATCACGTTGACGAGTAGCAACACAAACCTCTGACTGAACCATATTCACGCATCCGTAACCACTGGTATTGGAAGAAGACATTGTCGTTTCATTAGTACCATAACCAATGGTGGGAGCATGGGAAGCCATGTTTTGGTGATGAGGTAGGAGATCCTTTAACACAGCTGGGCTCTGTGCCAAATGCTTCGATGCTTCTTCAATATGAGGACATAAGTGAGTAAGATGATCCTCCCCACAAATCTTGCAAGGAATTTCACCTTATGCCTAGGTTTACGATCCTCGCCAGCATTACCGCCTTCCCAAGTAGGGTTGGCATTCTCTTTACGAGGAGTATTACGATTGCTATTATTGTTACTTCCATTGTTTCCACCCCTACGATTATTTCTCCCCTTTTTCTTACCACCAGGTTGCTAGTTACCCGACAGTTTTTGTGGATTGCACATTATGCACATTAGATGACGGAGTGGAAGTGGACAAGGTGTGAACCTATCCAGGTGAAAATTGGTTTAGCGACAAATTTTGCATTTGATTAGCTACCAATTCTACAGGGTGAGTGCATGTGAACCCCACGATGCCATCGGCATGTGGTCCAGGAACTGACGTGGGCTCATGTCTTGTTCTCGGTGCATCAAGAATAATGCCATACAAAATGCCAAACTGAGAATAAAGAAGATCTAACTGCTGGACTTTCAAGATAGCTTGCTCCTCAGTCATAATGCCGGACATCGAAACATCCTTAGCAATATATGGAAGTAAAGACTTGAGGAACCATTCCAATAGGAACTCTGGAAGAATGTTGGCTTTCACTAATCTCTTCCGCCGATGCCACTCTTGAACGTGGTCAGAAATATGTGTGGCCTTATTCTGATGGAAGGTGGACAACAATTCAGTACCAGTATCATAATGAACTGGAAACTGGAAATGGTCTAAGAAAACCAAAGCAATCTCGTTGAAACCCCTATAGGTGTTTCTGGGGAACTCACATACCATTTCACGGTTTCCCCCGTGAGGGTGCATTGAAATAGGCATAATTGAATGGAATCATGATTCAAAGAGTTGGAGGAGCACCAAAGGTGAAATTTCGTGACATGATCTCCCGGGTCCTCACCACCTTTCCCCTTGAACTTTGGAATGTCTGAAGGGAGCTTGGTAGGGACCGGGGGCCAAGTAGGGTCATGACACACTGGATCATTCGTTAGCTTGGAAAGATCCAGGAGATTCAGGCGTGCAAGGAATGGGAGCTGCGGCTGGAAATCTTGATTAGAAGCTCCCATAAAAGGTTGATTGAATGGAACTGTGTTGTACGATGGACCAAAAGCTTTACCATGAGGGTTAAACTACTGATACTGAGGACCTGACGGCCCATAAGCTTTCCCATGGCCATAATATGGATAACCTCCCCCTGCCAAACCCATTTGAGAGTAAGCAGGTATATGTGCGTTTTGAGCACCATATTGGGGTGTTGGGTGATACTGGTGGCCAGCACCGACTATGTTGTAGTAAGGGTTGCCACCATGGGTATGGGGCATGTATGTACTATTCATAGTGGGAACCGTGTTGTATTGACCGTAATGGTATGGTATGTTCCCACCTCCAATATTAGGATTAGCTTGAGCAGTCGTGTGATGACCATAAGCATGAGAAGTATTCCCAGGTCCAATATGGGTGTGACCAGTAGCAGGGTTGGTGGTGTGATGTCTATGTGTATAGGAAATATTCCCACCCCCTACATTACTATTACTAGCAGCGGTAGTGGACGCAAAAGTATGCGGTAAGTGTCCACCCCCATGGCTGGGAGGAACGGTATCATGTGCAAAGGTGGTCCTAGGTTGACGAGTAGCAACATGTGTACTAGGTGGTGGATGGCGAGTCATGTTTCGGACATCATTCCGACTAGGTTGAGTATTCCTAGGAGGTGGTCCCGTTCCAACATTAGCATGGTTAGGAATCGGACCAGTCCCCATACAATGTGAGTGGGTGGATAACGTAGTGCCCCCAACTAGGGTAGTCCCCCTAATGGGTATAGTATGGCTATAACTTTGACTAGTGCCAACATGAGTACCAACCATAGTGGAAGGTTCGACAGTATTGTGACTAGGCATACCAAAAGAGAGTGCAGTGGGGCTGACCATAGGGCTGGTATCATCATGAGTCTCAGGCTTCCTATATCTAGAATCGCGTGTAAACGAAGGAACGAAAGGCTTGTCCTGTTCTTCCTCCTTGGGTAAGTCGGGCATCCCGTAAAGATAATTATTCGGATTTGAAGGATCAAACGGATCCCGGTCAAGTGGATTAGCCCAAATAGAACTAGGTTGAGTCGCAGGTGGATCACCTCCCCAATCTTCACGAGGAGTCTAGGGATCGGAAATGTGTTCAACTCTACCCGAAGGAGTAGAAAGGTCTTGCCTGATATCGGGATGTGTAGCCATGTAATCCTCAACGTAAGTCATGTAAGAATCTGAAGACTCAGAGGGATCCCTTGGGCGTCCTCTAGTAATGCATTGTGTAACCAAAGCTGGCTTTAAACCAGCCAAACGATAGGACCGGCGGAGTGTAGGGATCCGTGCCACGTTCTCTCCGGAGAGAGACACAGTGTCTCCTAAAGGCCAACTATCAATAAAAAAAAATTAAATCAAAAGCACACACCTAGAGAATCTATAGCCAAGAGCAGACAAACAGAGTGGCTAAATGTGCTCCCGACACTAGAGCAGGTATGTCTCGCCTAGGAGAGGCTTGAGACTCCCAAACTATAGCCAGAGGTAACAGAATCAGTTATAGAGACACCTAGGCTTCACTGTGTCGACAGGGTCAAGTCCACTGCACGAACATAACTGTGTTGTCCAATTCCTATCTGACTCGGGACACAAACAGCATAACCACTGCAAGTACCCTGTGCGGTACCTAGGTAAGGCAACTATGTCTACCGTAATATAACCAATACTCAGGGGAACAATCACAGGTGGGACCCGTCATATGGGTAGGGTAGCTAAGCCCGAAGCACAAGAGGATGAACCTCCGGTACCCCCAGATACGAACAAATCCTGGATATATCTCCCACGTTCAGTCGGCATCAGAGGGATATCTCCTCAACCAACCTCCTGTGACCTCGTGCTTAAATCTAGTTTGAGTAGAGCTTTCCTAAGAACACCGATCTATACCATGGATTCCTTCACTCCCTGGTCAGACACCTAATGTTTCATTCCGTAGTCTTGGATTGTTAACTCACAATGATCTAATCCAAGACTCTAAACCTATGCTAGTTGGTGTACCCTATAAATAAAATAAGTCTAATCAATTTTATGATTAAGCGTTAATTTTAGTGGTTGTGATTACTCAAGGGATATCGTCGTGAAACTAGTGATGTGTAGACTCAATAATATGCACCATCGTCCAATCCTAGACTCAACTATCCAATAAAACAATGTCACTAATATGCAAAATCAACCAACAATTCCGAAATAAATCTGCAAACTTTTATCTTTTCAATGCACAAGCAGAACCTAAAATGAAGGAAACAAGCACTCAATGCAAAATGCAGTACATGGAAATAAAATATTTTTGTATTTTCTCTTATAAACAGAAAGGAAAATGCAAAAACTAAATGAATATTTTTGTATTTTTTCAATATATATGGAATGAAAAAATGTAAGCAAAATCCTACTATGCAGTCACTAAAGTGCCAATAAGATCACTAAGACAACCCAGCAGATCCTAAACAGCAAGACTCAGCCAAAAGGCAGATCTCAAAAGGAAGAAACCAAGAGGTTAAAACCAAAGATTGGTAAAAAACCAAGAAGTCTCAACCAAGAGAAATGAAGAGATCTAGTCACAACCAAGGCATGAAACAGTCAAGAAAGAGGCCAACAAAGACTCAGGAATCAACCAAACTCACCCAGCAACAACCTGCGGGTACCCGCTACTGTCAAAGGAATACCAACAAAACCCATAGTTACACGCTACTGTCGAAGGAATACCTGCGGGTACCCGCGAGCAGTAGAGTAAACAGAGGCAGGTAGATGCGGGCAGAACTAAGCCAGCCCACGGGTGAGAAACAACAAATGGTCAAACAGAGAGTCCAGAGGCTCAGAAAAAGCAATTTTTCTACAGTGTATCTTAACGGCCAATCAGTGACACAGAGCTTCGATAAACAACAACTCTAAATATGGACTAAAGCTCAAAAAATTTCCCAAACATGGATGTTTTCCCCAGCGGAGTCGCCATTTTTGTATTGGAGAAAACTCACTATGGCCTGGGAATACCACAACAGACAGATGACTACCAGAAATCTACTCAATTCTCAAAACAATGCTATTATAAATGACAACGTTAAAACAATGGAGAAATGTAACCAACCTCGATCCAACGTTTGATGTAGATCCCCATTGGAGCTTTCAATCCATGCACATCCAAGCACTTGTAATCTGCAAATTAGTCTCAACAACCAATATCAAACAAGTACATGTGATATATAAATAACAATAACATTATCAATAACAATGGTCCATAATATCATAAGCAAATGCAACCCAATGTATAATAAATGACATTCACACCATGAATGGACGAGAATATGAGTATTTCTATTAATGAACAAGAAGAAGTACAAAGTGATACGACCTCTTTCCGACAACCAATATGAACCAAGATCTAGATCAATCCACTTGAGCCTCCACCACTTCAATCCTCCATGAATGGAAAACTCAAACTAGAAAGGAGTTTGGAAGGTGAACATAACTAGTTCACAACTACAAGGATCAATGAGTGCAGACTCAAGATAGGGAAAAAATCCACTAGAGTGCCTTTACTATTCTCTTCCTCCTCCTGTCCATAAGCCATATGTGCTCAATATATAGTCCTCTCAAAGGTAGGTGAAATGACTCATCGAGACATTACTTGGGCAGATGGAGAGCCAAAGGTCACCCAATGACCGCTTTTTGGGAGTAAAAAGTAATAAAATAGTGCTTTTACCATTTTTCTTGATACCCGCGGTCTATAGGGATGCAACTAGCGGGTACACATGCTATAGTGATGCAACATGCAGGTAGGAACAAAAATAGGATAAACTAGTATCACTGAAGGATGAAAATGGATTTGAGTCACTGAAATGGATCCTACAGGCCAAAGAATGCTGATACTCACAGGGTGGAAGATTTTTTTGTAACACCCGCGCAACATACGCATACCTAAGTCAGAAGGATCGCGCGAGGTAGAAGGACCTCCAATGGAAATTCCAGACATGAGTGGACCCGTGAAAACAAGGAAAGTGAACATTGGCACCAGTGAAGCACCAAGGTTCGCAGCTATTGGAGATTATTGGGACGAAGATACAGTTTAAGAGGTCGAAGGTATATTACAAGAATATCAAGAACTATTACCGACCAAGTTCACAAAGATGAAAGGTATCTGGGGAGATTTAGGAGTGATGAAAATTCCTCTTAAGCCTGGCACGAACCCTATGAAACAAAGACCATACAGACTGAACCCATGCTATAAAGAACGAGTTAGGGAAGAACTCGATAAGATGCTTGATGCAGGGATCATTGAGCCAGTCAAAGAATCCGAGTGGATAAGCCCGATGGTTATTCAGGACAAGAAAACAAAGGACGAGATCAGAATTTGTGTGGATCTCAGAAAACTCAATGATGCTTCAATGCATGACCCATTCCCTACACCTTTTACAAATGAAGTGCTAGATAATGTTGGAGGGAATGAGCCCTATTCTTTTACTAATGGTTTCTCTGGTTATTATTAGATTAGGATTGATTGCGCAGATAGGCACAAGATGACTTTTGCTACAGAATGGGGGTCGTTCCAATACACAGTGATGCCCTTTGCTTTGAAGAATGCACCCGCCATATTCTCTAGAGCGGTCATCGCAGCATTTAAGGATTTTATACATAAGTTTTTAGAGGTTTACTTTGATGATTCGACCATTTTTGGTTTATTGAAGAACCATGCCACGAACCTCAGGATGATGCTGGAAAAGGGAAGATAGCACCAAATTTCATTAAAATTGAAGAAGTGTGTCTTCTGTGTTCCCTATGGAGTCTTATTGGGACACATTGTATGCAAACAAGGCTTGATGGTAGACCCTGCTAAGATCGCAGTCATTGTAAACTTACCTACACCCAATTCAGTTAAGCAATTGCACACTACACTGGGGCATACCAGTTACTACAGGAAGTTCATAAAAGGGTATGCATAGATAACCGCAGCTATGGAAAAACTGTTGAAGAAAGATGTACCATTCATTTGGAATGAGGATTGTGAGAAATGCTTTGACACATTGAAGGAGAAAATGGTCACTTCGCCGATCCTAGTTTTCCCAGACTGGGAGAATCCTTTTCACATCTATGTGGGCGCATCATGCATAGCATTGGGTATTGTTCTTGCACGACCAGGAGAGGGAGGTATTGACCATCCCATTGCCTTTTCCAGTAGAAAGCTATCATCCGCTGAGAAGAACTATACTACTACCGAAAGAGAAGGACTCGTAATGGTATATGCGCTGTAGAAGTTCAGGCACTACTTGCTTGATGTGCACTTCTCCATGTTCACTGACCATTCTGCGTTGAAATACCTTGTTAATAAGACAGTGTTAGGGAGGTGCATATGCAGATGGTTACTACTCTTTCAGGAGTACGATTTTGAGATTGTTGTTAAGCCAGGCAGATTGAATTTGGGACCTGATCATCTGTTAAGAATCGAGTCATGAGAAGAGCCTACGAATTTGGAGGACAATCTTCCTAATGCGCATTTGTTCGCCATACAAGTTGCAGATGAGTACTACCAGGACATCATTGATTTTTTAACCACTGGATTCGCACCCACAGAGTTCACTACGTAGCAGAAGAAGCAGCTAGTAGTGCACGCAACAGACTTCACTATAATTGCAGGTCATCTATACAAACTGGGACCGGATGAAGTACTGCACAGATGTGTGCTAGAGCATGAGAAACTGTTTATACTAGCTGATGTGCAATCAGGTGTCGCGGGAGGCCATTATGCAAGAAGAGCTACTGCGCAGAAGATATTATGTGCAGGGCTATGGTGGCCTACAAGTCATAAAGATTCGAAGGAACACTGCCAGCATTGCGATGTCTTTCAGAGGACAGGGAAGCCGTCACGCAGAGATGAAATGCCATTAAATCCACAGCTGACATTGCAGGCCTTTGAGAAGTGGGCCATTGATTTTGTGAGTCCTATTAACCCACCAGGAAAAAGAACTGGTGCGAGGTATATCATTACTGCTACCAATTACCTCACCAGATGGGAAGAAGCAAAGCCAGTCAAAGACTGTAGCGCAGCTACAACTATGGAGTTTATATATGAGAATATCCTTACAAGGTTCCGATGCCCGAAGATATTGATGAGTGATCAAGGCACTCATTTTCTGAATAAGACCATTGAGGCTTTAACTGAAGAGTCCCACATTCATCATCAACGCAGCACGCCTTATCATCCACAAGCGAATGGAACTGTTGAAGCATTTAACAAAGTATTGGAGAATGTGCTAACAAAGATATGCAACGTTAATCGGGACGATTAGGACCTGCGAATCCCATCTATACTATGGGCATACAGGACCACCTGCAAGAAACTAACTGGCCATACACCTTTCAGGTTGGCTTATGGGAAAGAAGCAATAATGCCGATGGAGTACATTGTTCCTAGCTTGAGAATAGCAGCGTTTACAGGCATGGCCGATCGCATAGCACTCGAAGAAAGACTCCTGCACTTGGTTGAGTTAGAGGAAGATCGCTTCGTCGCAGGCTTCCACCAACAAGTCCAGAAAGAGCGTGAAAAATATTCGCATGATCGCCACATCAAGAACAAGAACTTTCAGGTAGGTGATCTAGTCCTCCAGTATGATAGAAAATTCATGAAATTTCCTGGAAAATTTAAAATGCATTGGCTTGCCCCATATACTGTAATGCATGTTACTAATGGTGGCGTAGTCCAGTTAACTACATTATCCAGAGACACTTTACCATGTTTGATAAATGGTAGCAGACTAAAGCTTTACCGCAATAGTCCGACTGCGTAGAGTCCTATATGATTAGGGGAAGTGTACCGTGCAACACTGCTAAAGTTGCGCGCGAAAAAAAAGAAAAGAAAAAAAGAAAAGAGGGAAGAGAAGAGTGGATGCACAGAGCAAGTCCAGAAACTCATCACGCAGAAAAGGTGGAACGACAATCGCGCAGAAGATAACACCCAGTGCGTGTCCTGTACCAAACATCCTATTAGACCGCCAGTGCATTATAACGGAAACCATTACCATGACATTTGTCGATCGATTAGTGGGCCGTTAACCAAATTGGCGGCAATAGGGCAAATCACAATTTAAAGGTGGATGTGACATTTTGGAACCCATTAAAGACCGAAGTGACCAGTTCATACCGAAATCTAGCCGGCAGGCTAATCCATTAATGCAGATTCAACGAATTTGACATGATGACTTGCCAGGCAACCTTTTTCCTTTTAAGGAAACAACATTCGCATCACGAGAAGGATCGGATGACAAGACCAAGATAATACGCATGAATTGGAAATCAAGATGGCTTTAAGGGCCTCAGGCGCTGTGGAAGGCCACGTAGCAGACCAGCAGAGGCTATAAATAGACCTCGCTTGACCACTTAACCATTTTTATGAAGTGTTTGAACTAGTCGAGAGTCGAGCGACCAAAGCATTGTATGAGCGACCCGATTGAGTTAGAAGATATTTCTTGGTTATTTGAGCAAGCAAGGATTCCAGAAGCAATGACGGCGATGAAACCAAGTCCATCCATAAGTTCAGCATGACTGGTTGCAGGAAGCAGCAAGGGCAAAGAGACAACAGCTTCAGAGAAGGGGGGATCCGAAGTGCCATTACAGCAGACAGCCTCAGCTCAAGTTCTGTCATTTTATCCTGTGCCCGACTACATTCCCCCAAGGAAGCTCGATGCCCCACCAGTAAACATAGAAAAGAACTTCAAATATGACATCCCGCTACCCACTATCTCTACCAGGGTAAAGATTGAGGAGAATTTGATGGGTAGCGTACCAGGCTGCAAGCTGGATGACCAAGAATTACTGGAGAGTACGTTGGTAACACCGAAAAACTACCCATAGTTTGGACCAGACGCCTATATCAATTGGGTCAAGGATGCACAGATTGGCACCGGTAGTCTGGAAATTCAAGAATGGATAAGGGCCATCCAGCCATCAGACTTAGTAAATTTACTGCAAATGCCACACTTTACTAAGACTGCTGAGTTTTCCGCCGTAGCGCGCACACTGCTCACTTGCGTGCATGAAGGATTCATGTGGTTGGACACACACATCGATATCAGTATCGACCTAGTCTATCAAATCACTGGACTAAACAAGCGAGGAGAGGACCCTTCTAACCTCATAATCAAGAAGGCGCACGATAAATCCCTTGGCGCCGAAATAGAAAAAGAGTTCGGCGTAGCGCGTAAAGGACGGGGTTCCCAATGGTCGACATCAATGACCGCGCTACACAGTTTACGACCCAGTTTCTTACAGGCAAGTTGTTGCGCAAGTGTAGACCACCTGAGGTACCTGCGATCACAATCAGGGTAGCCGCTAATGTATTGTGCGAAAAATCTTACAATTGGTGCCAGTTCCTATTGAACAAGTTTCTGGCAGATGTTCAAGATAGCCAAGATGATCGAACATCATTCCATTTTAGTTGGCTACTAGTGTTGATAGCCCTTCTAGGCTGGAAGGAGCCAGAAAGTTACCAGGGAGCTGCTACTTTAGCCGGACAAGGCCGAGGAGCGCGCTTTGCCAATCTATGGGAGATCCCAAAGGCGTCTAGGTAGCGAAAAATGGCTGAAGTATTTTATGTTTACTATCACCAGTTGCGCGAAGCAATTATGGCAACACCGCATGTTTCCAAACCACTAGCTGATGAATACACCTGCATCATCAGGTTTCAAGTGAAAAGGCACCAAAGATTCATTCAGCCAAGAGGTGACATAATGGAGCATGATTTATGGTATCCAAGCTTTTATCGACTGGATAAGCAAGAAATCGAGGGAATGATGGAACGATGGGAGCCTGAATGGAGAGTCCCCGCTTCATGCGATGATGCATCAAACTACGAGCAGAACATAGAACCTCTTCGGGAGAAGATCGATGTAAACGACATCGATGAAGAAGATACCCAAACAGATCAGGAAGACAAAGAAGAAACAACAGCAAAGAAGGGAAAGAAGGGAGGCCTACCAGTTGGAACTCCCATTGAGGAAGAAAAGGATGACGCGCAGAGTCAACATTCTGCCTCATCAGCAACAAAGAGAAAGGCCACTGAAGGCCCCTCGCAAGAACAGGGCCGACGCACAAAAAGGAAGGCTGAAAAACCCGAGCTTGGGCCGCAACTACATCCTGACGATTGCGAGACCATTTCAACCAAAGTGCAGGAAGCATGGGAAGAGACTCGTGCTGAGAAAGAATCCAAGCAAGAAGAACTGCAGTTGACCATAATCCAAGCTTTGGAGGAGGTCAAGACATTGGTAGCCCATATGGGATTGGGGCAATCAAGTTCAGGTCTTGACGGGAAATCAACAAACCCAAGCGCGCAAAGAAGACCACCTGTTACTGGAAGTAAGTATCCGCGCGTCTCGAACCTTGAACCTAGATACCTGATTTACCCAAATGAAATGGTTAAGGAGGCACTAAAGACTGGGCGCCTCAACCTGAACATTGGGGCCTTGCCCCTGGAGGACCTGAACGAGTTGCACATTAGATTTGTAGAAGAAATTCACGAGAGAGGCCTTGCCTCATATGATAAGTGCTTGCAGCTAACTGAAGACATCAATCAGTTAAGGCAGGAATCAGATAACACTAGGAAAGAATTGAGCGGAGCCAAGGAAAAGGGCCATAAGCTGAAGGAAACCATTTCCGTTGTGTGTGTAAACATAGAAGAATGCGAAGAATAAGATGATATGGAGGACACAATAAAGAAAATTGGGGCCAAGGTAGAGTCCCTTGTTGCTAAGAAGATGGAAATGGAAACCTCGTATAAAGGAAAAATAGCAGAGATGGAGGCCCGGCACCCTGTCATTCCGTCATATCAGTGCCCAGCTCCAGTTGAGGACATCAAGGCAACCATGGATGGTATTTTAGCGGAAGTAATGAAATTCCAAGACTTACTTGAGCAGATAACTATAGTAGTAACCGGGTTGAATGAGGATCCTGCTCTACAGCAGGTAAGGGAAGAAGTAGAACAGAAACAACAGCAGGTAGATGCTACAAGTATGCAGATGAGGAATGCCCAGGCCAGAGAGAAAGTGCAGAGATTTAATTAGGTCAAGGACCTGCAGAAAGAGCTGGCAACACTAAGGGAGAAAGAGGATGCCACATTGGACAGGCTGCAACCTATTGAGCAAGAATGCCTCGAAAATTAATGCAGCAATTCGATGCGAAGTTTGTAGAACTTCAGACGGCAGAAGGCACTATGCAGGAACAAGTGGCTCGGAAGAAGGTCTCGCGGGCTACTCTGGAGACGCTTCAAGGGTTCAAACAGAAAGCCAAGAACATAGTTGTGGAGTTTGAAGGAACTCTGCAAAGCTTTACATTAAAGCTTGCGACTATGGAAGACGTGGCACCAGGGTCTACAAGTGGAAGTGGCTCGGGACGAGCCACAAGTGAGTGTTAGGGGCCTGTTGGACTGGGCCTAAGTGGGTTGGAAAAATATACAAGTATGGAAAAGCACGCGTAGCGCGCTGCAGCAGGAAGAAAAGGCAATTTTGATAATTGTGCATTGCACGCTGCGACAGGGAGAGAAAGCAATTTTGGTGAAAGCGCATTACGTGCAGCGGCAGGCGACGGACAATTTTGAGGTTTTGCGCGTGTCGCACGATGGCAATGACTAAGGCATGGTCGCGCAGTAGGATGATGCGCATGAGCTATTTTTGGGTAGAACATGGGTAAAGGTCAGACGAGGATATGACCTATTTTGGGTAAGGAACAGGTGGATGACAGATGAAAGTGACCTGTTTGAACATGTGGCGGCAAGCAGTTGAGAAGCTAGGCCACGATGCTGATGGCGACAGGTAGGCGAAGGAGTGGAAAGGGACACGCCATGATGCAATTGTAACCGTTTTGAGGACTACGGCTGTCAGAAGAGCGTGTGAACCATGAGTGGCCCATCTGGAGTAGGCGGAGCAGGCTGTCGATGGCGACAGCTAGGGTGGCAGTTAGCCACACCAGTTTTGAAAACCTTAGGGTTTCGGCCTAATGATTGTAAAGACATGACCTACGGGCATAATCTATAAATAAGGCACAATATTGTAAGGGAAGGGTTACTCTTCATTTTTGTTAAGTGTTGATTATTGTAGAATGTTAAGCTTAGAAAAGCCATTGTAAAGGATCTGCAGCTGAGTGCGTAGAGACCTATATGAGAGAGGGAAGAGAGTCTGCAGCTGAGTGCGCAGACTAAGAACGGTTGTACCCTTTCCATTAAGAGAAATATTAACAATCGTTCTTATGGATGTAGCCTCCATCCGGGGGGTGAACCATGTTAAATTCTGTGTTGTGTGACCAATGTGTGTTTATGATTGTTAAATTGCTTGGTATGAATGTTTAATGCTGGAAACTTCTGTTATGTGATTGCTTTTATATGTATTCACCGCAGAGAATGGGAATAATATGTTAAGTAATGCATGCGCAGAGGAATGTTAAGTATTCAACATGTATGAATCTATCGATTCGAATGTATGAATCTATCTATTGGTCAAGTAGTGAACATTGAGTTTAAGCGCAACGTTGGAGCGCGCGGTAACATATGTTATTAAACCATCCACAATTTAATGATAAGAACTTGAACGTAATAAAGGGATAAAGAATGCTAAGTAGAGTGGTTAGAATTGAACACCCTGGCAAGGATGCGCAGTCTGGTTGATGGACCGAGTTATTGACAGTTGTTGCGGGGTAAGCTGTTGATAGCTTACTGTCGTAACGCAAAAGTACCCTGCATCTCACAGTCATTAGAGGCGCAAGTGCGGAAGCGCAGTTGCGCGCCGAAGTACCCAACATGGAAAAGAAGGTTCGCGCAGTTATCTATCCGCGCAACCCGCAAGGCGTTGTGCTGCTTATTAGCCTTTCCCCCCCATCGCATCACTTGGTTGTGGAAACTTGATTCCGCAACCACCCCCTAAGATTCGTCTCGGGTGAGACCTCAAGCTGCGCGCAGCCTGTTGCCGAAAGGGCCAGTGAATTGGGGTTTTGTTGGTTCCTTGAACCACGAAGTACCTAGGTCTACATTGGAAACCTCAAGAAGGTGGTCTACAACCAACACTTCTTTTTGTGAAGAGAAGATCTAAAACAATTTGACTCTGTATTGATTGTATGACAAGCATCTTATAAAGCTTGCGGATCTGGAGTTTATGTATATTGACTTATATACTAGATTTTTTTTAAAAGAACAATAGTCATTATCTTTCCTTTAAAGAAGATAGAACAAGTTTCAAACTCATTTAAGATGAGATATCGAAAAATGCAAAATTCTGAAAGTGACTGAAACTGATAGATATACCTTGTCAAAGGTAATGAAGAATGTAACTCTACTTTAACTAACATAATTATAGTTTTTTTTTTTTTTTTCAAAAGGCTATATGATGTAAAAAATGACAATCAATATAAATAATTATTGTAATATAATTCATTCCATCTAAAATATGTCATATCCAACTGTATAGATAATAATGTATAACCATTCTATCTAAAATATCCCATATCCAATTATATAGATTATACTTGTAGCGGCTTGCATTAACTTTGTGGAATGATTGTCTTGAAAGAAATTTATTGATCACTTGGTTAGTGGACTTTTATTTTAAATTTAAATTTAATATATATATATATATATATATATATCCAATTATATAGATTATACTTGTAGCGGCTTGCATTAACTTTGTGGAATGATTGTCTTGAAAGAAATTTATTGATCACTTGGTTAGTGGACTTTTATTTTAAATTTAAATTTAATATATATATATATATATATATATTTTGATGTTATATAAAACAAAATTTATATATTTTTTAATATATAAGTTGATTGTATATAATGCTTTCCTAAATTAATAAAGAATGGATAATGTATTTAATGATCAACTGAAATCAATATTTAATATATATATATATATATATATATAACTAAAATTAGTTATTAATATTAATATTGATGCTCGATAAAACCAAGTTTATATAATTGATTGCATAGAATGCTTTCCTAAATTAATAAAGGATGGATATTGCATTCACTAGTATAGAGCGAATTTACTAATAGAAATTTATTAATGGCTCTAGTTAGATGGATGATAAGAGTGCATGATGGATGGATGGTAAAGAATATATACCATTACATATAAAATATCTATACAGATCGTAATGTATACAGCTGGTTGCATAATGTTGCATTAATTTTGTGGTATGACCGTATTGAAAGAAATTCAACGATCGCTCTTGTTTTTTTTTTCACATGAAAATATAACTTACTATTAATATGCGAAATAGTAAAATGAGTCCAAATGTCAACCACAAATTCACCTTATACAATATGATCTGTATAACCCCGGGACAAACCGGTTTTAAAAGGCCAGAGTGCAAGTGTCTAGTAATATCAAAACCATGCAGTATATCAAGTCCCCTAAATACATCCAGTCAGAGTGGTATCCCAAAAAACAATCATGACCTCCTATCACAACAACAGATAGGATATAGATCCCCACATATAATGTAACATAACCTGAAAGCATATATACTAAGTCAAAAAATAACAACTCCAGTCAGCACTGATACCCCGGAGCGGGTCCCAAAAAAGAGTCAGCTGCTACCAAATATCCACAGCTGCAATAGACTGTCGCATATATAATACTAGGTAATAATAAGTCCAACAAGGAGTTGGACGCATGGTACATCAAGGATCTGCACATATATACAAGGAGACAAAAGTAAAGATATATATCGCCCACATCAGAAAGTAAACATATATGTAAGTGCAAAGTAAGACACATCATCATGTCCAGTGTAGCAGATGGGATCCATGATCAAAAAGTGTATCATCCCGCCATTCCTGCCACATGATGGATCCAGCCTGAGAATGGAGAGCTCGTTTGGATAGCATATCAGCCTCCTGATTGACCTCCCTATATATATGTTCAAAGTGGATGTGTTCAAATTCCAGAATGAGCATCCTCGCCGCTTCCAGCCAATGTGTGAGGCCAGATACATTGAGTGGAGATAAACCCTTTGCCCAGGAGATAACAGCCGAAGAGTCTCCAAAAGTAACAAGAGAGTGAATCCCCCGCAACCGAGCCCAATATAATAGTAACCAGAGAGCACATACTTCACTTCTCGTATTCGATCCCGTACCCAGATTTAACCACAAGTGCACAGTGATGGAACATGTAAAATGTAATGTTGCACCCGAGCCACCCGCGCCATTCCAGCAAGTAGCAGCCCCGTCAAAAAAACCACATGGGAAAACCAAGATAGGAGGTGATAATCGATTATTCAGCCGACGAGTACTCATACCCACAGCAGACTTAACAGTGTTTGTGAATTCCCTGTAAGCAGCAATGATTTTGTAGCATAATCCCGCACAAAATGGTTTCACATCCTCAAAGATGTAAAGATTGCGAGTTCTCCAGACCTCCCAGATCATGAAGTATGGGAGTTCTTTACAAACAACAGGCAGATGTGACCAAGATTCCAAGCAGTCACTAAGGGAGTGAAAGTCCCAGGAGAAATGTACACCGACATCAACAGCAATCAAATTCCACAGGTCACGTATGAAGCCACAATGCAAAAATAGGTGTTCCACGGTCTCCCCCACAGAGCAGCATAGGGGACACCATCCAAGGCCAATGTATCCACGTCTGCATAGGTTGTCCCAAGTGAGCACCCGATTTGCAAGCACGAGCCAGTAAAAACACTTTACCTTGAGAGGCATGTTCATTTTCCAGATGGCCTTCTTCCACCAGGTATCCACAGTGTTAGACCCGGCAAGGCACGCCTCATATGCCAGATGCGCCAAGACCCTTCCACCAGACACATCCCACGACCATGTTAAGGAATCAGCCTCATCATTTAAGAGTAGTCTGGATTGATAAAGTGATCTGGTATATACATTCCATTCAAACCCCATAGCTCCAGATAAGCCCAGTTGTGTAGTAGTGATCCATCGAGGATGTCCATCCCTACAATGGTCAAAGGCATGTGCCAGTGTGAAATATCCTTTCTGTGAGAGATGCATCCTCAGATCCACCGAGAGAGTATGTTCCTTAGGACCTCCCACGATCGGATCAAGGCCCAATTTAATGTCACGACCATTTCCAGGTTTCCAAGCGATCCATTGGGAGACAATCTTGTAAGAACCCATCATACCATTCCAAAAGTTTGATATCCCAACCGTTGGGTGACGTTCCAGACGGAACCAGTTTGCAACTGATATATTTCTCAGATACTTGGCTCTAATAATCGCTCTTGTTTGATAGACTTGAATAATCGTATCTGATTGGAATATTGGATGTACCATTTCATATTTAATGTTGCAGGATTCTGAACCATTAAATTATTCATATTCAACTGTTTATATCTTGCCAGTAGAGTATTTAATGCTTCAGGATTCTGAACCATTAAATCGTTCATATTCAACTTTTCATATCTGGGTAGTAGTGGCATTAAAAGCTTTACTTCCTGGTTGTTATTAATCATTTATTGATTTGTCCACTATCAGTTATATTCACCAGAAATCGGGTTTGCATTGTTGGATTTGTATTAATCAATTTTTTTGATATTCTGAACTTTTATCTTGCTGTCCATCAATTTTTTAGTGAAAAAATAACCTTTCAACATTGTTTTATTTAGAAAAATATCCTTCAATAATAATGTTTTAATTAAAGAATTTAACTTTTGATTAAAAGAGATATTTTTATTACTGGAGTTTAATTTCCAATTAAAAAATAACAATAGACTCCTTTAATGCTTTTATTAAATAATTTAACTTTTAATTAAAAGATATGTTTTTATTAAGGAGTTCAATTTCCAATTAAAATATAACAATACAGTGTTGATCACCTGCTTTGAAAATCAAGGGTAGAAAAAAAAAACCTATTAACAGTAACTCAAAAATAACATGTGGAGACATTATGCATCTAAAATACATTAAGTGATAAACTTAAGAAATAAACAAAAAGTGGAACCTGGAATCCTAAAGTACATTAAGTGATAAACTTAAAAAACAAACAAAACGTGGAACCTAGAATCCTTTTTGAAGGTTAATGTCCCGCCACATGTAATGCAACATGCAAAATTTTGCAAGGTTAACATGTTGAGTCAATGGTGTAACTGAGATTATGACATTTCAATTTTCAATTAAAAGATAAGTTTTTTGTAACGTCCCCTTCCATCATCAAATGCAGGGAAGGAAACGTTAACAACACACCGGGCTTTTGGCAGACTTAGCCCCAATATTTTTGCTCATAAATCTGTAATAAATAAAACTTCTATGTACAGATGCAAACTCAATAAAACACAGCGGAATTTAAACATAACAACACACATAAGCATAGATTCGCATCAGCATTTTTATCTCAAGCAATCAATAGGCAGAGAATTCAATCCCCTACTTAAGCTACTTCCTATCGATTTCATTAACATGAAGAATAACCATTCAGATTTAGCACATCGCAGAGCACAGAATATATATAAATTAAAATCACAGAGAGCACTTATCTTGCAATGCAATGTCCAACGACTGGGTACGTGAGAGCAACGTTCCACCCAACCATAGATCTCTGTCCAGCCTGTATTCTTTCAGCTGAGAGATCACCCCCGAGCTAGGCTGTGTATCCACTAAGGAGGAACTAGATGGCTCACTCACAGTCAGGGTTTCACTCTAACAGTCATGCTAAGCCAACACACAGTTGGGTTTTTCAAGCATGCAATAGGAGATGGATGAGGATGCTAGTCCACTGAGCTCAATCCCAGAGCCACATACACTTCAAGCTGGACTCAACAATCCCATCCTCTGTTCATACATCCACACTTGGACTTCTCACAACTCTGTCACAAATAACCCCAAATCCGTCACTGATTTTCTGGGCAGTTAAAACTGGGTTTTCCCATGGATTTGGGGGTAGCTATTGCTCCCAAATTCGCCCCAAGGCTCATACCAATAGATCCCCCATTGGATTTCACTGTCCAATACCCATTCTGGGCATTTTTGGCTTCCCAAAACGTGGGTTCATTCCAAGTTGCGATTTCTGGTTTTCTCACTCATGGGAGCTCGTTTTTGGATGGATAATGATGCTAGGTTCTTCCACCATTGAATGGGGATGAGGAAGAAGCAACTTCCCAAGAGGTAGAGTGCCTTATTACACAAGAAAACAGGGCTCATTACTGCCCATACGAATTTTTGGGCTGCCCATGCTCCATTGAAGCCATGGGCTGACATCTCAACCACTTCCTTGCAACAGGCATAAATGTCATCTAGGGAAGTCAATGGGTTCTCATAATGACATATGGCAGCCTAGAGTTTATTCCTTTAGCCCTCTCACCACTCCCTAGTGGATACACGTGGCCCCTTCTCATTCGTTGTCTCCGTAGCCAGTTTTGGTATTTTATATTGCATGATGTTTATTTACATCCTATTACAATTTCCACGGCTTAAGAGCACATGGGCATCAAATATCAATGCTTGCCTTTTTAAATCAAAATTCAGGTTTAGGCTTTCACTAGCGGGGCCTTGGCCTTGAGCTCCACGCTAGGAAAACATACATCACATGTACACATTATTTACATTAAATGCCAATACATCCCAAGAGTCAGAATGGGGGTATTACATTTTTATTGAGGAGTTTAATTTCCAATTAAAAGATAAAAATAGACTCATTTACCCATTTTTTTATTGATCGTGTACTCTAAAAATGGAGGGTGGAACAAAATAACCTAATTGCACCGAGTGAAACAAGGTGTTATACAGCTCAGTATGCGGGAGATGTTGTAACATGTATGTATGTAACGTTACACACCAGTATGGGGGAGATGTTGTAACGTGTATGTATGTAACGTTACACACCAGTATGAGGGAGATGTTGTAACGTTACACGGGTAAAAAAATAGTAAAAAGTAATAAATTATATTATGTTGGTCATTAATAAATTCATGTCGGCTCATAAAATAAAAAAATTAATGAAAGTATTTAAAAAAATCCATGTTGGCTCATAAAATAAAATACTATGAAAAGTAATAAAAAAATAGATATTTGTTTATAAAATAAAAACTTAAAACTTAAACCTGGGTCTATCAATCAAGAGATATCAAATTTCTTGAGTTTAAATTTAAAAAAATAAATACACGTCAAGAAATTGGATCCCTCTCGGTGCTTGATAGATACGGGTTTAAGATGGATCTATGCTGGTAATAGTGACCCAGACAACTCAAAAATAACACGTGCTAACATTATGCATGTGAAGTACAATAATTGATAAAATTAGGAAACAAGCCAAATGTGGAACCTAGAATCCTTCCTAGAGGTTAATGTCAGGCCACATGTAATGCAACATACCAAAATTTTCAGGGTAGACATGTTGCATCGTACAATAAGTGATAAAATTAGGAAACAAACAAAATGTGGAACCTAGAATCCTTCCTAGAGGTTAATGTTAGGCCACATGTAATGCAACATACCAAAATTTTCAAGGTAAACATGTTGCATCGTTGGTGAAATTGAAATTGTGACATTATTCCAAAGGACTTTAGTTAAAAGGCCAGATAAATATAATATGCCCTTTGTAGAGGTGATTCATTAAAAAAATACATTGCAATCTATATTGTACTGTGATATCCTCTCATTCCTTTGTCAAAAGAAGTTTAATAAGGTTGTTTTTCCAAGGTATGGACTCTTTTGAATTCCTCAACTAGTATTGCATGTGAAGTGGAGTTGTCTATATTATTCCTCAACTATATTAAGCAAATATTTCACAGAAGTGGAGTTGTGTACCTATTATCCATGATGCACTTTGATGAGAATATGATAAAATAAATTTCTTTTGTTTTCACGAACATTCATAAATGAAAGCATTTAGTTTTCTAATATAGGTAATTCATTTTATTTTAATTTTATAAATATAGAATAATGTAAAGTTATATAATTTGACATAGTAGTTTGAATATATAAAAATTCTTCTTCATTGACAACCATGGGGTTTAAAACATATTCTAATTAGAAGAAGCATTTTGTATAAACCTATCTAAATGACTATCTTTGTCGATGGCCTTTAGTGATAGGGCAGCTTCAATTGTAAGGATAGGTCGTATGTTTTGTTTGGATATATCATCATAATCGTTTGTCCAGTTCTAGTATTCTAGGTCTGAAAACTTCCTTGTTGGGGGATAAATCGTGTTTTTCTTCCTAGCTTGGCCACTGGTGATTGTCATATTGCCCGATTTGCATCCTATATAATCATCTGCAGTTTCCAGCCAGCGTCTCCCTAGTATTATTGGGTATCCAATAAGTTTACTCTTTACTTTGATGATTATGAAATCAGCTGGGTATTCCCAGGATTCTATATTGATAATTATGTCTTCGAGTATCCCTTCAGGTTTCATTGTAGATGTGTCTGCTAGCTATAGCACGGTAGTTGTAGGTTTGACCATTGATTGGAGTCCTAGGTGTATCATAGTATCCTTGGTCATCACATTGATAGTAGCTCCTAAATCAATTAGGCTTCTATCTATCTGTTTGTTATTGATGGTCACGTTGACTACTGGGTTTCCTGTATCAAGGTATTTGGGGTTAAAAACGATACCCATCATTAGATCTGCTAACTGGCCCACTACATTTATCGTGGGTGGCTCACGTCTTCTTCTACCAAGTCTTTTCAAACAATTCTCTTTAATGAATTTGTTGTAGATAGGCACACCTATGATGGCCTGCAAAATTGGAATTTGGATATTCAAGTGTTTCAATTCGTTCAGAATTGCATTTTCCTCTTCTTCTTTTGTACTTCGTATAAGTTTTTCAGGGAAGGGAGGGTTTCTATTTTGTGTGAGTGGTCGAATTTCTTCCTCCTAAGGGCTTGGCTCGTCTGGATGTTGAATATGAGGTTTTGTTGTTTGTTCGTGAGCCTCATCTTCTTGATTATTCTGTGTGTATTTATTTTGCAATGTTTTCCAAGACCTTAGATTAATTTCGTTTATCTCTGGCGTATCCACAACATAGTTTGGAAACTATACCATTTCGGCATTGTAGGCTTGTTGTTGTGGTGGCCTGTTGTTGTTAGGGTTTGGAATTGGCTGGGCAGGAATTGGTGGAGGTCTAGAGGGTGGTTGATTTGGTGGTGGCGGCATGATGAGTGGTTGTTGCTGTTGTAATGGATCTCTCCAATTCGATGAATAAAGGTATGGATTGCCATAATTCGTGGTTGGATGAGCAAAAGGTGGGGGGTATGGAGAGTAAGATTGTGGGTAATAAGTTTGTTGATATGGTTGGTTTTGATGCCACTGGTTTGGACTTGGCTGAGATGGCCATGGGGCTAGTACTGAGTTCCAATTTTGTTGGCTATTTCCCTGGTTATAGTAGGCTTGGTTGTTTGGTTGGTAAGGCCTAGGAAAATTATTCCTCCTTTGATTCACAAAACATACCTATTCTATTGCACCTTCAGTTGTGGGATCTTGAATAGCAGCTTTACATGAGGGGAACAAAGGACATTTATCAGTGGAGTGATCGTTAGTGCAGAGACCACATATTTCTATGGTGTTCAGTGTGCACTGCCCCTTCTCATGTTTTTTTCTGCAGCGTGGACAAAAGACTGCCAAGGCTTGGTTGATTTCATCCTGTTTCTTCTTGATTTGAAGTGCATCAAGTTGCATGGCCAGATATTGTAGGATATCGGTCTTCATGTCATCTAACAGGTTTCCTAAATCAGATTTTGTAAGGCTTCGTCCTGAAGATGCTGATACCCCAGTAAATGGGTGTGAATCCCTTGTCCCACTTTTATTTTTCCTATGTCTAGAGCAGTTTTTGAAGATTTTTAGGATTTGGTCATAAGTCTTCTGGAATATATCTCCATCCCCTAGAAGGTTTAAGACTTCAATATTTCCTCTTTTATACCTCTAAGAAGGACAAGTTTCAGTGATTCGGGATCTAAGGTGCAGTGACTAGCTCATTTGTAGCTGAGTTGAAATCTTTGGGCATAATCTTCTAATGATTCTCTTTCTACTTGTTGCATCCTAAATATTTCATCTCTTGTATCCTTTGCTTTGCAGTAGTCCCTATATTTTTTTATAAATTCCTGTTTCATTTGGTCCCAGCTGAAGATATTGTTTCCTTTAAGGCTCATGAACCACCTAAGTGATAGATATTTCAGTGTGGAAGGAAAAAGCCTCAGCTTTTGTGCATCAGTAGTGTAATCAAAGGATCTGCAAACTACCTCAAACTCAAACAGGAATGTGTCAGGGTCTTCTGAAGTCAAACCATGGAAGTTTGGTAGATTATTAGAGTTGATATTCTTCATCCTGGCATCTCCAAGAGGTATACTAATGGGAAAGGTGAACAGTTCTCTAGGTTCTTCATCTTCTTCTGCCATAGTAGTGTTTGATCTAGAGCTAGCAATGAAGTTATCTAATTTTGGGTCATAGCTAGAATCAGTATCTTCCTCTGAGTTAAGGAATTAAAATTGAGACTTATCAGAACTGTTGTTGCTCATAGGAAAAGCAGGAAGGAAGCGTCGAAATCTATTTCTCTGTCGTCTAGGCATTCATGGTAAAAAATTTATGTTTTTGGTTTTTTTTATATGTTTTTTTTTCAAAGATGTCTCCTAAAGATTAAGCACCTCCCCGACAATGGTTCCAAAAAGTGGTGGTATCCAAGAATGGTTGCCTAGTGAGGGAAGCTAGACCAGAAGCATACTTTAATTATCGACCAGGGGACGTACAAACTTCAGAGGTGCTAACACTGTATGTTCTCTATAGGAGAGTATTCGTCGTGTTTGTGGTGTTGGTATATGTCTTAAGGGTTTCTCTAATCAAATAATAAAGTGAGCTAAAAATATTGTGAATCTATGAATGACAAATTCCTATGCTAAGAAGTTAAATGCTGAAAACTATAAATCTATACTAAGAATTGAAATGCTGAAAGCTTGATAAACTTAGGCTAGAAATAAAATGCGGAAAGTTGAGATTTTATTCTACGAAGTGAATACAAAAAATCAAGTGCTGAATATTGAAAGTCTAATCTAAAAACTTAAATACCGAAAACCAGATCCAGAACGTAAATATCCAATTCTGAAAATTAACCAATCTTATCTATCTGGATTAAACACTACAAGTGATGACCATTAAACCAAGGAACTGGAAGTAATTAACCTCTACGATCTAAGTCTGATAAAAGAAATATGCATGAGCTTTCTAGATTTGAATCATTGTTTGAGAACTAATATAAGAATACATGAAAACATATGTCAAAATATGCTTGCGCAGAATGCAGTTACAAAACTACGAAATGTGTTCTACCAAACTAAGGAATGAGCGTTGATCGACTATAGAAAATATGTTGAACCAAAATAATCTCTTAACTGAAATAAAACCATATTATTCAAATTCCATCAAAGTATTTTCATATATGATAAGAAGTAAATCGATTCAGAGCATAAATGAAAAATGCCTGAAAACATAGTAAAGCTCCTAACTTACGTGTTGGAGGGGCCCTCCCCAACCCGTACTCAGGAGTATGGAAAAATTATAAACACAGGCTTGAAAGTAACATTAGTCTTCTTGTTAAAATAATAACTTCATGGTTCAGAAAGAGTCTTAACACAAACTGTCTTCGCAGTACCAAAAATGCATAAACGATTGATTCTACAAAATAGCAACAAGACCCCCTCGCTACCCGATAGGTCCATATATATATGTCTCTAATTCTAACCTAGTCTATGATCATAAATGCCGATCCTCTTAATCAGGGCTTCTCTAGAACTTAGGGAGATATGAGCACTGAGCCCCTTTGTTATTTCTAGTCTCAATCTTTGACTCTCGTTGGTACCTCAAGACCTTCACGCCCTGTTTATGCCTGCTCATTCCAGGGTTAGCACGTAGAAAAATGCTTTTAACATAAAAAGAATAATCTCTAAACATCCTTATTAAACAATCAAAATAAATACATTTTCCCACAAAATAGATGTATTTCCTTCATCATATTGTGCTTTACTGTGGCAAAAAGGCTATAGGATACCTATAATTTGGTTTCATCACCATGTTGGTGTAAAAATTAACTGGATCTCTTATTTGTCTGAGTGATTTATTTCATTTATCTGAGTTATAATATTTATATCCATCCTAACATTATACATATTAAGCTTGCAAAAGTATAATGAATATGCCAATGATGTTTCCTTAATCTGATTAATAGAGGGGGATTAAGATGGATTTATATCATTTGTGGAAACATGAGACTAAATATATGTTTATGAATTTTGGCATAACAACACTGGAAGCCTTGGTGAAGGGAATTCAGAGGCTGAAGTATCGAATATAATGGTGGAACGTGCTTATCTGCACGATACTACAAATGGTCTAAGGATCAAAACATGGCAGGTAATTAAGATATACATATAATTGTTCAATAACTAAAGGCAATTAAGCCTCAATTTAATCTCAAATACTATTCCCATGCACCGTAGGGTGGCTCTGACTTTGCTTGAGGCATCACATTCAGAAAGGTAAAAATGGAAAATGTGTCAAATCCCATCATTATCGATCAAAATTACTGTGATTCTAAAACACCATCCGCAAAACAGGTCACATCAATTTCTTTAAGTAACGCTTTGTTTTAGTAAATAATGAATCACATCAATTTCTTTAAGTAACGCTTTGTTTTAGTAAATAATGAATTAGAATAGACAGAGGTATTAGATAAATACTGACGTGGTATGGACGACTAGTGAAGGAATCAGCTATGAAAGTGAGTAAGGTACTATACAGAAACGCAACTAGAGAACCTATAAAATTAGAGTACAGTGAAAGTGTTGGTTGCGAAGGCATTGTTCTCCAAAATATCCACCGTCTGTACCTACATTATACAAATAGGATTGAACGTTTAGATCCGTATCACTCTATAACAAAGTTTCCATGCATTTCCTTTTATGTATGCATTTCCTTTATGTACATGGTTCTTGAGTAGTTTTAAATGATTATTTTTCTTAGCATTTATGGTGACTATTATGTATTTATGTTACAAATAATATTTTATACTTATTTAAAGATGTGGAAAAATATGCTATAGTTTTTTTTTTTCTTATGTAATCAAAATTTTAAATACCAAATAAATATGATATGATAAATAATTTTATTATTTATAAATTTTGTCTTTCTATGTATAAATAAATTCAATAAATTTTTAAAATATTTATAATTAATTTTAATAGATTGAAAGCTCTAAAGATTCCAGAAACTCCACTTGTAATTTTAATCTCAAGGTCGATACAAGACCTATATTTATTTTCATAATAATTAGTTGCACTTTTAGTTAATTATTAATATATAATATTTTAATTATAATAAATTAATAAAATTAATAACCTTACAATTGATAAAATTATTACTATTAATAACATTATTAATGTTATTATTAAGAAAAATATTTATAAAATTAATTAATATTAATAATAAAATTAACAACAATAATAAAAATATTAATAAAAATAATAACATTAATAATAACAATTAACAACATTAATATTTTTTAATACAATTAACAACACCAATAAAATTATTATTAATAAAATTAAATAACATAAGATATTTAATGAAACTTTAATATTGACATTGTTAAACTTAATACAATATTAATTGTAACCCTATTAATAAAATTAATAATATCAACGTTAAAAACACTATTTACTAATATTGCAACATTGATAATATTAATCTTAATAAATTTATTATCAACATCATTAAAAATAATAACCATCAAAACACAACCATCAAAGGTCAACCATCTCGAGTCATGGTCAACAACAACAACCATATTCAATAGACAATAATCGCTAACCATCGTGAACCATAGACAATAATGGTTAACCATCGGCAACCATAGACAATAATGGTCAACCATAGTAAACTAAAGACAACCACGGTCAACCATGGTTAACCATATTCAACCATTGTTAACCGTCGTCAACCATGGTCAACCAACTTCAACCATGTTTAACCAAAGTCAACCATGAAAAATCAAAAGTCAACCAAAATCACCATCACCAACCATGGTAAACCATAGTAAACCAAGGTCAATCATAGCTAACCATGGTCAACCAAAGTCAACAAAGATCAACCATAGTCAACCATTGTCAGCCACGGTCAACCATGGAAAACCATTGCAAACCATAGTCAACCAAAAGTCGACCATGGTAAACCTAAGTCAACCATGGTAAACCTAAGTCAACCATAGTAAACCATGGTCAACCATAGTTAACCATGGTCAACCATGGTAAACCTAAGTCAACCATAGTAAACCATGGTCAACCATAATCAACCAAAACTCGACCAAAGTAAGAAATTCAACCATGGTTAACAGAATTCAACCATGTTTAGCCCAAAGTCAAACATAGTCAACCATGGCTAACCGAAGTCAACCAAATTTAACCATGATTGACCATGGGAAACCATACGCATTCAACCATGGTCAATCATAGTCAACCATAGTTCACTAAAGTGAATTAGTCAACCATACTCAAACAAAGTCAACCACATTTAAATATGGTTAAACAAAGTCAACCATATTGAAATATGGTCAACCATATTCAACCATAGTGAATTAGTCAACCACAGTTGACCGTCATAAACCAAAGTCAACCATATTTAACCAAATAAAACCATATTCAACCATGGTCAACCATAATTTCCATGGCCAACTAAAGCTAACCATAGTCAATCATGGTCTTGAACCATGGCCAATCAACGCTGACCATAACCAACCATGGTCAACCATAGCCAACCATGGTTAATCATAGTCAACCCTAGTCAACCATTGTTGAGCATGGTCTGCCAAAGTCAACCATGGTAGACCATAATCAGCCATGGTCAACTAGAGTGAACCATCGTTAATGAAATTTAACCATATAGTTGACCATGATTCACTATGGTTTATAGTGGTTGACTATAGTTGGTTAATAATAATAATTATAATAATAATAACCAACCATGGTCAACCATGGTCAACCAATGCCAACCATAGTCAACCATGGTCAACCAAGATAACCCAAAGTTATCAATGGTCAACCATACTCAAGCATTGTAGACTAAACTCAATCATAATCAACCTTGGTCAACCCAACTCAACCATAGTTAACCATCCTTAACCAAAGTCAACCATATGGTTGAGCATAGTTGGTTAATAATAATAATAACAATAATTAACTACGATTGTTAAAAATAATATTAATATTATAATAAACCATGGTTGTTTATTAACTATGGTTGACCATGGTCAACAATAGCTAACCTGTTGATGTATATGTAACTTCGGAATGTATTTCATCTGTGTATTATATATATATTTATTGTACCCTTATAAGAGATGTGTTATTCCTTTATAAGGAAGTGTCGACATGTGGATTGACAAGTGTCGCAAGTGTGTGTACTTGTCGATGGGTTATTAGATCACCATATGGGGTCAGCCCTAATTAATATATAATATAATGTGGATGTATCTAAGTAGACAAGTCGGCCCCAGTAGGTCACTGGGCAAAAATGTGAGTATAAATAGAGATAGGAGATCTCTATTTAACTCACTCGGAAAAGTAACTCACTCTCTCTCTGAAAAGTGGCGCACTAGTGAGGAGGAGGAGGATCATCTGCTAGGAGACTATCTCAGTGTTATTTGGTTGTATTTTGGTTGAGCCATTGCTCTCTCTATCTCTGAGGAAGTTGTGGGGTTTTTCACCTTAGGGTTTTCCCCACAGAAACTCTGTGTCTCTTGTCTCTATGCTTTTGATTCTTGTGATGCTTGTGATGCTTGTCATATTATGATTGTCATGCATTGATATACTATAGATGTTATTCTCTCAGCAAAGATCCTATAGTATTGTGCTTTAATACTCAAAATTTAACATGGTATCAGAGCTTAACTGAGAAGAAGACATTTTGCAGTGACGGAAGCTTGTATTCCTTGTTTATTGGGTTTCTCTCCACAGATTTTTGAAATTCAGTATAGTAGATTGGATCTACTCATCAAGGCGCATCTATCTGTCCAATCAGAATTCAGTTTCGAGCATTTTCAGATTTGGCCCTAAAAATTAGGGTTTCCACAAAAATAGGAATTTCTGGAAATTGAAGGCACAACTGGAAGCTCCTTGCAAAAAGCGAAGGTTAGAGCTTTGGATCGAGATTTTTGGCTGGGTAGATCTCTGGGAAACTCAAACCCTAATTCAGGGCTCTCCCTAGTGAACCCGGGAGGACAAAAAGGCAATTTTGAAGGGCAAGACCTTGCTGATCTCAAATTCTGAATGTACTAGGCTGATCAGCTCTCCAAGGCGCATCTTTCTATCCTTTCAGAATTTTGAAATTCACATTTTGAATTTTTAGGGTTTCTCTGCAAACCCTAATCCGGGCCAGATCCAGTTTTCAACACTTCAAGTGGTAAGTCCTAAATCTTTTCTATTTCCATTTGAAGTACTCTTAAAGATGTCTCTCCACACCAAGCTTGAGGATAAGCTTGAAGGGGCTGATAACTTCCGAGCCTGGAAGTATAGGATTGGGTTAATCCTGGAAGAGAATGAGTTGGACTCATATGTGAAAGAAGACATCCCTATCCCAGAGAATGAAGAAGCCAAGGCATTGCACAAGAAGAACTTGGTCAAGGCAAAGAGAATCATTGCTGAGTCTATCAAAGACCATCTCATACCTCATGTGTCTTCTCTTAAGACACCCAAAGAGATGTTTGAATCTTTGACCAAGCTATTTGAAGGAAAGAACATAAATCGGAAGATGATCCTGCGGAACCAATTGAAAGCAGTGAAGTTTCATAATGGAGAAACCATTCAATCTTACTTTTCAAGGGTCTCCCAGATCAAGGAACAATTAGAAGCAGTAGATGAAATGGTGGAGAATGGTGAAGTGGTGATGACCACTCTAAATGGCCTACCCAAGTCATGGGATTCCTTTATTCAAGGAATTTGTGCAAGGAAGAAGTTGATCTCCTTCAACAGATTGAGGGAAGAATGCTCTCAAGAAGAAGCTAGGCTTATAGCTCGTGAGGAAAAGATGGGAGGAGAAGATCAAGCTCTTGCAGCTCACACCAAAAGAAGCAAAACCAAGAAGGATCACTCTCACCACAGAAGAACCCATCAAAAGAGTAAGAAGGACCTAAGATGCTTCACATGCAATGAGAAGGGTCACTTTGCTTCAGATTGTCCCAAGAACAAAAGGGATAACAACAACAACTCCAGTAAGAAGAAGAAGGGCAGCAAAAGAAGGTTTCATGCTCATGCTACCGAAGATGATGAACCTCCAAAGAAGAAGGCTAAGGCAGAAAGTAGTAGTGATGATGACTCATCAAGTGAAGAAGAATATGTTCTAATTTCTGCTCTTACAGGTACCATCTCCCATGGATGTAATGATTAGTTGATTGATAGTGGGGCTTCCAAACACATGACTGGGTTTAAGGAATCCTTTGTGAACCTATCTGAACATGAATCACCTCATAAGGTGAAACTTGGGGATGATTATCAATACCCAATCAAAGGAAGTGGTAAAGCCTCCTACAACCTAGATTCTGGAAAATCTCTAAAGATGAAGGAAGTCCTCTATGTACCTGGGCTCAAGAAGAACTTACTCTCCATCTCTGCATTGGATGCAAAAGGTATGAGGGTTGCATTTGTGGATGGCCAAGTCCTGATGTGGCCAAAGGGAAAGACAATAGATGATGCAATAGTGATTGGAGAGCAAGAGGGAGGACTGTATAAATTGAAGGGACAACCTGAACATGCCATGGTGCATGAATCCATGGAGCCAAGTGAACTTTGGCATAGAAGACTTGCTCATATGCACTATAGGGCACTTCCAATTGCAAGCAAGGCAGTAGAGGGTCTTCTTGAAATCAAGACCAAACATGAAGGTGTTTGCAAAGGATGTGCAAAAGGTAAGAACATTAAGAAGGCTTTCCCAAGCAGTGAAAGTAAGGCAAAAGACATCCTGGAAATCATCCACTCAGATGTATGTGGCCCTATGTCATCTAGCTCCCTAAGTGGGTATGTTTACTATGTATCATTTATCGATAACTTCTCCAGGAAGACTTGGGTATACTTCTTGAAGGGAAAAGATGAGGTGCTTGATAAATTCAAGGAATTCAAAACCTTGATGGAGAATCAAACTGACAAGAAAATCAAGACATTCAGATCTGACAATGGTGGAGAATTCACCTCAATTGACTTCAAGAAGCTTTGCAGTGATTCAAAGATTAAGAGGGAGTTGACTGCTCCTTATAATCCTCAACATAATGGAGTTGCAGAAAGGAAGAACAGAACTATCATGGAAGCAGCAAGGGCAATGTTGCATGACCAGGATCTTCCTATGCATCTATGGGCAGAAGCAGCTAGAACAGCTGTATATGTGCAGAACAGAACACCCCACAAGATATTGGACAACAAGACACCAGAAGAGGTCTTTTCTGGTAAGAAACTTGAAGTCAGCCATCTCAGAATATTTGGTTGTCCAGTATATACTCATGTCCCAAAAGAGAAGAGGACTAAACTAGATCCTTCAAGAAAGAAGGGCATCTTTGTGGGTTATAGTGAAAGCTCGAAGGCTTACAGAATATACTTTCCAGGGTTCAAGAAAATTGATGTCAGTAGGGATGTAACATTTGATGAAAACTCAGGATTCATCAAATCAAGAAAGGCACCTACCGAAGTTTATGAAGAACCTAAGGAAACAAGATTTCAGGACACTACCATGACTGAAGCAATTCCAGAAACTGTTCGTGAGTTTGAAGATCCACAAGAACCTGTAGATCCACCCCGTGAGGATAACTCTCACAAGAGGAAACCTGTATGGGCTAGAGAGCTCATTCATGATGCAGAAAGATTTGGCATTCCAGAAGAAGAACACAGAGCAAAGAAGAGAACCAGATCACACACCAGTTATGTTGCTTTACTCCGTGACATTATGAACAAAGAGCCTTCCAGTTATGAAGAGGCAGCAGAAAAGAAAGAATGGAAGGATGCTATGGTTGAGGAATACCAATCAATAATGAAGAATGATGTTTGGGATGTTGTCCCAAGACCTAAAGATAAGTCTGTTGTGACTTCCAAGTGGATCTACAAAATCAAGCATGCTGCAGATGGCAGTGTAGAAAAATACAAAGCAAGATTCGTAGCTCGTGGTTTCTCTCAGAAAGAAGGAATAGATTATGAAGAAACCTTTGCACCTGTAGCCAGGTACACTTCCATTAGAACAGTGCTTTCCCTGGTTGCAGCAATGAAATGGAAAATACACCAGATGGATGTCAAGACTGCTTTCCTGAATGGTGTAGTAGAAGAGGAAGTATATGTGGAACAGCCACTCAGTTTTGAAATACATGACAGGGAATCATATGTATGCAGATTGAAGAAAGCCTTGTATGGCTTGAAGCAAGCTCCCAGAACCTAGTATGGTAGGATGGACAGTTTCCTATCTAGTTTGGGCTTTACCAAGAGTAAAGCGGATTCTAACCTTTACTACAAGGTTGAGGAAGGGAACCCTGTGATTCTACTACTGTATGTGGATGACCTATTTGTGACAGGAGATGACAGACTGATTGTAGATACTAAGAGGAAGCTTGCAGCTGAATTCGATATGAAAGATTTGGGAATGATGCACTATTTCCTAGGTATGGAGGTGTGGCAGAGTGTAGGTGGGATCTTCGTTGGTCAAGGGAAGTACACAGTAGATATCCTGAAGAGATTCGGGATGATGGATTGCAAGGCCATGGCCACACCGATGGCATCGAACCTGAAGCTTCTATGTGATGCTTCATCTGAGCTAGTTGATGTCTCTATGTATCGTCATATGATTGGGTCCTTGATGTACCTGACGAACACGAGACCAGACATTTGCTTTGTTGTGAACACATTGAGCCAGTTCCTGACGGATCCGAGGAGTGTTCACATGGTTGCTGTAAAGCATGTTCTGAGGTACCTGAAGGGTACAGTGGATTATGGGCTCAAGTATGAAGCAAATCAAAAGTTTAACCTACAGGGTTATGTTGATTCAGATTGGGCTGGCAGTGCTGCAGATAGGAAGAGCACATCTGGGTGTTGCTTCAGTATGGGATCAGGTGTGATCTCTTGGTTTAGCAGGAAGCAGTCCTGCGTAGCACTGAGTACAGCTGAGGTAGAGTATGTTGCATCCTGCTCAGCTAGTTGTGAGGCAGTATGGCTACAGAAGCTACTGTCTGAGCTATTTGATCTCTCGTTGGAGGCTACTGGTATCTTCTGTGATAACCAGAGTTGTGTAAAGCTGTCCGAGAACCCAGTGCTTCATGATAGGTCGAAACACATAGAGATCAAATATCACTATAGCAGGGATATGGTGCAGAGAGGAGCTGTGAAGCTCCTGTATGTTGCAACGGACGAGCAGATTGCAGATGTGCTGACGAAGCCACTAGCCAGAGTGAAGTTCGAGTACTTCAGAGAGAGGCTTGGCGTTCTTCAGATCGAGGACACTTTGAGGAAGAAGTGATGGACACTTTTGCTGAAGCCATTCCAAGCATGTTGGAAGGAGGATCCTTCACATGGCTGTGGATGTAAGCGCTGGATGATGAGCATCAGGATGATGTTCTGGTTTCTGCTTGGATATGATTAGTTGGATCATTTTTATGTATGTATGTACGCATCATGTTGGATGCTGGATATGATCAGTTGGATCATTTATATGTACGCATCATGTTGGATGCTGGATATGATCAGTTGGATCATGTGTATGTATTTTGTATATGCATCATGTTGGATGCTTGGACCATGTATCTATATATGTATCAGGTGGATACATTGTATGATCAGGTGGATTATGTATCATGTATTTGTATCAGGTGGATACATTGTACGATCAGGAGGATCATGTATGATGATATGTATCAGGTAGATACTTGGTATGCATCAGGTAGATGCATTGATGATCAGGTGGATCATGCAGCAGGATGTTGCAGTGATGATCAGGATGATCATGGATGATGAGCTTCAGGATGTTGCTCCAGATGACATGCAGCAGGATGTTGCAGTGACGATCAGGATGATCATGGATGATGAGCTTCAGGATGTTGCTCCAGATGACATGCAGCAGGACGTTGCAGTGATGATGATCAGGATGATCATGTGTACATCAGGTTGATGTATGGTGAGTATCAGGTTGATACTCTATGGCCGTGGATCAGGTTGTGCAGATGAGCATGTCTGGGAGATCCTATAGGTCGGAGTTGTGTACCCGTAACAGCCTGGGATGCTCTTTCGAGACATTGCTATGGGAGGACAAGTAATTTGTGCCCTGGGAGATTTCAGGTCGGAGTTGTGTACCCGTAACATCCTGAGATGCTCTTGCGAGGTTTTGTCCTATGGCATGTAATTTGTGCCCTGGGAGATTTCAGGTCGGAGTTGTGTACCCGTAACATCCTGAGATGCTCTTTCGAGGTTTTTCCATGACCACATGTAATTTGTGCCCTGGGAGATTTCAGGTCGGAGTTGTGTACCCGTAACATCCTGAGATGCTCTTGCTAGGTTTTGTGGTGACCACATGTAATTTGTGCCCTGGGAGATCCTTCAGGTTGGAGTTGTGTACCTGTAACATCCTGGGATGCTCTTTCGAGGTTTTGTGGTGGGGTCACATGTAATAGCGCCCTGGGAGATCCTACTGGTCGGAGTTGTGTACCCGTAATATCCTGGGATGCTCTTTCGAGGTTTTGTGACACACGTAATAAGTCCTGAGGATTCCACAGTATGGCCAGAGATGATGAAGACTTGCAGGTGGTGGGCCTGCATCCAGTATGAAAAAGGACTGGCTCTGTAGAACTTCCTATGACGAGTAGAGTCAGAGATTGGTTGAGATAGTAGCAGCAGTGACGATGATGATGACGATGCATCGATGATGATGATCCAGAGAAGAAGACTTGTCTAGCAGATCTGTGTCGAGAAATACCTTCCTAGTTAAGAGGGAGTGTTGATGTATATGTAACTTCGGAATGTATTTCATCTGTGTATTATATATATATTTATTGTACCCTTATAAGAGATGTGTTATTCCTCTATAAGGAAGTGTCGTCATGTGGATTGACAAGTGTCGCAAGTGTGTGTACTTGCCGATGGGTTATTAGACCACCATATGGGGTCGGCCCTAATTAATATATAATATAATGTGGATGTATCTAAGTAGACAAGTCGGCCCCAGTAGGTCACTGGGCAAAAAGGTGAGTATAAATAGAGATAGGAGATCTCTATTTTACTCACTCAGAAAAGTAACTCACTCTCTCTCTGAAAAGTGGCGCACTAGTGAGGAGGAGGAGGATCATCTGCTAGGAGACTATCTCAGTGTTATTTGGTTGTATTTTGGTTGAGCCATTGCTCTCTCTATCTCTGAGGAAGTTGTGGGGTTTTTCACCTTAGGGTTTTCCCCATGGAAACTCTGTGTCTCTTGTCTCTATGCTTTTGATTCTTGTGATGCTTGTGATGCTTGTCATATTATGATTGTCATGCATTGATATACTGTAGATGTTATTCTCTCAGCAAAGATCCTATAGTATTGTGATTTAATACTCAAAATTTAACATAACCATGGTCAACCATGGTCAAACGTATTCAATAATGGTCAACCAAAGTTTACCATGGTCGACCATACTCAACCAAATTCAAGCATGGTTGACTATGATTAAACAAAGTCAACCACGGTCAACCATCGTCAAACAAAGTCAACCATAACTATGGTTTCCCATGGTTAATGATGGTTTCTTAGAAATAATAATAATATTGTTATTGTTATTATTATTATTATTATTATTATTATTAGTGGTCGACTATGATTGACCTTGGTCAACTAGTCAATTATGGCAAAACAAAGTCACCCCTAGCCAACCATGGGAAATTGTCATGTCCCAAATTTGGCTTTGGGTCACATTGGCCATATTCATTAGAGTTTGTCAAATTGATGTTAAGGGTCAAATAATTTCCAAGGAGGAAAATTATTAGTTTCCTAGGTTTGGGGTGGAAGCTTTGGGATTTGGAATAAGGGGTGTAGCTAGGGTTTTCACCCTAGCTTGTGCAAATGAGCACCTACTAAGGAGAAGGGACTCCTTAGTAGTAGTTCAGAAAAACAGTAAAACAATATGAAATTTAACCTAGCATGAGCATTAACATAAATAATAAAACATGAAAATATGGCAAAAGATTTCTCTTTTTGTATTAAAGATTACCTCAGGTGTAGAGGTTGGTGAAGCCTTTGCAGCAGTCCAAGAGGGTTGCTTCCAAGCTTCCAGTTTTGCTCCTTTCTCTTTCTCCAAAGGGTTGGAAATGGGCCAAAGGGGCACTCAAGTGTGAAAGTAGCTCAAGGGTGAGCTAGGGTTTCAGGAGTGATTTTGGCAGAGTAAGTGTGTGGTTGACTGTGGATATGAAATGAGGGGCCTCCATCACCTATTTATAGGTTTTTTAGTGGTGGATGGTTGGCCCATGGTTTTGGGCACCATATGGTTTAGGTCAGTTGTATAGGGTTTTTGCTTCATTTTTCTCTCTTTTTCCTCTTTTTTGTATTTTTTATTCCCTTTTTAGAGGGTTTTTGCTATTTTGGAGGTATTTTGGATTATTTTGGGGGAAAAGGGGTTTTTTTTGGCCTTTTGGAGGCTTTTTAATGGGATTTTAAGGTTTTGGAGGCAAAAATGGTAGGAAATATGGACAAATCAGTCATGTAATGGGGTAGATGAGGTAGTAAGCACTTTTTGGGTGTTAACAGATTACCCCCTGATGTGTGAGGGCAGGAGCTCATCGTATGGCCGATAGACATCATAAGTCTTTCATGGTTTTCCTGGGGTGTGGAGAAGAGAAGAAACAAACTAGACCCCAGAACAACGGTCCCGAACAAACTGCAAAAACTGAAAGTACATGACCTCAATGATGGATGAGGAATAATCTGAACAGATGAACGAGGTGGGCATTCCCATGCTCGTATCAAGATATAGAATAATAATAACAATGGGGTCCAAAATATGGGGACCTGACATATACATGGCCTCAAATAATGAATGAGGAATAATCTCAATATATGGACGAGGCGGGCATACCCATGCTCGTATCAAGATACATAAAAAATAACTGTGAGGCCCAAAAAAGGGGGACCTGTAGGATACATAGAGAACCACTGTGTACATCATAAGGGTCCAGAGGGGACACAAATCTGGGACATACTGCTGGGCTGACCATGTCTGAGCTGAAGAACTGGTACACTGGAATGACTACAGTGCTGCTGAGTGGGGTACCAGAGGAACTAATGAGCTACTAGATCATAGTGACAAGGAGTCATATCCTCAATGGTACACTAAGCTGGAACGGAACTGGGTACTCAAGGAAGCATATAACTGGATGGCTTCCGAATACAATTGCCAACGCAACCCGGACATCCATGGGAACATATAACTAGGCATTCCGAAGTGACTCACCAGTGTGCTAGAGTCGGTGGAAATCTGGGGTCTTCGACTAATAACTGAAGGGATCTAATCCTTGCGCGATTCTCAACGATGCGATCAAGGTGTTGAAGTCGAGCATGTGAGAAACAACCACTCGGAGAGGCAATGATGACTCCTCTCAAAATGGTCCGTAGGCACTCACCACAGATGGTGATGGGTCCAAGGCACAGGGACCTCTGGGTCTATCCTCTGGAATAGAGGGGTTGTCGTCGACAGAGGGAAACCTGCAACTAGCAAGGCAATGATGTTTCCTTGATAGGAGCACGAGGTGGAGAACCGAAGTGTGAGAGTACTGATGGGAGGACTGTCATACTGTGGGGGATAACTGGGCAAGTAGAGTGGGTGGACTCAAACTTCCTTTTTTCAGAGTATGATGGAGGGGATGATCAGGCAGCATATGAAACTGACTGGTGGGAAAGGGATCATAACTGTAATGGATCAAGGATAGTGACTGGGGTGAGTGATACTCAAGTTGGTGTAAAATGGCAGGAGACTGCAGAATACTCTGAACAAAGGCGACCTGATTGGGGGTGCTGTCGAGATGATCGATCATAGTGCCAAGAGGCACGAGGGGACTTCTTCATGGGTTAATGAACTAGAAGAAGGGTGTTGAAAATGGTACTATCGTGTGGATTTATACGAGGCTAGGACAGTTCATGCTCGTGATTGCTTTCAATTTTAAGGAGTCCGAAAACGATAAGAAGACTCTGAAATAATGGAATGGTACTGTCGTGTGGATTTGGACGAGCCCAAGACAATGCATGCTTGTGGTTGCTTTCAATTTTAGAGAGTCTGAAAGTGATAAGAAGACTCCAGAGGGTTGCTTTTTCGTGTGTTAGTCTCCAAGGCCCGAAGAAGCATAAAAGGATACAATGAAGAACTCTTCTAGCCGGTGTGACTAGAGTATTCCTTTTTCGTAAGTAGTCTACTAGGTCCGAAAAAGAGTTAAACTTATACCGGATAGAGGCCCTTTTAGGTACTTTAACGAGCATGAAAGGAAGCAAGATTGCTCGGCGATCTTTTCATTATTGTAGGAGTCAAAAAAGAGCTTAACAGAAACTCCCTAAGTGCCTTTTTCGTAAAGGACTTGTCTGGCCCGAAAAAGGGATAAAATTATACATTAATGATGACCAAGAACCAGGGAGGGGGGGAACATTGGTGGGTCTCCTTACGGGATAATGAATGGTGGAAAAATAACGAAATAATTGCAGTATGACAGGAGTGAATGGTGCATGTAAAAAAGTGGAACAATCCGATGGCGGCTGATGTGGCGCACAAACTGAGGCAGCAAGGTGTCAGACACAATGTTGAAACTATACCGGGTGAGAGCGAGAAATGATCTCAAGCATCATCACGAGCTCGAAAAAATGAATCCAGTGATATAAAAAGTGTCAAAAAGGAATAACGACCGATGTAGCACGTAAACCGAGGCGACGGGGGGCGTTTTGGAAAAAATACCCGAAAAATCTAGGGGTGAGAGCGAGAAATGATCTCAAGCATCATCACGGGCTTGGAAAAATGAATCCGATGATATAAAATATATCAAAAATGGAGAGCAACCGAAGTGGCACGCAAACCGAGGCAACTAGTGGTGTCTAAAAAATGCTCAAAAATGATGTGGAAAAAATAAGAAAACAAGTTGACCATCATGACGGTCGCGTCATTCTGATTCCAGTGGTGGAAACGGTTCAAAAAATGGACTCCGTATGGGTTCAGAATGGCCAAAATAAGAAAAAGTCAACGGATTATAAATAGTAAGTGGGTCCAACATGACAAGTGTCATTTGGACTTGTTGACTTTGACTAGTGATCAGAGTGGACCAGAGCTGATTTGGTGTTTCTGGACGATCCGACCGGTCGTTTTCAGATCCGGGAGTTACAGGTATTCCGACAAACTCATACCTGCATTTTCATTGGGTTCGGGGGGGGGGGGGGGGGGGGGGGGCGGGGGGGTAGTGGGTCCCAGGGGAGTTTTTGTACGGTCCATGTGGGGTGGACCACGGGTTTGTGGGGTGGAACTGCGGTCGGGGACCGCGGGTTCCAGGGCGGATCACATGGACGAGGACCGCGAGGTTTGGGTCAGAATACGCGGTCTGGTACTATGCGTTCCAAGGCTAGACATGCGGTGCGGGACCGTGAGTTCGACTCCTACAGGCGTGGTTCCAGACCACGACTATAGCCCTGACAGCTACGGTTAGAAATCGCGGCAAGGGGCCCTAAAGCCGTGATTGGGATTGAGCTTTTAGGGTTTCCCCGGGGGGGGCAGGGTTACTTCTTTGACATGAGTCTGATGAGTTTGCCTTGTGTGATTGACAGGATGCCGTTGGTGCTTTGGCAAGAGTGGGATGTCCCAGATGACATAGTGGATGTCATCCGGAGGGATCGGCACGTGAGGTCGATGTTGGGGTTGTGCAGACTGCTGAAGTTCGCACAGGTACCTATGATGCGTTCAACAATGCTACTGTTGAACCGATTAGTGAGCTTTTGGGAGCCAGACATCCAGGCATTCAGGGTGCAGGGAGAGAGGGTGGATCTCACGCTCGCAGATGTATACTTCTTGACGGGGTTGCCCTGTCTGGGTAGGGTGGCTGATACGCAGCCACGAGTATCTGCAGATGTGGATATGGAGGATATGTTGGAATGGTACTGTGTTCCGGAGGCTAGGGTGTAGAGGAATGCACTCTGGGTGGTGGACTTGCAGGAGCCAGCAGTACAAGCGATTGCGGCGTGTGTGGTTTGGGTTTTGGGGTCCCAATCACCTGAAAAGGTCGTCAGGATAGACTAGCAGGATATGGACCAAGTCGTGAAAACAATAGGTCATGGTCCGCTGGAAGGTGGCACCAGCATTTTTGAGGCCGAAAGATATGACGTGATAGGAAAAGGTGCCCCATGGGGTGGTAAAGGCAGTCTTGTACTGATCCTCCTTACGGATCTGAATCTGGTTGTATCCGAAAAATCCATCCATGAAAGATAGGACTTCATGCCCTGCACACACATCGATGAGTTGGTCAATAAATGGCGTGGGGAAGTTGTCTTTGGGACAAGCTCGGTTTAAAACGTGGAAGTCAGTACATACTCTAATGGTGCCTTGTTTCTTGTTAACAGGGATAGGGTTTGAAACCCAAGTGGTATATGCAATAGGATAAATAAATCCTGCCTTGCGAAGTTTCTCAATCTCTGCTTTAACAGCGGGGAGCTTTGATAGATGAATGGGGCGTTGTTTCTGGTGAACGGGGGTACATCTAGCCATGTGTCAATGTGGTGCTCTATAATAGCGGGGTCGAGACTAGGCATTTCGGTGTAGGACCAGGCAAAGACATCACGGAACTCTTGGAAAAGTTTTTTGTACTCTCCGATATCATACTCACTGCAGGAGGCTCCTAATGTAATGATTTCAAGAGCACCAGGTGGATCAGAGATATCAATGTGGATGACGGGTGAGATGTTGGCCATGTTACCTTCCTCAAAGGCATCAGGAGCAGGAATAGGATCCTTAAACTAGTCAACTTTGGTGGGAAGGAAATCTTTGGACTCAACCGCAAATTGGGTGGCTATGGTGGAGGATGACTCTTCTGGGAGGAAATAGGAACGATGGTGCATGTCTTCCCAGGGATAATCCGGGGCAGTGAGAGCCTCTAGAATCTCCTCATCATTGCGGAAACTTTGAGTTGTCAAATCGGCTGACAAGGGAGTGGTAGTTGAAGAGATCATATAAATGGTGTTAATCTCTCCGGAGGAGGGTGATACTGGGGGGTGGATATCCTCAATTGTGGGGGGTGCTGTCTGAAGGTCCAAATTATTCACCTCGTAGAGAGCTGCTCTGTAATCTGGGAGATCAGGACAGTGATGTGAGTAATGGCCGTAAATACCGGATATTGCACAAGGGTGGTTGGTACGCAATGATTTATCACAAGGCTTAGGGGTTGGATCGAGTTCGACAACCGGGATGTTGGGGTCGTCGTCAAGCATTTGCATGTGTTCCTGTAATGCAGGTAATTGTGGACATTGATGAGTCGGATGGCCTAACTCATCACACAACGAGCATTTGGGAGGAGCACAAAACACGGGGGGTTTTTAACTGTTTTGGGTGGGGGTACAACAGTGTATGGTTGTGGGCCTCTGCCCCCAGTGTGCTTGATAAGAGGGGGGGGGATTCGTAGATGACAAAGGGGTAGTGACACCGGGAGGTGGTTGACTAGTAGTGGCAATGGGTTGCACCAATTGTAGGATAACATTTGGTGTCGGCGGGGGAATGGGAGGCTAAATATACCACACAGGTAATCCTAAGGTTAACCCGGGGAGGCTAAGAGTAGCCATAACCAGGGCGCTTACTACTCCCGAGGGAGGGAATAGGAAGGGGATTGTGTGGATGGGTGTAACACCAATGTGACTAGGTACCAATGGTGGTTTGGGTAACAAGGGCGGTTGATTGTTGGGTGTTTGTGTATTGTGGGAAAGGGTACATAGGTTAGATACTTCGGGCGCGGGTGACGAGGGAGGAATGGATTGGAATGTTTAGGTCATCGGCGTATTTGAGTAAACTCTGGGTCCCACATAGGAAACACACGAGGTAGTTGCACCACAAACAGGTTGTTCAACCATGGGGAGAACATTTTCAGGTGCAGCGGGGGCATTGGGATCGTAATAGGTGAGTTGGTCGACCTTGACCACGCGTTCGTCATGGGGGAACATCATGGTACGAAAAATGGATGAGGCAACCGCCCGCATGGCATACATGTAGCTGCGGCCAAGTAAGAGGTTATAATCAAGTTGGGCATTGATGACCTCTATGTCAATGAGCACAGTTTTTTCAGCCAACTGGACAAGGACATTAGCTAAGAGACCTTGGGGTTGAGCCGAATGGCCGTCGTAGGCTCGCAACGCAGTGGTGGACTGCTGGAGAGTAGGGGATCCCAACTTTTGCCAAATGAATGTGGAAATAATGCATGTAGAGGCACCTTCATCGATAATGCACCGATGGATGACAAGATTTCGAACAGAAACAGAAACTTGGAACGCTAAAGTGGAAGGCAGGCATGGTTCGGACTAGTCCAAATCGAAGGCTATCAGTTGTGAATCATTTGGGTCAATAGTACCAATGGCGGAGAGCAAAGTCTTGCGCTGTGAAGGATATTTTTTTAAGACTTCTAACGCAGACATGGCTGCGGGAGACTGATCTAAGTCATCTACAATGTTGTAATTTGATGCAGCACGAGCATTGGGATTATTGTTGATGTGACGAAGTGGGAAGCGAGGTGCTTTGGAAGCGCCATCTAGTGGAGTCGGAGGTATACATAATGTCTGATCAGTGGGATGAGCGTTGGTGTTTTTGTCAGCGAGAGAGGCTTCAGGGGTGGAGCCATATTGGTTTCGACGCGTTTGGAGGTTGACATCAGTGGAAGACATCATTAACAAGTGATGGGTACCTAAGTCTAACATGGGTTGATCAGGAGCGACATAAGTAATCTGCTGTTGTGGTGGCGCGTTGCCTTGAGGGGGAGCCAATGGCTGAGTGTTTACTACGGCTTGGGTTGGTAAGGGGTTTTGTAGCACCAAAGGTTGATGCTGAGGTGGTGGGGGGTTGGGTGGTGCCTGAGGAGCCACGTGCCCTTGGCGATGGGCATCATCAGTCCAGAGTTGTTGAGCTCGCTCCAAATGTGGGCAAGCATGTGTGTAGTGGCCATAGACCCCGCAAATAGAACAAGGATGGTTTGTTCGCAAATTAGGATTTTTGGCCTGCTTGGGTGGCCGATCAGGGTTCTGGTTGGCAGGTGCCGCATTATTATTGTTTGGGGGATTAGGAGGTTGAATGCCTTGGTCTGGAGGGGGATTATTCCCACGGTTACGGCCTTTGCCACGGTTTTGTTGGCCCTGTTGGCACTGGTCATTTTGGTTCTGCTGCGGATTCTATTGGGCGTACACTTGCCCTTGGGCAGCAGGTGGGTTCTAGGGTTGGGCAGGTGCGGGAGTAAGTTGCGGTGGATAATAAGTAGGTGGAGGCTGCACAGGTGCTGAACCTTGTGGGGGTTGCTGATACGTCTGCAGAACGGATTGTGGGTTTGCCGCAGGGGGTGCTTGTGGTGGGTAATAAGCAGGTTGGACTTGAGAGGACACAGGAGCTAGTGCAGCCTGTGGGTGGTAATATGGCTGAGGTGCAACCGAGGGGGCGTAAGCGGGGTATGCATGACCAAAGCACTGAGGTGGACATGAGAGTCCATGGGAATGGTGGTGATGTGCCATGGGAGCATGCGAATTGGTTGCTCCGGACTGAGATGTAGCCCACGAAAGGTCGGGGCCATGGCTAAGACATGCTATGGAAAAGGGTTGGGGATGCAAGGAAATATGGCCAATGATGCCATCTGCGGCATGGGATGCCCCTGGCGCATCATGTTGGGAGGAATCGCCGTGAGGGGCGTCAGGTATGACGGAATACAGATAACTCGACTGGGTGTAAATAAGGTCAAATTGCTGGGCTTTGAGGATGGAATCTTCTTCGGACTGGGGTCGTTCGGATGCCACATCCTTGGCAATGACAGGAAGGAGGGATTTTAGAACCAATCTAAGAAGATACAGTCGTCTAACTTGATTTTGCAGAGGCTGCGGCGTCGACGCCACTCATGAATGTGGTCAGTTATGTGGGTAGTCGTGTTCTGTCTGCAAGATAGTAGGATCTCAACTCCCACGTCATAGTGGATAGGTAACTGAAAGAACTGCAGGAAGGTCGAGGCAAGGGAAGTAAAGGTGGCATGGGTCCCATGTGGCTACTCGATGTACCACTTAGCTGCAGAGCCAGTGAGGGTGCGCTGTAACAGACGGAGGCGGACAGAGTTGTCTACTATGGAGTTGGAGGAACACCATAGATGGAAGGACATAATATGGTTCTTGGGGTCTTCACCTGCCTTTCCCTCAAACTTAGGGATGTCAAAGGGGAGCTTGGTGGGCATGTGAGGCCACGCAGGGTCATGTCTGATGGGATTGTTAGTCAGTCTAGCTAGGTCAGGAAGGTTGAGACTAGCCATGAATGGAAAACTAGTAGAAGGATGTGACATACTAGTGGTTGTGACCATGTTGGGGCCAATGCCCCCATGTGGAGGGTTTGGTTTTGGGATGTTGCCCCCAAGTGGAGGAACGAAAGTGTTATGGGACGGTCCTGCACTGCCAAGGGTAGTGTGAGTCACCGATGGAGTGGCTATAGGTATGCCAGCTACTAGAATGGGTGCAGTGATCGGAATGGTAGGTGTGGGCCCCATCGAGGGCATACCCAAAGCAGGTGTGGTAACTGGTGTGGTGGTGGATGCTCCACCAATGGTCCCTACAAAGAAAGGGGTGGAAGTCAAGCTAGCCATGGGGCTGGTTGGTGCAGTGTAAGTGGGGTTCTTAGACTCTGCCTCAGAATCAGAGATAAAATAAGGGGCGTCTAGATCAGGTGATGGAGTTCTATGCCATTGACGAGTGGAGTCAAGTGACAAAGCTCGAGATCTAGGATGAGTGATATCAAGTGATGAAGATTTATGTCTATGACGGGTGATGTCAAGTGAACCGTGCTATGGGGGCTCACCCCGAAAGTGCGAAGAATGTCTCGAGGACTCAATGGTGACAGATGGTGTCAAGTATCTAGGGGTTGCGTTGAGTGAAAAACAACTCAAAAACCCTAATGCAACCGAGTGTGCAGAAGGAGAGCTCAAAAAATATGGCACTCAGGCCAACAACCAACTCAAAACACTTACTGTAATAACTATGCTACAATAAGTGGAGTATCAACAGAAATGGTCAGAATACCAACAAGCAGCAGGTTTCCTAAAAAAAAAAAATAATGGACTCGCTAAACCAAAAAGAGGTAAGGGAGCATGCAAACACCTAGCTAAATAGTATTCTTACTCAACTAGACATATCCTCTACAAGGTGATGAAATCCAAGTCAGACAATATGGATAGTAGAGCCAAGTGGCTAAAGATATCCCCCTACCGGGAGGGACACCGGGTAGTCAATCCTAGAAGAAAAGCAACTAAGATACCCCGTTCATGACACGTTCGGTTGGGTGAATCTACCGTTTGGTTCTATCGCTGTTGTATCCCCATACAATTGATACACCGAGAACTGCGAAAGGTATCCTTCGGTTACTGAATGGATTGCGGTATTCCACTCAGGCTTCCAGAACCAGTATGTCGACTTCAACCCTCCTAGGGGAGAGGCCTTCCCGATAAATTGGTTTTAAATCGTGTCAAAAAATACTAGGGGATTTTGGTTCCCTAATGGACAACAACTATGTCTCAAGTGTAAGCAACCGAGGGGTGTTATTTGGATGCCTATCCCCCCGATCCTACCTAACTACAAAAATTCTTATGTGTTCCCCAAGTGGGGTTAGAATGTTGGTTGTGTTAAGTAGTATTTTAGGGCTCACTTGAATTAGGTGACAGAGTGTGTGCGTGTGAGATGATGAACCCAAGTAAAAGTGCCACGGGGTGGGCAACTTTCTAACTAAAAATAACAATACAGAATTTAAACTTTGAAATGCAAAATTTTCTCTTTCAATTAAAATGCTGAAATTTTTTTAAAAAATATTCTGTAAATGAAACAGAAATAATATTGCATAAAAAAGGCTGTAGGGAAGTATGGCTGCAGGTAGGACAGATGGTTGTGCAGGTGCAGAAAATATTGCAGCAAAGTGCTGTATTCAAAACAGGAAAAAAGTGTAGAAAACAGACCACGGGTCTCTGGCAAATCTGAGCGGTCAGACCACGGGAAATAGCGCAACAGTCGCGGACGGGTTGCGGGATTTTGGCCGAAAGATGTAGGCGGACTGCGGGAAAAAGGATGAAAGTCGCAGGTGGGTTGCAGGAAAATGGCTGAAAGCCGTAGGCAAGACGCGGGAAGAAGGCCAAAAGACGCAGGCGGGTTGCAGGAAAATGGCTGAAAGCAGCAAGCGGGACGTGGGAAAAAGGCCGAAAGACGCAGGTGAGCTGTAGGAAAATGGCTGAAAGCCGCAAGCGGGATGCGGAAAAAAGGCCGAAAGACATAGGCGGGTTGCATAAAAATGGCTGGAAGCCGCAAGCGGCCCACGGAAAAATGGGTTAACAGCCGTGGTTGGATCGCACGAAACAAGCTAATAGCCGCGGTCAGATCACAGGTAACATACTGGAAACCATTAGTAGATCACCGAAAATAGTTTGAGAGCTGCGGTCAGGTCGCAAGTAAATGCCCGAAAGACGCGGTCAGAACGCAACTACGGGGGACAAAAGACGCGGTTTACGGCAGTCGAAAAGGACAGCCGAAAGGAAAAAACAGAAAACTATTGCAGAAAATTAAAAACGTTTAAAAATTTAAAACTATAACCAGAAATTCAAAGGAACACCAGCGGAGTCGCCAAAATTGTAGCTAGGGTTTTCACCCTAGCTTGTGCAAATGAGCACCTACTAAGGAGAAGGGATTCCTTAGTAGCAGTTCAGAAAAATAGTAAAACAGTATGAAATTTAACCTAGCATGAGCATTAACATAAATAATAAAACATGAAAATATGGCAAAAGATTTATCTTTTTGTATTAAAGATTACCTCAGGTGTAGAGGTTGGTGAAGCCTTTGCAGCAATCCAAGAGGGTTGCTTCCAAGCTTCCAGTTTTGCTCCTTTCTCTTTCTCCAAAGGGTTGGAAATGGGCCAAAGGGGCACTCAAGTGTGAAAGTAGCTCAAGGGTGAGCTAGGGTTTTAGGAGTGATTTTGGCAGAGTAAGGGTGTGGTTGACTGTGGATATGAAATGAGGGGCCTCCATCACCTATTTATAGGTTTTTTAGTGGTAGAGTGCTGGCCCATGGTTTTGGGCACCATATGGTTTAGGTCAGTTGTATAGGGTTTTTGCTTCCTTTTTCCCTCTTTTTTCTCTTTTTTATTCCCTTTTTAGAGGGTTTTTGCTATTTTGGATTATTTTGGGGGAAAAAGGGGTTTTTTGGCCTTTTGGAGGCTTTTTAATGGGATTTTAAAATTTTGGATGCAAATATGGTACGAAATATGGACAAATGAGCCATGTAATGTGGTAGATGAGGTAGTGAGCACTTTTAGGGTGTTAACAAGGGGGAATAATAAATGATGTTTGAACATTAGAATGGCATAAATATTTAATAAAGGAGATAAATAAATATATAATACAAGTGAAAATCAAAGTGGCACTTGATCATGAAGACACATGGAGGAAGTGGGACCCACATATGGCTGGATTTCCCCACTACACTTGGCATCATTCTCTAACGAATTCGAATTCAAGGTGAACGGTAACATACTTGGGGGAGTTCAAAAGGTATTATTCATGGCATGACTCATCCAAGGTCAAAATATAGAGGAAGAGTAACTCCCACGGAAGAGGAAGAGGCAATTTGGAGCTAGTGGGACACTTGGGCTAGATTCCCTAGCTCTATGATAACAATGATGAAGATGCTATGACACCTATGACAAAAATCAGACCTGAAGGATGAAATATGACATATATGAGATGTCAGGGATAAAAATAACCTCCAAGAGGGAACTCAAGGGAGTTAGGGCAGCTAAGATGCTTCCACATGTGATTTGGTGGAAGTGGGAAACTAGGAATTGTTGTACAAGTGACATTCTTTGGAATTTCTTCCCAACTTGAGTTGGCATGAGTCTCTTGGAAGGAATTTGACGCATTGAGGAAATTAGAAGTTTATAAAATTCATGAACAAAGAATAATAGTATCTTTTGATCATTTGTAGAATTTGCAATTGCATTTGTGAAGAGGGAGAGCTAGTAGATGACTAGTTTCTTGCCTTAGCCAATTTCGAGGATGAAAGATTCCCATCCAAGTTGGTAAATGGAAAGGCCATTCAGAACTTTCATTTGGAGCTTTAATGGAGTCTTTATTTGCAGGTGTAAGCTACAGGCAAGCTCATGGTTTCTTCTATTGCAGCTCACTCCTTCAACCATTTCCAGTTTTGGTGGCATATTCTTGATCCTTGAGAGAGGGCGTTTTTGGTGAGCTATTGTACTCTTTGGGGGAGCTTCTAATTCCCCATTTATTTTTTAATATGAATTAAATACTTTTTTATTCATCTCCAGAAATTTTCAGGTCTAAATTCCAAGTATAAATGTATAAATCTCATTTTTAATGAAAGAACAGTGTCATTTCCCCACTACCTTGTTGTGAAATAATGTAATGTTGATGGATTCGAATGGATAAGTAGAATAATAATGGTTTATTGATGAATTGAATTTTATTTATGTATTATACAAGTTTCATGTTCATTTCTCAAGCATTTGAAGTCATTTTACTCAGTTTATTTACATTTGGAGAAGATTTGGTGCCATTTCCCCAAGGGTCAAACTAGTAATTTTTGTTGTTGTTTGGGAGAGGTTTGGAACAGAATTAATAAATAATGAATGGTGAATTTGGGAACTTAATAAAATCCTTGAGAAATCCCATACCTATTTTAATAAATTTGATTGGGTTTGGAGGCATTTGGGAAGCCATTTTCAGTACTTACCCCAAGGGGATTTGAACTGCAAATTACTTGTAAAACTGCATACTTGGTCCGGAATATTAAGAGAGTTTTAAGAGGTATTTTGGTGGCCATATCTCATCCATTAACATCATATTCAAGTCCTAATATAATTAATACACCTTCCTTGAATATTTGAAGGCATTTGGAGTCAATTTGAGACCTAGAGACCAATACTAGTCAAAGGGAAAGTACTAGTAAAGTTCCCTACATTGTCCAAAATTGAAAGAGGATTTGCAGAAGTATTTTAAAGGTCCAAAAGCATCTCTGAAACACATATTTATGTTCTAACATCATTCATATACCTTCTCGGAATATTTGGGAGCAATTGGAACAATTTGGGGACCTAGAGCTCAAAACTAGTCAAAGGTCTAACTAGGGAAAAAAGTCAAAAATTGCCATTTTAATAAAATTCCTAACGAGGGACATTACAATGGTATCGGATAATCATCTTGGAACCTGGTTTGGTAGAACATTAATGAATACTAGGAGTAAAATAAATAATCCACCACCCTTAGAAATTGAAACTCGATGTACTTTGGTGAAAGGGAAGAAGTAGGAGAAGAAGTGCATTCCTTGGTCACCATGAGTAAGGATGAGAAAGGAACCTTAGAGGAGAATGAGGAGTTTAGAGAAGTACTGAAACCATCCTTTGAAGACAAGTGGATGGAATTCATTCAAGAGTTTGAATGGTTGGTTAGTCAACTTGGAAGCAACGTGGAAAAACGAATGAGCAATGGTTCTCTTTCCAAGGAAAAGAAGGAAATGGATGAAATAATTTATGCCACAAAGGAGGAACCTCATGTAATGGTGGAACATGAGGTACATGATGATATGCAGGTGCTTGAAGATGCTACACTCAAACAAGAATAAGAACAAGCACTTGTCTTTGTTCAGAGGGATTATGAGTTGCCTCATGGAGAGAGTTGCAAAGTCTTGAAGGAGCACATGATCTCACAATAGTTGGACCAACCAATTATGGAGAATATGAATTAAATATTTCGATGGGTAAGAGATTTAAAGATTTAAGGTTGGTTCATAATTCCTCACCCCCTACTTCTTTTTCAGCCACATCAATTGGGGATGAAAATTGGGTGAAAGGTTTTTTTCTAGTGGTGCCACATGAGGGGTATGAAACTCCTACCCGTCCTTTTGATGATGACATGAATAGAGCACCTCATTATTTACATTTGCAGCAGAATATTTTCTTTCCTTATGATGATACATATCTTCATGGATACACTTATGATGTTCACTTGAGTCACTTGAAGACTCATGATATTCCTTGCTCCTTGCTTAGTTCAACTGATGTTGGAGGAACTTCATTAACTACTTGGATGAAAGAATACAGGGTTGACTGTTTTGATGCATCTTACATATTTTTGGAGCAACATTATAGGACATGGGATACTCACCCATGTCATTGGATCAGATTTGATTGTTCACTCGATGCTTGTATGCACCTGGAAAATGGTGGTCTACTTACTTTGAGGTATAAGCACTTCCATGATTCTTTGATGAAGCACCTCCTTGATGTACATTTTCATTATGTTGTTATGTACTTTGATGATATATATTGTGTACTCATGATGTTTGGAAGAATGCATACAAGAAAATGAGATCCAGGAATACTCTTATCTAATGGTGTGGGTTGGAGAGTACTCTTAATTGTTGGGGTGCAATACAAGCAATGGGACCCTGGAATAATTTTTATCTCATTGGTTTCAAATTTTTTGGGGAAACAAGCAGTATGGGAGATGGATTCCCACTAATAAAGTGATTTTTATCAGAGTAGTGCAGCAGTAAGCATGGTGGTTCCTCTCTAAAATCTTCACGAAAACTCAAGGACTCAAGGCTGGGAAATTCAATGGCAACTTCAAAGAATTATACAGAAAGCAGGTTCTTCAACACCCATGTTTGAAATTGATTAAGGACAAGCAATATTTGGAAGGGAGGATTTTTCATGTCCCAAATTTGGCATTGGGTCACAATGGCATAATCACATTGGCCATATTCATTAGATTTTGTCAAATTGATGTTAAGGGTTAAATAATTGCCAAGGAGGAAAATGACTAGTTTCCTAGGTTTGGGGTGGAAGCTTTGGGATTTGGAATAAGGGGGATAATAAATGATGTTTGAACATTATAATGGCATAAATATCTAATAAAGGAGATAAATAACTATATACAAGTGAAAATCAAAGTGGTATTTGATCATGAAGACACATGGAGGAAGTGGGACCCACATATGGCTAGATTTCCCCACTACACTTGGCATCATTCTCTCACCAATTCGAATTAAAGGTGAATGGTAACATAATTGTGGGAGTTCAAAATGTATTATTCATGGCATGACTCATCGAAGGTCAAAATATAGAGGAATAGTAACTCCCACAGAAGAGGAAGAGGCAATTTGGAGCTAGTGGGACACTTGGGCTAGATTCCCTAGCTCTATGATAACAATGATGAAGATGCTATGACACCTATGACACAAATTAGACCTTAAGGATGACATATGACATATATGAGATGTCAGGGCTAAAAATAGCCTCCAAGAGGGCACTCAAGGGAGATAGGGCAGCTAAGATGCTTCTAGATGTGATTTGGTGGAAGTGGGAAACTAGGAATTGTTGTACAAGTGGCATTCTTTGGAATCTCTTCCCAACTTGAGTTGGCATGAGTCTCTTGGAAGGAACATGACCCATGGAGGAAATTAGAAGTTTATAAAATTCATGAACAAATAATAATATCATCTTTTGATCATTTGTAGAATTTGCAATTGCATTTGTGAAGAGGGAGAGCTAGTGGATGACTAGTTTCTTGCTTTAGCCAATTTCAAGGGTGAAAGATTCCCATCCAATTTGGTAATTTGAAAGGCCATTTAGACCTTTCATTTGGAGCTTTAATGGAGTATTTATTTGCAGGTGTAAGCTATATAGCAGCTCATGGTTTCTTCTATTGTAGCTCACTCCTTCAACCATTTCCCGTTTTGGTGGCATATTCTTGATCCTTGAGGGAGGGCATTTTTGGTGAGCTATTGTACTATTTGGGGGAGCTTATACTGCCCCATTTATTTTTAAATATGAATTAAATACTCTTTTATTCATCTCCAAACAGTTTCAAGTCGAAATTCCAAGTAGAAATATATAAATCTCATTTTTAATGAAAGAACAGTGTCATTTCCCCACTACCTTGTTGTGAACCAATGTAATGTTGATGGATTCGAATGGATAAGTAGAATAATGATGGTTTATTGATGAATTGAATTTTATTGATGTATTATACAAGTTTCATGTTCATTTTGCAAGCATTTGAAGTCATTTTACTCAGTTTATTTACATTTGGAGAAGATTTGATGCCATTTCCCCAAGGGTCGAACTAATGATTTTTGCTATTGTTTGGGAGAGGTTTGGAATATAATTAATAAATAATGAATGGTGTATTTGAGAAATTAATAACATACTTGAGACACCCCCTACATCGTTTCAGAAATTTGAGTGGGTTTGGAGGCATTTGGGAAGCCATTTTCAGTACTTACCCTAGGGGGATTTGAACCCCAAATTACTAGTAAAATTGCATACTTGGTCCAAAATATTAAGAGATTTTGCAGAGATATTTTGGTGGCCATATCTGATCCCTGAACATCATATTCAATTCCTAATATCATTCATACACATTCCTTGAATATTTGAAGGCATTTGGAGTCAATTTGAGACCTAGAGACCAATACTAGTCAAAGGGAAATTAATAGTAAAGCTCCCTACATTGACCAGAATTGAAAGAGGATTTTCAGAAGTATTTTAAAGGTCCAAAAGCATCTCTGAAACACATATTTATGTTCTAACATCATCCATACACCTTCTCATAATATTTGGGAGCAATTGGAGCAATTTGGGGACCTAGATCTCAAAACTAGTCAAAGGTCTAACTAGGGAAAAAAGTGAAAAATTGCCATTTCAATAAAATTCCTAACAAGGTACATTACAGAAATTATAGTCAACCATAGTCAATTATGGCAAACCAAAGTCAACCATTGTTAAACAAAGTCCATAACAGTCAACCATAGTCAACCATGGCCAACTAAAGTTAACCATAGTCATCCATGGTCAACCATGGCCACCAAAGTTAACCATAGTGAACCATGGTCATTTAAATTCAACCACATTCAAGCATGGTTGACCATGGTCAAACAAAGTCTACCATGGTAGACCATAGTCAACCATGGTAGACTAAAGTCAGCCATGGTCGACCATCGTGAACCAAAGTGAAGCATATGGTTGACCTTGTTTGACCATGGTTGGTTAACAATAATAATAATAACAATAACAATAAAAACAACAACCAACTGTGGTCAACCATTGTGAGCCATGGTCACCCAATGTCGACCATAGTCAACCATGGTCAACCCAAATCAACCACGTTCAACCATAGGGCGGGCGCACAAAGTTGCTCCCAAAAAATGTTGCAATGGGGACGCGCTAGCGGGAATAAAGCAACTACGTGCACGCACCTAACGCAGCGTCCACTTACTGCTAGGTTTGGTATCAAACTAAGGCACGTGCACGCATCTGGTGCGTGCACGCTAAGGTGGTGTGCAAGCGCTTCTGTTGAAAAAAAAAAACATAGTTGAATATCCTCATTCTACCGATTTGATCCGAGCGCAACTTCCACCCCCGCATGCACGTGATTACAGTGACCAAAGGAGGCCATTTACACTCCAAAACCCCCCAAATCTATCCACCAACTCATCAACAAATCATTTGGATAGGTAAGTTCGAATGTTTTGTCATTTTATTCATTCTTTGTGTCATTTTATTCATTTTTTGTTTATTAAATTGTTAATAATTCCCAAATTTTTAAAACAATGGACCAATTCTCAATTGCATATTGTAAACTGAGACAATGAGTGAACCAAATATTAACCCAGAGTCCAGTGGAACACAAGAAAACCCAAACCTTGGACCCAATGCCGACGAAGACCGTCAACAAAATCCAAATGCTAAGGAAAACCAAAACCCCAAACCAAATGTTGAACAAGATGACCTTAACCATTATGTAAATGAAATGAGAGTGCACACCCAAGACCTAAGAAACACGGGGGAACCATCTCGAGTGTCTCTTTGCACGTCAATTGAGAGCTCAATTGACTCCCTCATCCATGCACATCGCCATTTAACCGACATGACTGAATATAGGGCTAGGATGCAGGAGTATTTCTCCACGGAAATTTCCAAGGAAACAATAAAATATTTGAATATTACAAAGGCCCAATTATACAGTGTGTTCACCGATCCAAGAACACAACAACCACCCAACACTAGAAAGCCACGTGTCTGCATGGATTGGTGTCATTACCAACCATGGAGGGACAATTGGATGCAGAGGTGGTTCATGGTGTACGATAAACCTCCCTGCAATAATAGGGAGGTTCCACAGTACTTCCTTCGACAACTGTGGGCTGAGTTTATGCTCGGTTTACATGTCAACTATTTTGACATAACCGATTTCCAGGGTGTTGGGCATGGCTCTGCCCAAGATCGAACTGCTTCCAGGAGGAACCCACTGAGAGGGCCACCAGCTCCTAGGCACGATCCCAACCCCTCTCCCCAGCCACCTCAGTTACCCCACAATCTTGATCAGATCAAGGAGGCAATGAGGAATGTTGCATGTGGACTCCTCAGACACACCTCCTTTGTAGCAGCAACTACAGTGGAGAGTTCAGGTGACCTTGATAGAGATCCAGGTGCAGGGCCTTCACGACAGGGCCAAGATAGATCTGTGACCGGTGGTAGCCATGCTGGGCATTTCAGTTCGATAAGAACAATGCCACATCTTTGTCCCCATTGTGAGCACACTTTCCCTAGCCCGATCAAGGGTTGTTATATGGATCAAGTCAACAATTTTTTAATGTATTTTCAATCATCACTTGATAACTTGTAAAGTATTTTTTTTTTACTTAAACTATTATTTCAATGTATAGTTATTCAGAGCTGAGACACCAACATGGGAAAACGTAGGATCTCCCAACCTGGATGCAGCAATGGCAGCTGCAACTGAAATTGCGTCACCTCACATGGAGGTATTTTCAGTACCTCACACAATATTGTTATTACTTATGTCATTTATATTACTTAAGTATTTACATTTATGGAATACACGTTGATAGTTCATACAATGTTTTTGAATATCTTGATTGCCTAAATAATGACTTGTTTAACATGTTCATAACATGCATTCATTTTGGTGTCCACAGGTGTTCCTTGACTACGGTGATCAACCATCCCCGCCAGGGATTGGCAGATTACCATATACACAGGTACAATGTGTAGTTATAAGCACGCTTTTAATTTCAATTGTTATGACTTATTATGGTTTAATTTATTGTTTGTTTACTAAATTTTGATATTACAAATGTATATGTAGGTGCTCCCAACAACTGCGGGTCCCCATTTTAGTCTTATGTTTCCACCCTCTCCCATGAGTCCCCCCCTTGCTTCCATCTAAACCCCTCCCTCCGTCCACCCCCTCCCTTCCATCCAAACCCCCCCTCCCCGACCATACTCCCCCCTCCATCCATCCTCCCCCACTCTTCCACGCCCCCCCCCCCCTGTCTATACCTCCTCCCCAATTTATCCATGCCCCCCTGTCTATCCATCCTCCCCCATTCGTCCATGCCCCCCCTTCCTTCCACCTTCCCCTCTTTGTCCCCAACCTCCCCTTCGTCCATCCTCCTCCCTCTATGCAGGACTACCCTCCCATGCACCATCCCTCAACATCCCCCCTAGTCCTTTTCATTCGATACCCTCTATCGTACAACCGGTAGGGGTTCATCATCCACGACGTACTCCTCCACCCCATACCACCATGTCTTCTCCCACCATATCATCCCCACTTCCCGCCACTACTGTGGCATCTACTCTTCCAGTATCCTCATCTGTATCTCCAATGGTTGCACCTGTATCTTGCCCCCCCCCCCCCCCCCATGATTGCATCAGAGCTGGTTGTCCAGCCATCTACTCCACCTACTGGCCTAGAAGCCCATCCATGCCCATCATTGGAGGTGTTCACGGTGAGAATCAAGCTAATTTATGAAAACATTTTGATGCATTAACAAAAATTAATTTAAGCAATTATTACTTTTCAATGAAATGATTGTTGTAAATGTTGTAGGATGGAATTGCTGAGAGGCTTCGCAGATCCAGGACACCTGCCTCACGTTTCCCACTTGCATGAGAGGTGATTTATTTAAGATTCAAATTCTACATTTGTTTTATAAATGTGGTAAATGTTGCAAATGATGGTATCTTATATCATTTGTTCCAGAGCCCGGAGAGATGATCTACTCCTAGACAAAGCAAGACCCGAGGCACCGGTAGCTCGAAGAGTAGGAAGATCGAATTTGGAGATGCGCCTGGGAGTGACGGGGGTGGTCACAATGCTTGACACACCATGTTATGTAAATTAGCCATGATGTGGCACTTTTGTGTACCAGTTTCCATGTACTTTGTATCTACGGCACAAGTTTCCATGTATTTTGGATCTACAGCATGAGTTGTCGCATTTTCTATAGGGAACGAGTTGCCATTGTATGTACATTGGGAACCATGTTCCACTATTTACCAGAAATTGTATATGTTTGGATGAGTTTTTAAGCCTTGATGTACTTGGATTTTTAGTTATGTGATCTATATCGATGTTATCTATATTAGTATCTTGTTGTCTAATGTTGTTGTCTCATGTTGTGTGTATCATGATGTGATGTTATCTAAATTTGTTTTTTACTTCTATCCGTCCATGGCATGCGGTCTTAAGTTTTGGTACCAATGATGTCCATGCATTAGTTGATAATGTGAATCAACCTGAAGCTTACCTAGATCTTAGAAGAGAAGTTGGATATCATAGTTGAGCTTCGTTTATCTTTCCAAATGTAAAATCTTGTAATGGTATCTATGTTAAGAAAACATTATAAACATAGGCTAACTGAAACAAAATCATGTGTGAGAATTAATCTAAAAACAAACGGAATAAATGGATGGACAAATCACACCTCATGGCACATTAGATATATATTGGGAACTTGAGTACTAGGAAAAGAATACTTGAAATAGAAAATGTCCATTGTTGTCAAAAGGTTAAAATGAGATCCAACATGATTTTTAATAGCTCTACATAATGAGATCCCAAATGTCCATACTCTACATAATGAAATGTCGTCACTATTATTTATATTGACCATTTTGTCTACTTAAGATCATGCAACAAATTAATAACCAAGTTATGGAATCATTTCTTAATCAATTGTCACCATACAAATAGGACAACATTGAGCACAATGTATAGCTAGCTCATTAATTCTCACTCACGGATATAGCCACCTTTGATTTGAGGGCCATCACATCCACTGCCATTTACAATTAGGACTTCCTTAATTTATCATTATGTGAAAGTGATCTAATATTATGTAGACACGTTGACTTAAAAACATATGGTTGACATTACAATAAATGACTACTATGAGGTGTATTTTTTAGGCTATATCCGCCTCAACACACCAACTTGTTACCCCAATATCCCAAATGCTTTTGAATTCTGTCTGGAAGGGATTGAGGGGTATTAGGAAATCCTAATTCATCTATTGGACACTCAGACACTTGTTAAAGACATTTAGGACTTGCATTACATCAATGGAGTCACACATACACCCTTATCAAGTTGCATGCATCCATTAGTGCGCCATCAACACTAGAACATGCAAGCATTACTACATGTTGGACTAAGCTTTACTAATGTTATGATAATATTAGGTTTGCCATCCATTGAGAAGGTTGTCATAGGTGTGCATATCCACCATATAAAATTGTTCATGGTACAACCAATTTCAAACCATTAGGTTTCTAAACTAGGGATTTGGTGCTAGGTACAACGATTTTCTAGTTGATGATGGACCCTTGCTATATAGATGAGATACTATGCATATATGTGTATAGTGATTTGGATTCAAATGAATGCACATGGATATACAAGTACAATGAAAATGATTTAATTTTTATATGCATTATAGTTTAGGGCTTGATCTTTGGCTACATAATAGGGTTTCATTGTGATTAGAATACAAACTAGGGTTTACGCTACCAACTAGGGTTTTTAGGCTAGGCTATCGTGTTTCTAGGATAGGATCCAAGCTCTAGGGTCACCATCTTAATGTTTAATTCCACTATCACGACATCAATCTCACCAATACCATGCCCACTACTACAATCACCATCAAGCCTCTCAATCCCACTTTTTACATTTCCAATACTTCCAAGTTAAAATTTATAGGTCTTATTGCTAAAAGCTTTTCACTTATCTATTCACATAGACAAATCCACTTCCGTGAAAGATTTGTTGTAGCTTGGTATACATGCAAGTTCACATGCAATAATAGTTGAGAAATCCAAAACATCCTATACCTTGGAAAAACAACCTTATTCATCTTCTTTTGACTAAGGAAGGGGAGAACATCATAGTACAGTCTCAATAGCAATGTGTTTTTTAATGAATAGCCTCTATAAAGGGCATACTATATTTATCTAGTCTATAAAGCCAAGACATTTGGAATAGAATGTCACAATTTCAATTGCACCATTAATGCAACATGTTCAAATTGAAAGTTTTGTTTTGTTGCATTACATGTGGCCAAACATTAACTTCCACAAATTATTCTTTAATAAAAAAAAATTATTAAATGATATTTTTTTAAGTCTAACTTTATTGCTGAAGGGTTATTTTGTCACTAAAACTTCGTGTCAAGCAAAATGTAAAAATTCAAAACGTAAAAAAAAATAGTTTGAAGAGAGGAGATGAAATGAAATTCCAATGCGAAATGCCATTTCCAATTATTGAAATCTTCACATGATCAATGCTCTGTGTTGTCACATCCCCTCCCATCATACCAGTGCGATGGAGAGGATCGTGATGCTATAACCAAGCATCTATCCCCATGAACTTATTAAATAAGCATTCACATAATATAAAAAGACATATGGAAATGTATAATTATAAGAAAGCACAATGGAAGTAATTTCAATTACACATCCATCATACATTCAAGATATTCATCAAATAAATAATTGCAAAGTTAACACAAGAGAATACTTATCTTATAACAAAGTAGTCCCAAGCAACTGGCTATGCAACTGCAACATTCCACCCAACCATAGGCCAGTTGTGATCATCAATATCTCAACACACTGCCACCCCCAAGCTGGGCATGATCTCTACAAGGAATCAGGGAACAGCAGACTCACACATAGCTCAAAGATACACCAAATCAGCCAAGCCAAGCTACAGTTGGGTTTATCAGGCTGTTAGGCAATGGAAGGAAGAATTGCTAAGCTAGTGGGATCATCCATAGAGATATGGGCACCCTCTGCAAGATCTATCTAGCTTGGTCTCCACAATACCTACACACCTGGCATAAGGAAGTATTCCCTTCACTAATACACAGTCCCTCAGGCCATACCTCCCATTCTAGTGTTCTTCAAGGTGTGCATAGAAGAGCAACCAGCCCTTTTGATACTCTTGAGAGGTTACCTCCTCACTAGGTTTATCAAGCCAATTCTGGTCCACTTCCACTCCTAATTATTGCTCATAATTTCCAACCAACACAGGGATGCACCCTACAACAAAACACAAGTGCTGAAAAACGTGGGCAACCAAAACGAACTGGTAGATGGGGAATAAACCCTGGGAGAGCAAATTTGTTTTCAGAAAACGTGTTTCTGCATTTTAGGGGCAAAAACGACCTGTATAAACCCCCAAAACGTGACTCCCTTTCTCCCAGCCATTGTGAAACACAAAAACGAGCTCCCAGCTATGGAAAAATGCAGGAAATTGGTAAAAAACGTGATGGGGAAATCCCAACTAGCTTCGACTGTGTCAGGGAGGAAAGACTCTAGGTTCAGAATGGCTTTGGGCACCATTTCATGGGTGTTTCTTGCCCCAGAAGCAAAAGTACGTTTTCCCAGGTTGATGGCTTTCCCATGCATGAAATTGGCTACCATGCCTCTTCATTCCCAAGGCATTAACTGCCTCAACCAATTTCTGGAAGAATTAAATGATTGGGTGCATAAGTCAGAATGGGTAGTTGAGGGTTTATGGGTTTTCTCATTGACACATGGATTAACACCATTGGCTCAAGGGTTTGAATAATTTCCCTCCCTATTCCTTGTAGAATCATGCCCCCATCTCTTTGTTGCATTACATAGCTAGTTGTTGGTTTTTCATTAAAATTCGTATTTACATGATGTCTTAATTTACATTGTGCCTATCTAGCACAAGAACCATAGGCATCTATTTTTTTTTAAATTTCCGATACATAAAACACTAAATCAATGGTGGGGCCTTAGCCTTGAGCTCCTCACCATGATTAAATAACAATATTTACATCATTTACGATTTAATGAAAAAAGGGGGTCAAAATGGGACGTGACATTCCCCTCCCCTTACATAAACACTGTCCTCAGTGCTCATCAAAACTGAACAAAAATGGATATGCCACTCTTATGGCATCTTCTAGATCCCATGTAGCCTCATCGAGACCATAGTGCTTCCATTGCACCTTTACCTATCCGATGGCTTGGTTCCGGAGCAATGTTACCTTCTTGTCTAGGATGCACAATGGGTCGGTTTGGAACTCTTCCTCAAGTTCCACCTGGATCACATCCCAATTAATCACATGGTTAGGATCATGTACATATTTCTTAAGTAAAGAGACATGAAAAAATTATGAGCTTTAGTGCTAGCAGGCAATGCAAGTCTATATGCAACTGGCCCTATTCTTTCAAGCACTTCAAATGGCCCACAATATCTAGGTGATAGCTTGGCACAACTCCCAAGCTTCAAGGAACCCTTCCTTAGCCACACTATAAGATACACATGATCCCCAACACTGAATTCCCTATGGATCCTATGCTTATCTGCATAGCTTTTGTGTCTATCTTGGGCTGCTTTTAAATTCTGCCTGATCTTTGTAACTTCTTGTTCCATTTCCTTAAGCAATTCTGGCCCAAGTACAATTCTGTTCACTGGATTGTCCCAAGTTACTGGTGTCCTACACCTTCTGCCATACAAAGCCTCATATGGACTCATTCCCAATGATTCTTGCTGCCCATTATTATATGCAAACTCTACCAGGTGTAGATAATCCTCCCACTTGGATGGCTTGTCCATTACATACATGCGAAGCATGTCTTCAAGCACTTGATTTACTCTTTTTGTTTGCCCGTTTGTTTGAGGATGGTACGCGGTGCTAAAGTTCAACTGTGTACCCAAATTTGCAAAGAGACCTTTCCAAAAATTGGAAGTGAACTTGGTATCCCTGTCAGAAATTATTGCCTTAGGCAACCCATGTAATCTAAAAATTTCCTTCATGAAAATATTTGCAATGGCATTAGCTTTATGTGTGGACTTAACCGGTATGAAATGTGCTGCCTTTGTTAACTTGTCCACCACAACCATGATGGAATCATGTTGTCTCATAGTCATTGGCAATCTTGTAATAAAATCCATGGAAATTATTTCCCATTTCCATTCTGGAATTGGCACTAGGTGCAATAAACCTGCGGGGTGTTGTTGTTCCACCTTCACCTGCTGACATTTCATGCACTTAGAAATGTATTCAGTGACATCCTTCTTCATCCCTGGCCAGAAATAATATTTTCTTACTGTAGCAATTGTTTTCTAATATCCTGGGTGACCAGAGTATGGAGATTTATGGATTTCATCCATAACAATCCTCCTCAAATCTGCCGCATTTGGAATATAGACTCTATTCTTATAAGTAAGAAGTTTGCCTTCTTCCAAATGATAGCTTTCATACTTCTTGCCAAGTTCTTGCTGCTGCAATTTGTCCTTTATCTGCACATACACTTCATCCTCAACAATATGGTTAACAATCTGCTGCTTCAAATCTGGTTGGCAAGTACTAAGTGCTGCCACATGCATTTCATGTACCTTCCTGCTGAGTGCATCAGCCACCTTGTTTTCTTTCCCTTTTATGTGTTTGATTTCAAAATCAAATTCACACAAAAATTTCAACCATCTAGCTTACTTAGCATTTAAAGTTGGCTGATCAAACAAGTATTTTAGACCACAATGGTCTGTCCTTAACTCAAATTTTCTTCCCATTAAGTAATGCCTCCACATCTTTAAAGCATGTACTATGGCTGCAAGTTCTATATCATGAGTAGCATAGTTCTTCTCATTCTCCTTCAACTTTCTTGACTCATAGCATATCACGTGGTTGTCTTGCATAAGAACTCCTCCAAGTATTTGATTGCATGCATCGGTACATACCACAAAGTCTTTTTTTGGGTTTGCAATTTTCAAAATTGGTGCACTTGTAAGAAGATTCTTCAACCATTGGAAACTTTCCTCACATCTTGGTGACCATTCAAACTTTATCCCCTTCTTTTGCAAGGAAGTGATCGGGTTTGCAACCTTGGAGAATCCTTCGATAAACCTCCTGTAGTAACCAGCAAGGCCCATAAAAGATCTCACATCAGTCACATTCCTTGGAGTTGGCCAATTCATAATGGCTTCAATCTTCTCAAGGTCTACAGATATTCCTTCGTCAGAGATGATGTGACCCAAATAATGAATTCTATCTTTATAAAAGTCACATTTGCTCAACTTTGCATAGAGATTATGCTCCCTTAGTAATTGCATTGTCATTCTCAAATGTTCTTCATGCTCTTCTTCATTTTTAGAATAGATGAGAATGTTGTCTAGGAATACAAGAACAAACTTGTCCAAATACTTGCTACAAACATTATTCATGAGACACATGAATGTAGCTGGTGCATTTGTGAGATCGAATGCTACCACTAAAAACTCATAGTGTCCATACCTCGTTCTAAAGGCTATCTTATGAATATCTTCTTCTTTGATTCTTACCTGATGGTAACCAGACCTCAAGTCAATCTTTGAAAATACCTTTGCTCCTCTCATTTGGTAAAAAAGTCATCAATTCGGGGCAATGGGTATTTGTTCTTCACAGTGACTTTGTTCAACTGCCTGTAGTCAATACATAACCTGAGTGTTCCATCTTTCTTTTTCACAAATAGAATAGGTGCTCCCCACGGGGACACACTTGGCCTAATATATTTCTTTTCCAGCAACTCTTGTAATTGCATTTTCAATTCTACCAATTCCGGTGTACTCATCCTGTAGGGTGTCTTAGACACTGGTGCTGCTCCTGGCACAAGTTCAATTGTAAAGTCAATGTCTCTCTTTGGAGGGAGTCCTGGAATCTCATCAGGAAAAACATCCCTGAATTCTTGCAATACATGATAGTCCTCCAATTTAAGAGTTTCGTTCTCTGCTGCCTCTAAAATGTGGGCTGCATACAATTGACATCCCTTCCTACAGAACTTCTTCAGCTGCATGGCTGTAACCTGCCTAACAAAAGTCACCTTTGGAATGCCTCTTACAACCCTTAGGTTTCCTTCTTTGTCCATGCATTCAAATGTCTTATTGTAGCAGTCAAGTTTAACCCTGTTTGCTTCTAACCAATCCATTCCAATGAGAATATCATAGGAACCCAGTGGTAAAATATTCAGATTTGCATAAGTGAATAGCTCATCCATCTCTAATGGACATTTCTCTACAATTTCACTAACTTTTCTCTTGGTTCCAGTGGCTAGTTGAACTAACCATGATTTACTATGCTTTACTTTCTTAAAAGCACAAATCTCAACAATTCTAGGAGTGACATAAATGTGAGTAGATCCAGGATCAATCAAAATAGAAACATATTGCTTAGCAATCTTACCTTCAACTTCAACCACAGTTGAGTGATGATCTGCCTGGCGGTCGTCTAGTGCTGCATAGATTCTAGGGATTGTCCTTGCCACTTGACCCATAGTTTCAGCTCCTTGGATGTTGTGAACTTGATTTGGATTCCCATTCCGATGTGGACAGTTCCTAAGCATGTGCTCCCCTCCACAACCCCAACATTGAAGTGGTTCTCTTGGCTCCTTTGTATCTCTTGGCTTGTCTCCCATCATCCTAGTTGGCTTAGTCACAACCTGTGATGGTTGCCTTTGCTGATTCTGGAATTGAGGAGGCTTGAACCCCTTCTTCCTTTGATCAAACTTTTCGTTTTTCTTATCCTTCCATGCCTTATGGAATTCTGGTTTGCTTTTGTTTTGATCAAAGCAATACTTGGCCTTTCTTATGGCCTCCTCTAGAGTTCGAGGTTCATCAAACTCAATTCTATCTTTATATGATTGGGGCAGTCCACTCAGGAAACGCTGAATTTTCACCTTATCATCTCGAATATACCTGACACACCTCAGCAGCTCCAAGAACTTGTTTGCATATTCTTCCATGGTCAATTGTCCCAATATCATCTCATGGAACTCTTTGATCTTATCATCATAGTACCTATCAGAGAGGTACTTCTTCTTGAAGTATTTATTGCACTGCTTCCACACAATCTTCCTTTCATTGATCTTCTTCACTTGCCTGATGTGTTCCTACCATATAGATGCTCTTCCATTCAAGTTGAAGATGGAAACCCTTGCCTTCATATTTCCCGAGTAGTCTTGGAATTGAAAATACTTTCTCATCCCAAGAAACCAAGCTTCAGCTTCTTGACCAGACTTTATCTCTCCATCAAATGTAGGAGGTTTCGCCTTCTTAAATTCCCCATGTGAATTGTTCTTGTGGTGCTTCTTCCTCTTACTCCTGTGAGATGAAGAGCTTGAACCCTCAATGGATTCTTCAGAGTCAGAGGATTCATTAGAAGAGATTTCTGGAGTATATGTTCTGTCTGTAGAAACTCTTCTTGAGCTACTGGCCCTCTTACGGGAATTCCTTCTAGAACTACTCCCACCCCTTTCTGGATTTGATGTCTGATGCCTAGAGTTTATTTTCCTTTGGATGTTTGTCAAACTCTGCAACATGGCTACATTCAACTGATTTTGTTCTTCCTGAGCTTTAATCATCCTTTCATTGTTTTCTCTACAGCTTTGCAACTCCACCCTTAGGCTTCTCATGGTGGCTACAATACCTGGAGGAGTCTCTTGATTTCTTCTCCCATTAGATTCTGTTTCAACATTTTCAACATGTATGTTCTCCCCCATGGCATCTGTCTCAGGATCATAGGGATCCTATGCATCATCCATGATGTTGATTTTCTTGGCCCAACCAAGATCCAAAACTTTCCAACTGTACTATCTAGAGTGCTGCCCTAATGTAACTGTGATTCTACAAAATGTGTTCATCAACACAATTGTTAGCTGCATTATATTCTCAGAAATTCATAAATTATTTTCATACACGTGGAAAAATATTATATTGACAATTTGTCAAATCATAGAATTTTCTCACAATCAACGACATATGAGGGGGACGACGGGGGTCAAGGGGGCTTGCCCCCTTGTGGCTTCCCTGTGCCACTGCAGGGCGGCTCGAGGGCAGTGCTCTCATTTTTTTGTAAATCTTTCCATTCGCGTAATCTGGTGCACAAGTTCCATGGCATTTTTCAACTTTCGGCGCCTGAAAAATCTCTCTGAAAAATGGCTGAAATTCCTTGTTTCGGAGCAACTCAGCGAGTTCTTCCGACCTGTTTCAGGCCAACTCATCGAGTTCTTCCAATCGAAGACTTAGTTTTTCCTTCCGATCCGTTACGGACCAACTTGCCAAGTCCTTCCGCCATTGCGGGGAAACTTGTCGAGTTCTTCCGAAATTTTCTCTTGGACGCCGAAAAATACTTAGAAAAACCTTCCACCATTTCGGACCATCTTGCTGAGTTCTCCCACTATTTCAGAGCAACTCGCCAAATTCTCCCGCCGTTTCGGAGCAACTCGCCAAGTTCTTCCGAAATTTTCTTCGCCGTAAACACTTAGAAAATGTTGAAATTTTTCGGACCAACTCGCCGAGTCCTTCCGCCATTGCGAACCAACTGGCCGAGTTCTTCTGCCATTTTGGACCAACTCGCTGAGTCCTTCCACCATTGCGGACCAACTCGCCGAGTTTTTTCGCAATTTCGGGCCAACTCGTGGAGTTCTTCTGAAATTTTCCTTTTGACGCCAAACACTTAGAAAATTTTTGCTATTTCGGGTCAACTCGGCGAGTTCTTCCGCCATTGCGGACCAACTTGCGGAGTTCTTCTGAAAATTTCCTTTCGACGCCGAACACTTAGAAATATTTTTCAATTTCGGGGCAACTCGGTGAGTTCTTCCACTGTTGCGGACCAACTCGCTAAGTCCTTCCGAAACTTTCCCTTCGACGCCAAACACTTAGAAAATTTTTGCCGTTTCGGGCCAACTCGGTGAGTTCTTCCACTGTTGTGGACCAACTCGCTGAGTCCTTCCGAAACTTTCCCTTCGATGCCGAAAAACACTTAGACAAATTTTTCAAAAACTCTTAGGAAAATTTGAAATCTTTCCTTCTTTCTGTGATGACTATTTCTCAGCAGGAGGTGATCTTGCCTCTGTAATTTTATTTAGCTTAGCCAGTTTAGGCCCGATGCTGATACCTGTGGTGATTAGGAAGGGACCTTCCCATGTGACTGTAATCGGATTTGGCCCATAGAGGTCCAATGCTACAACCAGCATCTCTGATACCATCTGTCACGTTCCCTCCCATCATACCAGTGCGATGGAGAGGATTGTGATGCTATAACCAGGCATCTAGCCCCATGAACTTATTAAATAAGCATTCACATAATATAAAAAGACATATGGAAATGTATAATTATAAGAAAACACAACGGAAGTAATTTCAATTACACATCCATCATACATTCAATATATTCATCAACTAAATAATTCCAAAGTTAACACAAGAGAATACTTATCTTATAACAAAGTAGTCCCAAGCAACTGGCTATGCAACTGCAATGTTCCACCCTACCATAGGCCAGTTGTGATCATCAATATCTCAACACACTGCCACTCTCGAGATGGGCATTATCTCTACAAGGAATCAAGGAATAGTAGACTCACACATAGATCAAAAATACACCAAATCAGCCAAGCCAAGCTACAGTTGGGTTTATCAGGCTGTTAGGCAATGGAAGGAAGAATTGCTAAGCTAGTGGGATCATCCATAGAGATATGGGCACCCTTTTCAAGATCTATCTAGCTTGGTCTCCACATTTCATGTCCCAAATTTGGCATTGGGTCACAATGGCCTAATCACATTGGCCCTATTCATTAGAGTTTGTCAAGTTGATGCTAAAGGTCAAATAATTGCCAAGGAGGAAAATTACTAGTTTCCTAGGTTTGGGGTGGAAGCTTTGGGATTTGGAATAATGGGGATAATAAATGATGTTTGAACATTAGAATGGCATAAATATTTAATAAAGGAGATAAATAAATATATACAAGTGAAAATCAAAGTGGCATTTCATCATGAAGACACATGGAGGAAGTGGGACCCACATATGGCTAGATTTCCCCACTACACTTGGCATCATTCTCTCACCAATTCGAATTCAAGGTGAATGGTAAAATACTTGGGGGAGTACAAAAGGTATTATTCATTGCATGACTCATCCAAGGTCGAAATATAGAGGAAGAGTAACTCCCATGGAAGAGGAAGAGGAAATTTGGAGCTAGTGAGACACTTGGGCTAGATTCCCTAGCTCTATGACAACAATGATGAAGATGCTATGACACCTATCACACAAATCAGACCTGAAGGCTGACATATGACATATATGACATGTCAGGGCTAAAAATAGACTCCAAGAGGGCGCTCAAGGGTGTTAGAGCATCTAAGATGCTTCCACATGTGATTTAGTGGAAGTGGGAGACTAGGAATTGTTGTACAAGTGGCGTTCTTTGGAATCTCTTCCCAACTTGAGTTGGCATGAGTCTCTTGGAAGGAATTCGACCCATGGAGGAAATTAGAAGTTTATAAATGTCAATAAAAAAGAATTAAACTAGCTTTTGATCATTTGTAGAATTTGCAATTGCATTTGTGAAGAGGGAGAGCTAGTGGATGACTAGTTTCTTGCCTTGGCCAATTTCGAGGGTGAAAGATTCCCATCCAAGTTGGTAATTGGAAAGGCCATTCAGAACTTTCATTTGGATCTTTAATGGTTTCTTTATTTGTAGGTTTAAGCTACAGGGCAGCTCATGGTTTCTTCTATTACAGCTCACTCCTTCAACCATTTCCAGTTTTGATGGCATATTCTTGATCCTTGAGGGAGGGCGTTTTTGGTGAGATATTGTAATATTTTGGGGAGATTTTAATGCCCCATTTATTTTTTAATATGAATAAAATACTCTGTTCTTCATCTTCAGAAATTTTCAGGTCGAAATTCCAAGTAGAAATGTATAAATCTCAATTTTAATGAAAGAATCGTGCCATTTCCCCACTACCTTGTTGTGAATCAATGTAATGCTGATGATTTCGAATTAATGGATTATTATCTAATATATTTGTGATCAATATAATACCATGGATGTCTTCTAAAATTTTCATGTACTTTACTTGAGAATTTGAAGCATTTTTACTCCATTTAGTTGTATTGGGAGGTGAAATAGTGTCATTTCCCCAAGGGTCGAATTGGGGATTTTTGCAGTTGAATGGGAGAGGGTGAGAACAGTTGTAATAATCCACTAATGGTTCATATGATACTTTAATGAAACAATTAACACCTTACATACCTCTTTTCATAAATTTGAGTGGTTTTGGAGGCATTTGGGAAGCCATTTTCAGTACTTACCCCATGGGGATTTGAACCCCAAATTACTACTAAAATTGCATAATTGGTCCAGAATCTTAAGAGAATTTGTAGAGGTTTTTTGGTGGCCATATTTAATCAATAAAAATCATATTCAAGTTCTAATATCATTCATACACCTTCCTTGAAGATTTGAAGGCATTTGGAGTCAATTTGAGACCTAGAGACCAATACTAGTCAAAGGGAAATTACTAGTAAAGTTACCTACATTGATCAGAATTGAAAGAGGATTTGCAGAAGTATTTTAAAGGTCCAAAGGAATCCCTGAAATACATATTTATGTTATAATATCATTCATATACCTTCTCAGAAGATTTGGGATCATTTGGGGCAAATTTGGGACCTATAGATCAAAACTAGTCAAAGGTCAAACTAGGGAAAAAAGTGAAAAATTGCCATTTTAATAAAATTCCTAAGAAGGGACATTACAGTGGTATCAGAGCATGGTCCTTGCACCTGTGGATTAGGTACATCCATTCAAGAATAATAGGCATCCATGTCTTACTATTATGATGAATCCTATGAGTACAATCCTTATGAGGAATATGCAGATGCTTATGAGCAATATGAAGCAGAATGTGAATGGTACGAGGAAGAGGTGCCATCATGCAACACTTCTTACAGCTTCAAGAGAAATGAAGATTATTCTTATGACTTTAAATATGATGAATATGAGTGTGTCACACCAACCAAGGATAATTCTATGAGTGAGTTCCAAAGATGGAGAGCAAAATATAAAACCTTGCCCCAACAATATCAAAAATATCAAGAATATCTTGCTTTTGGAAAAAATACACAAAATGCCATGTCTTTTGAGTACTTTTCTGAACATGTTTTTGAAAATATGCCCAAAAATGAAGATGTGGAGTTAGTAAAGAAAGGTTTATGCCCTTCTTGTAAAGAACCTTGGAGTGAGTATCATACATGTGTGCATGAAATTATGTCCCACTTGAGGAGAGATTTTGGGAATTCTTCAAAAAGAGATTCCAAAGATATTGATCATAAGAAAAACAAGGGGAAAAATGCATCATCTTGCTTGAAGGATAAAAATGAAGAGACATCACAAGAGCATGAAGAAGATTCTATTGAAAATATGGAAGATCGTTTCGAGACACCTTCTAGATTAGACATGAACCAAAGAGCATCTACTGATGGATGCTTAAACTATGAAGGAGTACCTATTGATGGGTGCTCACACCTCTATGTTGGTGACATAGATATCACTTTTGAAAGTGTTGCTGCAAGCGCAAGTTCCATTAAGCATGATAATGAATACCTTGTAGCAGTTGAAGAAGAACCAAGATCAACTTCCCCATCACCACTTGAGCTTCATGAAGTTGGTCCAAGCAAAATTGAAGAAGATGAGGAGGTTCATTTGCAAGAGCCTCATTTTCTTGAAGGGTCCTTAAAGATGAATGAAAATAATATCCAAGAGTCCCTCAGCATTATCCATGACACTCAAGCATTGGTGTCAAGTTCTTGTTGGAGAGCTACTTGATTGGAGGAAACATCCTTCCTTGAAGACATAGAGAAGATTCAAAGAGCAATGTGCCACATCAAAGGTAATTTCATGTCTTTGCTTTTTGATAGAAACCATTTGTTTGAGCTTAATGAATTGTTACATGATGCATACTTGAAGAATAATGAGGATATTCATAAGCTCACAATTCAAAATGAGCAACTTCTTGAAAAGTTGCAAGATACTTGTTTTTCCTCCTATGTTTCAGATTGTCAAATGGTATATTGTTTGGAGGATTCTCATGACATGGTGGATCATGAGAAAGTGGGAATTTGAATGTGCTTAATGTGTTTGAAGATGAACTTGAAGAGATCCAAACACTTGATGTGGTGGAAGAGGAATTTGAATTGTCTCTTGATGAAGGTTATGCAATTTTTAAAGAAGAGCATGTTTCCTCTACATTGGAACCAATCTATAACAAAGGTTTCCCACTTTTGAAGGAGCTGCATGATACTACCCACATGGATCCTTCCCATGATGAAACTTCTGCACTTTTTAATCATTTGGGTGAGTTAGTTCATTCTCCTACATCCTACAATTCCTTGTTTTGCAGTATTAGTCTCAATGAAGTATGGGTGAAAGGGTTCTTTTTTATGGTGCCACATGAGGAGTATGGAACTCCTAGATTTACCTTTTATGATGAAATGGTTGGAGCACATTCTTATTCACATTTGCAGCAACATTATTTGTCACTTTATGATGATGCAAATCTACATGGATGCACCTATGATATGCATTTGAGTCACTTGAAGACTCATGGTTTTTCTTGCTCGACACTTGATTCATTTGATGTTGAAGGAACTTCATCCAATACTTGGGTGAATATATTTATGATTGGAGAACATTTTTTTTACAAGACACATACTTTGTTATATCTTTATGACTCTAACATTCAGGGATGTATGGGTGAGACTGCTTTGAGTCATTTGAAGTATCCTTGTTTTTTCTGCTCATTATTTGGTTTAGATTTTAGTGGAGATTCTTCATTCACTTCTTGGATGAAAGAATACATGGTTGAATATTTTGATGCATATCACATCCTTTTGGAGCAGCATTATAGGACATGGGATCCTCACCTATGTCATTGGAGCAGATTTGATTGGTTACTTGAAGCTTGTATGCACTTGGAAAATGGTGGTCTACTTGCTTGGAGGTATAAACACTTTCATGACTCTTTGATGAAGCATATCCTTGATGTACATTTTCATTATGTTGTTATGTACTTTGATGATATATATTTGGTACTCATGATGTTTGGAAGGATGCATACAAGAAAATGGGATCCATGAATCCTTTTAACTAATGGTGTGGGTTGGAGAGCACTCTTAATTATTGGGGTGCAATACAAGCAATGGGACCCTGGAATAATTTTTATCTCATTGGTTTCAAATTTTTTGGGGAAACAAGCAATATGGGAGATGGATTTCCCCACTTAATAAAGTGTTTTTTATCAAAGTAGTGCAGCAGCAAGCATGGTGGTTCCTCTCTAAAATCTTCATGGAAACTCAAAGACTCAAGGTTGGGTAATTCAATGGCAACTTCAAAGAATTATATAGAAAGCAGGTTCTTCAACACCCATGTTTAAAATTGCTTGAGGACAAGCAATATTGGGAAGGGAGGATTTGTCATGTCCCAAATTTGGCATTGGGTCACAATGGCCTAATCACATTGGCCCTATTCATTAGAGTTTGTCAAGTTGATGCTAAAGGTCAAATAATTGCCAAGGAGGAAAATTACTAGTTTCCTAGGTTTGGGGTGGAAGCTTTGGGATTTGGAATAATGGGGATAATAAATGATGTTTGAACATTAGAATGGCATAAATATTTAATAAAGAAGCTGAATAAATATATACAAGTGAAAATCAAAGTGGCATTTCATCATGAAGACAATGGAGGAAGTGGGACCCACATATGGCTAGATTTCCCCACTACACTTGGCATCATTCTCTCACCAATTCGAATTCAAGGTGAATGGTAACATAATTGGGGGAGTCCAAAAGGCATTATTCATTGCATGACTCATCCAAGGTCTAAATATAAAGGAAGAGTAACTCCCATGGAAGAGGAAGAGGCAATTTGGAGCTAGTGAGACACTTGGGCTAGATTCCCTAGCTCTATGACAACAATGATGAAGATGCTATGACACCTATGACACAAATCAGACCTGAAGGATGACATATGACATATATGACATGTCAGGGCTAAAAATAGACTCCAAGAGGGCGCTCAAGGGTGTTAGAGCAGCTAAGATGCTTCCACATGTGATTTGGTGGAAGTGGGAGATGAGGAATTGTTGTACAAGTGGCGTTCTTTGGAATCTCTTCCCAACTTGAGTTGGCATGAGTCTCTTGGAAGGAATTTGACCCATGGAGGACATTAGAAGTTTATAAATGTCAATAACAAAGAATGAAACCAGCTTTTTATCATTTGTAGAATTTGCAATTGCATTTGTGAAGAGGGAGAGCTAGTGGATGACTAGTTTCTTGCCTTGGCCAATTTCGAGGGTGAAAGATTCCCATCCAAGTTGGTAATTGGAAAGGCCATTCAGACCTTTCATTTGGAGCTTTAATGGAGTCTTTATTTGTAGGTGTAAGCTATAGGGTAGCTCATGGTTTCTTCTATTGCATCTCACTCCTTCAACCATTTCCAGTTTTGATGGCATATTCTTGATCCTTGAGGGAGGGCATTTTTGGTGAGCTATTGTATTCTTTGGGGGAGATTTTAATGCCCCATTTATTTTGTAATATGAATAAAATACTTTTTTCTTCATCTCCAGAAAGTTTCAGGTTGAAATTCCAAGTAGAAATGTATAAATCTCAATTTTAATGAAAGAACGGTGACATTTCCCCACTACCTTGTTGTGAATCAATGTAATGCCGATGATTTCGAATGAATGGATTATTATATGATATATTTGTGATCAATATACTGCCATGGATGTATTCTACAAGTTTCATGTACTGTACTTGAGCATTTGAAGCATTTTTACTCCGTTTAGTTGTATTGGGAGGTGAAATAGTGTCATTTCCCCAAGGGTCGAATTGGGGATTTTTGCAGTTGAATGGGAGAGGGTGAGAACAGTTGTAATAATCCACTAATTGTGCATATGAGACTTTAATGACACACTTAACACCTTACATACCTTTGTTCATAAATTTTAGTGGGTTTGGAGGCATATGCGAAGCCATTTTCAGTACTTACCCCATGGGGATTTGAACCCCAAATTACTAGTAAAATTGCATAATTGGTCCAGAATCTTAAGAGAGTTTGCAGAGGTCTTTTGGTGGCCATATTTTATCAATAAAAATCATATTCAAGTTATAATATCATTCATACACCTTCCTTGAAGATTTGAAGGCATTTGGAGTCAATTTGAGACCTAGACACCAATACTAGTCAAAGGGAAATTACTAGTAAAGTTACCTACATTGATAAGAATTGAAAGAGGATTTGCAGAAGTATTTTAAAGGTCCAAAGGAATCCCTTAAACACATATTTATGTTCTAATATCATTCATATACCTTCTCAGAAGATTTGGGATCATTTGGGGCAAATTTGGGACCTAGAGATCAAAACTAGTCAAAGGTCAAACTAGGGAAAAAGGTGAAAAATTGCCATTTTAATAAAATTCCTAAGAAGGGACATTACACCACAATACCTACATTACACCACAATACCTACACACCTGGCACAAGGAAGTATTCCCTTCACTAATACACAGTACCTCAGGCCATACCTCCCATTCTAGTGTTCTTCAAGGTGTGCATAGAAGAGCAACCAGCCCTTTTGATACTCTTGAGAGGTTACCTCCTCACTAGGTTTATCAAGCCAATTCTGGTCCACTTCCACTCCTAATTCTTGCTCATAATTTCCAACCAACACAGGGATGCACCCTACAACAAAACACAAGTGTTGAAAAACGTCGGCAACCAAAACGAACTGGTAGATGGGGAATAAACTCTGGGAGAGCAAATTCATTTTCAGAAAACGTTTTTTCTGCATTTTAGGGGCAAAAACGACCTGTATAAACCCCCAAAATGTGACTCCCTTTCTCCCAGCCACTGTACAACACAAAAATGAGCTCCCAACTATGGAAAAATGCAGGATATTGGTAAAAAACGTGATGGGGAAAGCCCAGCTAGCTCCGACTGCGTGAGGGAGGAAAGACTCTGGGTTCAGAATGGATTTGGGCACCATTTCGTGGGTGTTTTCTTGCCCCAGAAGCAAAAGTACGTTTTCCCAGGTTGATGGCTTGCCCATGCACGAAATTGGCTGCCATGCCTCTTCATTCCCAAGGTGTTAACTGCCTCAACCAATTTCTGGAATAATTAAATGATTGGGTGCATAAGTCAGAATGGGTAATTGAGAGTTTATGGGTTTTCTCATTGACACATGGATTAACACCATTGGCTCAAGGGTTTGAATAATTTCTCTCCCTATTCCTTGTAGAATCATGCCCCCATCTCTTTGTTGCATTGCATAGCTAGTCGTTGGTTTTTCATTGAAATTCGTATTTACATGATGTCTTAATTTACATTGTGCCTATCTAGCACAAGAACCATAGGCATCTATTTTTTTTTTAATTTCCAATATATAAAACGCTAAATCAATGGTGAGGCCTTGGCCTTGAGCTCCTCACCATGATTAAATAACAATATTTACATCATTTACGATTTAATGAAAAAGGGGGTCAAAATGGGGACGTAACATGTGCATGTTGGCTTGCATGAGTATTTCATGTTGACCAAATTTTATCTACGCATTGCTACAATACGTGCCATCATCAACATCTCCATCATCATCATCTTCATCATTAATGTTTGACCTAGGTCTGTTTGCCTTGCTTGTTAGGATAGCTTCTTCCCTTAAAAAATCTTTTTAGCCTTGAGATTTTATCTTGTTTGCTTTTACCCTAAAAAAAAAGTTTTGGTTTGTTTTAATTTCATGTTTTAAATATTGTAGGTATTTATAATATTTAGTTCTTAGCCTAAGATCCCATAGATTAAAGTCTTTTCATAATAAAATACAGAGTTATGGTTTACTGATGTATTTCCTATGTTTAACATAAGCTGGCAGTATATCTTATCATTCAAATTCATGCACACTGTCAGCTCCCCAAAGTTTGGTGTATATGTGCATGGTTATCAAGTAATCAAGCAGTTGATCAGTTTTTGGGGATTGTTCTTGTTAGAGAACCGATAGTTGGCTGTTACTCACACCTAATCATGTGACGGAGGAATTCGTGTAAAAAGGGGTTTTCTACTTCATGCTGATAAAACTATGGGTCCAATTGTTGAAAGCCAAGAATGGTGTGAATTTGCAACGGAATTGAAGGACCCATCTCAAATATCTGTCAAGAAGTCTTCTAAGCTCATTCACTTCACAATTTTCAGATACTGAGCCAAGAAAGGGTATTGTCCTGAAGTTTTTATTTTCATTAAACTATGCAAATCGCAATACATCAATCATGGAAGGAGCCAGATCAGGATTTCAGTGAAGACTATGAGGGAAAGGATGTTGTAAATGAGAATCTTAGGCAGCTTTGTGTCCACAGAGTTGCTAATTAAAAGCAATTCCAAAAGACCAACAAACTAATATTTGAGGTATTCGACTCCAAAGCCTCATCGAGACCCTGATTATCTGGAGGGGAGCCCATTTTAATCTTCTGATTACCTTCAGCAAAATCCAATGGCAGAGGAGAGAAATTATGCAAATCAATTGACATTTTTCTTCCACATACTTTACAAAGGAGTTGCAGTTGCTTTCTATGTCTTGTTTTCCTTGTTTGTGAAAACAGAGCAAAGATCCATCAAAATCATGAACATTCAAATGAGCTTGTGTGACATATTTGCGTTTGGATGGTTCTGTTGAGCTTCAAGTGGGTTTGACATAGTAAAAGTTTTCAATTTGGACCCGACCATAGACGTTCTCCTTCTCACAACACACGTTGGAGGACTTGGATTAAATCTAACTTCAGCAGATATAGTAGTTTTTGTCAACCCAATGAGGGATCATCAAGCTTTGGACAGAGCTGCTGAGAATGCTAGTCTTAAAATTATGGGCGGAACACGGTCTTAAATGCTGAGAATGCTAGTCTGAATTCAATGGATACGACTTAGTTGCTGGACCTTTTTTTTTCCCGTTTGCAACTTCTAGGAAGATACCTTCATCTTCTTAAAAATTGGAAGATTATGAAGTCTCGAGCAATGCAAATGCTATAGGTGCAGGCAAAGGCTTAAAGACAATGCTTAATAGATTGGAGGAACTATGGGATCAGTCACAGTATACCAAAGAATACAATGTTGGGAAGTTTATAGCAAGGCTCAGTAACTAAGTTGATGAGCTCTGTACAAATGTAAATTGGGAGTAGTCTTGTTATCAGAAATGGGTCACTGCTAATGGATTAGAAATCAAGAACAAGTGGATTGATATATTCATAATTATTGCTTTTCACTTAGCTGAGATATGGCATTGTCCACATGATGTGCATATTTCCCATTCCAGTTGCATTTAATTCTTTATTTAACACTTCTACCTTGATAAAATTTGTCCAGAGGCAAGCTGGTCAAGTCTTTGCGACTTATCAAATTTCTTTGCATTAGGTGGAGTCACTATTTTTGCCAGATTTAAGATCAAGGATGACCATGCAGTTGTCAATCAAAGTATAATGACACATTTAGATGATAGATATGAAATTCATAGATTCTAGGAGTTAGTTTTGCTATATATAGAAACTCCTCCTTTTTGTAGACTTCTAGTACAAGTCGAATCCTTAAAGAATGGATCTATTGAACCTCTGTTTAGGACTTTTTGTAATTATAAAATGGGGAAGGGTAATAGAAAAGAGAGAGACACACATGGGATTCGAACTGCTGGGAGATCATGTAGACATTCAATGGTTACTTCTGTAAGAAATTCTTTTGCATTTTTGAATGACATTTAATATACTATATGGAGCTAGACCTTTGATCTATATTGTTTTAATGTTCTTTTGTTCAGTCTGAACTCTTCATGCATTGAATGTAATGTAGATGTTTTCTATATTTGATCTCATGTGTGTAAGTGAATATTAAATACCTATTGATATTTGAAAAGTGTTTTCAAAGACCAGTACTTTTATATATATGCTACAGATGTGAACTGTTTGTTTATTATTTGGAGTTATATATCTTGAAAGCTTATCTCCTGTACCTAAATGCTTTGTCATCCAATCCTGCAAGATTCTTGTCTTTTACATTTGTATTTATGAAGTATTCAGATATTGTGTCTCTTCCTGTTTTATCCTTACCTATTTGATTTACATTGTTATCCAAACAAAACCTATAAAAACAGACTTTTATTTAAGGTGCCTGAACACTGCTGCTCCTGTAGTCTAGATAGCAGACTTTAGGGAAAACATCTTTTGGCGACCATACTAGGGAGGAAGCACAAATTCTTCCTTGGTTTAATAAAGATTAGATCTAGTCTTTGATGGTGAACAAGGGTTGGTTACTCGCTTTAGACTACAACTTTTTCACCGGCGACTTCATGGAGGAAGGATCTGTTGGCGACTCCACCGGTTCAAAATGTCAAAATCCATGGAAGCCATTGTGGTTGCAAGATTTGCACCTTTCAATTTTTCAGTTGTTCCAGATTTTCCAAATAATGTGCCTACTATGGATGAATGGGGAGACTCCCTTCCAATATTTAGAGGAGATGGTCATGACCATACAGCACAACACTTGATTGAGTTTCATCAATACATGGACCAACTCGATATTCATCATGAGGATGTATTGTTGAAAATGTTTATGTATTCATTGGAAGGAAAGGCCATACAGTGGTATCGATCTCTTCCTATCTCTAGCATTTCATCAATAAAAGATTTCCATGATGTCTTTTATGTTTATTGCAAAAGGATTTATTCTGATGATCTCCTTTTAGAGGACTGTTGTGAGCAATTTAAGTTCAAGAAATCTCTTACTAATGATGATCGATATAACCTTACTGATGAAATTCATGAAGAAATATTTCAAGAAAAAGAAGTCCAAGAGACATTTGATAGTTTTCAAGATTCAAGAAATCATTATCACGTAGGGTCTACTGTTGAAAAACCTTGTGAAGCTCAATCCTCTATTGAAGAAAACATTGAAAATCACACTGTTGTTGAAGGTTTGCAAGACAATCTTAAAGTTAGTGTTGATGACAATATGACTATAGATTCATTGAATATTTTTAATAATTGTTCTCACAACAGAAAAATTGTCCTAATTTTTTATGAAGATCAACAACAAACAATTATTTTCGAAGTGTGTGCTGATTCTCAAAAGAGAAAATTTCAGGATTGTTGTGACGCTAAGGGTGTTGACAGTTATGTTTTAAATGCAAAGGATATTATGTCAGCTATATCCACTTCTCCAAATATTGAGGAAGATCATCTTGTTAATTCTCAAGATGACATTGTTGTTGATACTATTGAAGGAACTTGTGAGCACATTCAGGATAAATTTGATGCCTTTGTTTTTCAATGCCTGGAAAATCTTCATTCTCTATTTTCAGCAGAACAAATGAAATATCATTTTATAAGTGGAGCAGAGCAACAATGTGGATTTTTGTATCAGTTGGAAATACAACATAATTGGGAAGACCCAATGGCCATTTATATAAACTCAGGGTTTTCAAAAGGTTTCAGTCTTTTAGAAGTTGGAATCAAAGTAAAATATGCTTTCCAAATTAAATTTATATTTCAGATGTTTAAATCTTCTTTGATTTCTATCTACCTGCAAGAAGCTGTTACAATTGGTTGGATGCTATCATGGCTTCACTGGAAGTATGATTATATGTGATTAGTTTGTTTCTACCAATTAGAAGTAGGAGTAGATAGGAGAATAAGCTCACCATACGAGCATGTAGATCATTTTCAGTATGTTGGCTTGCAGCAGTATTTTGTTATTTAAGAGATGTGTGCTCATAGTTTGAGAAAGTTTTAGAGATTTGGTATAAGACTCCATAACCCAATGGATCAGTAATTTGATTGGCAGAAATAAGGCACTGGAACTATAGTTCTTGGAAAATCATAGGGAAATGCCATCCCCCAATTGGAGCCAATGTTTGACCTAGGTCTGTTTGCCTTGCTTGTTAGGATAGTTTCTTCCCTTAAAAAATCTTTTTAGCCTTGAGATTTTATCTTGTTTGCTTTTACCCTAAAAAAAAAGTTTTGGTTTGTTTTGATTTCATGTTTTAAATATTGTAGGTATTTATAATATTTAGTTCTTAGCATAAGCTCCTATAGATTAAATTCTTTTCATAATAAAATGCAGAGTTATGGTTTACTGATATATTTCCTATGTTTAACATAAGCTGGCAGCATATCTTATCATTCAAATTCATGCACACCGCCATCTCCCCAAAGTTTGGTGTATATGTGCAGGGTTATCAAGTAATCAAGTAGTTGATAAGCTATTGGGGATTGTTCCTGTTAGAGAACCGATAGTTGGCTGTTACTCACACCTGATCCTGTGAGGGAGGAATTCGTGTAAAAAGGGGTTTTCTACTTCATGCTGATAAAACTACGGCTCCAATTGTTGAAAGCCAAGAATGGGGTGAATTTGCAACGGAATTGAAGGACCCATCTCAAATATCTGTCAAGAAGTCTTCTAAGCTCATTCACTTCACGATTTTTAGATACTGAGCCAAGAAAGGGTATTGTCCTAAAGTTTTTATTTTCATTAAACTATGCAAATCGCAATACATCAATCATGGAAGGAGCCAGATCAGGATTTCAGTGAAGACTATGAGGGAAAGGATGTTGTAAATGAGAATCTCAGGCAGCTTTGTGTCCACAGAGTTGCTAATTAAACACAATTCCAATAGACCAACAAACTAATATTTGAGGTATTCGACTCCAAAGCCTCATCGAGACCCTGATTATATGGAGGGGAGCCCATTTTAATCTTCTGATTACCTTCAGCGAAATCCAATGGCAAAGGAGAGAAATTATGCAAATCCATTGACATTTTTCTTCCACATGCTTTACAAAGGAGTTGCAGTTGCTTTCTATGTCTTGTTTTCCTTGTTTGTGAAAACACAGCAAAGATCCAGCAAAATCATGAACATTCAAATGAGCCTGTGTGACATATTTGCATTTGGATGGTTCTGTTGAGCTTTCAAGAGGGTTTGACATAGTAAAAGTTTTCAATTCGGACCCGACCATAGATGTTCTCCTTCTCACAACACATGTTTGAGGACTTGGATTAAATCTAACTTCAGCAGATACAGTAGTTTTTGTTGAGCACGATTGGAACCCAATGAGGGATCATCAGGCTATGGATAGAGTTGCTAAGAATGCTAGTCTTAAAATTATGGGTGGAACACCGTCTTAAATGCTGAGAATGCTAGTCTGAATTCAATGGATACGACTCAGTTGCTGGACCTTATTTTTTCCCGTTTGCAACTTCTAGGAAGATACCTTCATCTTCTTAAAAATTGGAAGATTATGAAGTCTCGAGCAATGCAAATTCTATAGGTGCAGGAAAAGGCTTAAAGACAATGCTTAATAGCTTGGAGGAACTATGGGATCAGTCACAGTATACCAAAGAATACAATGTTGGGCAGTTTGTAGCAAGGCTCAGTAGCTAAGTTGATGAGCTATGTACAAATGTAAATTGGGAGTAGTCTTGTTATCAAAAATGGGTCACTACTAATGGATTAGAAATCAAGAACAAGTGGATTGATATATTCAGAATTACTGCTGTTCACTTAGCTAAGATATGGCACTATCCACATGATGTGCATATTTCCCATGCTTGTTACATTTAATTATTTATTTAACACTTATACCTTGATACAATTTGTCCAGAGGCAAGCTGGTCAAGTCTTTGCGACTTATCAAAGTTCTTTGCATTAGATGGAGTCACTATTTTCGCCAGATTTAAGATCAAGGATGACCATGCAACTGTCAATCAAAGTATAATGACACATTTAGATGATAGATATGAAATTCATAGATTGTAGGAGTTAGTTTTGCTATATATAGAAACTCCTTCATTTTGTAGACTTCTAGTACAAGTCGAATCCTTAAAGAATGGATCTATTGAACCTTTGTTCAGGACTTTTTGTAATTATAAAAAGGGGAAGGGTAATAGAAAAGAGAGAGACACACATGGGAGTCTAACTACTAGGAGATCATGCAGACATTCAATGGTTACTTCTGTAAGAATTTTTTTTGCATTTTTGAATGACATTTAATATACTATATGGAGATAGGCCTTTGATCTATATTGCTTTAATGTTCTTTTGTTCAGTCTGAACTCTTCATGCATTGAATGTAATGTAGATGTTTTCTATATTTGATCTCATGTATGTAAGTGAATATTAAATACCTATTGATATTTGAAAAGTGTTTTCAAAGACCAGTACTTTTATATATATGTTGCAGATGTGAATTGTTTGTTTATTATTTGGAGTTATATATCTTGAAAGCTTATCTCCTGTACCTAAATGCTTTGTCATCCAATCCTGCAAGATTCTTGTCTTTTAGATTTGTATTTCTGAAGTATTCAGATATTGTGTCTCTCCCTATTTTATCCTTACCGATTTGATTTACATTATTATCCAAACAAAATCTATAAAAACAGATTTTTATTTGAGGTGGATGAACACTGCTGCTCTTGTAGTCTAGATAACAGACTTTAGGGAAAACAATCAACATCAACATCATCATCATCTTTTACATCATCATCAACATCTCCATCATCATCATCTTCTCCATCATCCTCATCAACATATCCATCATCCTCATCTTCTCCATCATCATCATCATCATCTTCATCACCATCACCATCATCATCAACATCTTCATCATCATGACCATCTTCATCATCATCACCATCTTCATCATCATTGTCATCTCTAGGATACTCATCAACATCTCCATCATCATCATCATCATCATCTTCATCACCATCACCATCATCATCAACGTCTTCATCATCATCACCATCACCATCATCATCATCATCATCAACATCTTCATCATCATTATCATCTCTAGGTTCCTCATCAACATCACCATCATCATCATCTTCTCTATCATCATCAACATCTCCATCATCCTCATCAACATCTCCATCATCATCTTCATCATCATCATCATCATCATCATCATCATCATCTTCATCGCCATCACCATCATCATAAACGTCTTCATCATCATCACCATCATCATCATCAACATCAACATCTTCATCATCATTTTCATCTCTAGGTTCCTCATCAACATCTCCATCATCATCATCTTCTCCGTAATCATCATCATCATCATCATCTTCATCACCATCACCATCATCATCAACGTCTTCATCATCATCACCATCATCATCATCATCATCCTCAACATCTTCATCATCATTGTCATCTCTAGGTTCCTCATCAACATCTCTATCATCATCATCTTCTCCATCAGCATCATCATCATCTTCATCACCATCACCATCATCATCAACGTATTCATCATCATCACCATCATCGACATCTTCATCATCATTGTCATATCTAGGTTCTGCAGCAACATCTCCATCATCATCATCTTCTTCGTCATCATCATCATCATCTTCATCACCATCACCATCATCATCAACTTCTTCATCATCATCACCATCATCATCATAATCAAAATCTTCATCATCATTGTCATCTCTAGGTTCCTCATCAACGTCTCCATCATCATCATCTTCTTCGTCATCATCGTCATCACCATCACCATCATCATCAACGTCTTCATCATCATCACCATCTTCATCATCATCACCATCTTCATCATCATTGTCATCTCCAGAATCCTCATCAACATCTCCATCATCATCATATTCTTCATCATCATCATCATCATCATCATCATCTTCATCACCACCACCATAGCCATCATCATCAACGTCTTAATGATCATGACCATCATCATCATCATCACCATAAGTGTCCGGTGGATGATTTTGCAAATTTGACCCCCCTGTGTAAGAATTGCACACTCCCTTACTGAGCAAAACCCTAGTTTCCAAGATGGACCTACAAGATGACAACGGGGCCACTGTACCAGAGGAGAGGGGCACCCCTAGCACTATCTCAGCATCCTGAATCCAATGGAGTCAACGGTTTTCGATCAGAGCCACGGTCGTCATTCTATGTCTCATTCCGTTTCGTATCCAAAAGGGCTTCAGGGACACCTGCTGGATACCTGCCGGGGGCATAGAAATCCAACCGTGAAACAAAAATGGGATCCAGGGAGTCCTACAAGTGTGTCTAGGCAAGTTCCAGCTGGGGACACTAGCCATAATTGCCAGGTGGATGATTTTGCAAATTTCACCCCCGTGTGCAAGAATTGCACACTCCCTTACTTAGCAAAACCCTAGTTTCCAAGATCGACCTACAAGATGACACCGGAGCCACGAAACTAGAGGAGAGGGGAACCCCTAGCACTATCCCGGTGTCGTGAATCCAACGGAATTGACAGTTTGTCGATCGGAGCCACGGTCGTCATTCTATGGCTTGTTCTGTCTTGCATCCAAAAGGCCTTCGCGGACACCTGCTGGATACCTACCGGGGGCATAGAACTCCAACTGTGCAACAAAATTGGGTTCCAGGGAGTCCCGCAAGTGTGTCTAGGCAGGTTCCAACTGGGAATGCTAGCCATAAATGCCCAATGGATGAAATTTGACCCCCGTTTGCAAGAATTGAACACTCCCTTAGTGAGCAAAACCCTAGTTTCCAAGATAGACTTACAAGATGACACTGGGGCCACAGGACTGGAGGAGAGGGGCACCCCTAGCACTATGCCGGTGTCTTGAATTCATCGGAGTAGACGGTTTGTCGATCAGAGCCATGGTCGTCATTCTATGGCTCATTCTGTCTCGCATCCAAAAGGCCTTCAGGGACACCTATTGGATACCTGCCGGGGGCATAGAACTCCAACCATGCAACAAAAGCAAGTTCTGGGGAGTCCTGCAAGTGTATCTAGGCAGGTTCCAGCTGGGAATGCTTGCCATAAGTGCCTAGTGGATGATTTTGCAAATTTGACCCCCATGTGCAAGAATTGCACACTCCCTTACTGAGCAAAACCCAAGTTTCCAAGATGGACCTACAAAATGACACCTGGGCCATGGTACCAGAGGAGAGGGGCACTCCTAGCACTATCCTGATGTCCTGAATCTAATGGATTCGACGTTTTTTCGATCGGAGCCATGATCGTCATTCTATGGCTCGTTTTATACATTTTTCTCCAATATAGCCACCTTCCCTGCATATAAAATCAATGCTCTATTTCTGAAATCCCTTCTCATTGTTAAAAGCTATCAAGGTCGTCGGAGTGCCTATGCCAACGACATATTCAGTTGTAATGACAAATTCCAATGAAAGTTCCACATGTGGTTCATAGTCATTGTCCTCTGCAATCTGCACCCAAAACAAAACACTAATCTTACCATGGAAACAAAGAAAACATATAAGATTATAAAATGACTACTAAAATTGTAACTCAGTAATTACCTGAATCAACTCCATCAAAAAATGCACATCCCTGGTGTATAATTCAACAGATAATTGTTTAACTGCTTGATGTAAATCTTCTGTAAGTGGATTTTATTTTTCCCCAACACAGAACTTGTCTTTCTTGATCTTTTCAATATGTTCCTTGGGGGTCTCCATAAATGTCACCAAACACAATCCACAGTAAAATCCTTTATCACCAAACACAATTCACAGTAGAATCCTGTTGGTAAAACCTATCATTAAAAAAATAAAAATAAAAACCCAGTTCAGTATAAGCGGACATGAAGATAAAGAAGAGATTCACTTCCAAGATGCAAGAGCCTCTGAACCATTTTTGGAAAACGAATGCTTACCAAACCATTTTTGGCCTCAAATGCCTCGGTGATGGAGAAACAACTCAGGTTTCTCCTATGTTGTTACGTTTGGCCTCAAATTCGTGAAAGGCCTAAGGATAAGGCCATACTTATCACACTGCAAGATACTCTTGGTCACTTCCAAGATGTAAGAGCCTCTGAACCACTTTTGAAAAACAAATGCTTACAGGATCGCCCAAACCATGGCTTCGTGAAGGCCTTTCGAATATTGCTCAAGGGGGTCATTTCTTGTCCGGAGGCCCTGGGGTGTGCATGGCCACCGGGGACAGGTCTCGTATAGCCACGTGGACTTGTGGGAGCCAACGGAATCCAAGCCCGCTCACTGGTTTGGGTTCTGTGGCCCCAAGGTGCTCGAATCGAATGCCCATAGCATCGAAACTGTGGCTCCGTTCGCGAATCCATCGATTCCGGTGGGTGCAGGACACCAGGTTTTCGCTAGGGTACCCCCCACACCATGCCTCAAAGAACCAAAAGCAGTGCCAATGAGCCATCACCAGAGCTAGGGTTTTTCTCAGTGAAGGCCTTTTGAATATTGCTCAAGGGGGTCATTTCTTGTCTAGAGGCCCCCGAGCATGCATGGACACCGTGGACAGGTCCCGTATGGCCACATGGACATGTGGTAGCCGACATAATCCAAGTCTGCTCACCGGTTTAGGTTCCGTGGCCCTGGAGCAAATCCATAAGGTGTCCCTGAATGGCCCCGGGGGGGCTGAATAGAATTCCCATAGCACCCAAACACTAGCTCTGTTCGCGAATCTGCTAATTCCCATGGGTCTGGGACATTGGATTTCAGCTAGGGGACCCCCCACACCATGCCTTGAAGACTTGGAAGTGGTGCCGATGAACCATCACCGGAGCTAGGGTTTTGCTCAGTGAAGGACTTTTGAATATTGCTCAAGGGGGTCATTTCTCGACAGGATGCCCCCGGGCGTGCGTGGCCACCGTGGAAAGGTTCCGTATGGCCATGTGGACCTATGGGAGGGAGCCGATGGAATCCAAGTCCACTCATCGGTTTGGGTTTCGTGGCCCCGAAGCAAATCCTCAAGGTGTCCCTAAATGGCCCCGGGATGCCCAACTAGAATGACTGTAGAACCCAAACCGTGGCTCTGCTCGCAAATCTGTCGATTTCGGTGGGTCTGGGACGCTGTTTTTCAGCTATGGGACCCCCCACACTATACCTCGGAGACCCAGAAGTGGTTCCAATCATCCATCTCCGGAGCTAGGGTTTTGCTCAGTGAAGACCTTTCGAATATTGCTCAAGGGGGTCATTTCTTGTCCGGAGGCCCTCGGGCGTGGGTGGCCACCGTGGAAGGGTACACAATGGCCACATCAACCTATCCACGATGGCTATGCCTTCTTGGGGGCATCCGGATGAGAAATGGCCCCCTTGAGCAAATTTGGAATGGCCGTCACTAAGCAAAATGCTAGCTCCGGAGATGGCTCATTGGCACCGCTTCTAGGTCTTTGAGGCACGGTGTGGGGGGTCCCCTAGCTGAATCCTGGCGTCCTGGACCTGTCGGAATCGACGGATCCACGAACGGAGCAACGGTTTGGGTGCTATGGGCATTCTAGTCAGGCACCCTGGAGCCATTCAAGGACACCTTCAGGATTTGCTCCAGGGCCAAGAAACCCAAACAGGTGAGCGAAATTGGATTTCGTCGGCTCCCACAGGTCCACGTGGCCATACTGGACTTGTCCATGGTTTCCACACACACCCGGGGGACTTCGGACGAGAAATGACCCCCTTGAGCAATATTCGAAAGGCCTTCACTGAGCAAAACCCTAGCTCTGGTGATGGTTCATTGGCACTGCTTCTGGGTCTTCGAGGCATAGTGTGGGGGGTCCCCTAGCTGAAACCCGACATCTCATACCCACCGGAATCAAAAGATTCACAAATGGAGCCACGGTTTGGGTGCTACGGGAATTCTAGTGTTGGTGTCCCTTTTGTCACTATTTTTTATCATCAAATCTACTATGAATGGCATTAATTTCACTATTTTTGATATAATTGTTCGGATATCCACATCATCTTTTTCACGATCTTGCATGCAATTAGGGTTTGCATGCAGAATCTAGGGTTTGCATGCACCTGCATGCATCCCAGTCACCAGTTTGATGCCTCCAGCACCTTAGCCACCTCATTCTAGCACCCGGGAGCCACTTACTACAGATTTTTAGCCCTCCTAGGCTGAAAGGCACCCACTTCTCACCTACTTCCAGAGAAGGGCGCACTTGTTCACCTACCACTGCAGTTCCACTTCAGTTACATTCAGTTAGCTCCGATTCTCCCTGATTTGAGGCTAGTTTCACTCCCGACTGACTGTTTCACTTCCGTTGGACCTCCAGATTGACTAGATGACTTGTTCTGACTTCAGTTAGCCTCCCATGTGCCCCCACTGAGCCTCCCTCTCCTTAATCAGTGCTACACACTTCAGTTACACTTATTACACTCAGTTAGACTCAGATTGACACCTGGATGACTGGTTCTTGTGCATTGATGACCACCACCGATTGATGATGAGGACTCCTAGTTGGAGTCAAGCTACTCCATTCAGTGATTCGAATGGCCTACTTAGTCAATTCAAATTGCTCATTGACAGATATTGTATTCTATTGTAATTCATTCACCCTTTCTGGGATATTGAGCACTGCTGCATGTTTTGCACAGTTTTACACCATATTTTCTATATTCATCTGTTGTGATTGATTTACTTGTTCATTAGATCTGCTGTGACTAATTTTACATGGAATCAGAGCCATTGCAGGGACAAGATCTCTTTTCTACAGGTGTTTCTACAAGAAGATTTGACTGAATTTCTCAAATTGCAAAAAGTTTTGGCATGAGATATCTCAAGGGCATTCACTCCTGTGCATGCAAAGCTTAAAAATACTTCCAATACCACTCCAGAAGCTTGAGTTTCCACATAATTCCTGGATCTGATACATTGGACCCATTCAACATTGTTTGATCTCCAATCCCAGGTGTGATGCAACTCTAAAAGGGTGGATTGTTCGACCTTACGGTTCTTGGTTTGATTGTGATTTGCAGGTTATCAAGCTCCTCTTTTGCATTCGCTACACTGTGCATGCAAACTCCTCTTTTGCATTCGCTACACTCTGCATGCAAGCTCATCTACATCAGTTTGACTCGCTCCTAGCAATGGAATATTCTTCTTCAAATCCTATCCTCACCCCATTCAATTATTTTGATTGGAAAGATGATATGGAGATCATATTACGTTCAAAAGGTTACTACCGAGTCACTCTTGGTCTTGAATTGGAGCCAAACAATGTGTCAGATCGAACCAAACACTACAACAAGCTTGATGAAGCTTATGGTCTTCTTTGTCTCTCCATCTCCAAAGATCTTCACTTCCATCTCAGCGGATTGAAGACTCCAAAAGCCATATGGGAGCAACTTGAAACACTATTTGGCAAGCAGGATGAGCTTAGGGATTTTCAATTAGAGAATGAATTGATTGGCCTTAATCCTGAGAATTTCGAGACCATCAATGAATTCTTCACAAAATTCAAGAACTTGAACTTGCAATTGAAGAACAGTGGAGTTATCAAAGAGGATAAACAATTGATCCTCTCCATTCTAAGCAAGCTTGGGAAAGATTATTTGGTATTTGTCTCTACTTTCAATTCCGGTCGGCTAACTACCCCGAATTGGAAGATGCCTACCTTGAATGCCTTCATTGAGTTCGTCACAAAAGAGCACGACAAGTTGATTCAAATGGGGTCCATAAGCTCCAAAGATTCAGCCCTATATGTTCAAGGACCCAAGATCTCGAATGGTAAAGGAAAGCAAAAGAAGGAGAAGCCCAAATTCGAGCCTCACAAGCAAAAAGACAAAGGCAAGCAAACGGATGCACCATCCAGTTCGAAGTTCAAGCAAAAGGGCAAAGAAGGTAACCAAAAATCTAAATGTACTTATTGCAATCGTGGCTTTCATCCCGAAAGTTCATGTATGAAGAAAACTATAGATCAAATGGCCCTCCTTTTGGAAAAGAACAACATAACTCTTCCTGACGGTGCAAGGAAGAAGGATAGGAATGATGATCATGAAAGAGGACAAGCACTCATGGCAACGGTTTCGAAGCCCACTACTCTCTTGATAGATTCGGGTGCATCAAATCATATGGCTGAAAATATTGATTCTTTTTCCTCATTCGATCCAAACAGCTCCATCCCCATCCATTTGGGAGATGACTCAAAAATTTCTTCAAAGGGCAAAGGTACGATTCATGTAGAACATGGAAGCTTTCAGAATGTTCTATATGTGCCTTCCTTAGCTTCAAATCTCCTTTGTGTGTATCAAATGACACACACTGGTGAACCAAAGCAAGTTACATTCAACCCTAATACAGTTGAAATTTCTGATATCAAAAGTGGAAGACTAGTTGCAGTCGGAAAGGCAAATCACACTGCAAAATGCTATGAGTTTTCACACTTTATTCCGCTTGCAAAGCCCACTGCTCTTCGCACACATGGTAATGAGGTTAGTAGAATTTGGCATGAAAGATTTGGACATCTTAATTATAAGTATTTGCTGCTGTTATCAAACAAATCCATGGTAGATGGGCTTCCACAACTCCGTTCCTCGAAGGGAATATGCACTGGTTGCATCATTGGGAAGCACCCCAAGCACAGATTCGACCGCGGCAAAGCTAGCAGAGCTTCTACTATTTTGGGATTGATCCATTCTGATATCAGTGGTCCGCTGCCCCATATGTCATTAAATGGTTCAAGGTATGTTTTGACATTTATTGATGATTTTTCCCGCTTTACATGGGTATTCTTTCTCAAAAACAAGTCAGAAGTGCTTGGAAAATTCAAGGATTTTAAGGCTTCTGTTGAGACCACCACTGAGAGAAAGATCAAAGCTCTTAGATATGATAATGGTGGGGAATATATCAAGTCCGAGTTGCTGCAACTTTGTGCCCAAAGCGGAATTAAGATCCAACATACAGTTCCCTACACACCCCAGCAGAACGGTGTAGCGGAAAGGAAAAATCGGTCACTGAAAGAGATGGCTACATGCATGATTGAATCAAAAGGTTTGGCTGCAAATCTTTGGGCTAAAGCAATAAATGTTGCTGCATACATACAGAACCGTGTTCCACATTCATCCGTGAAAGGTATGACTCCTTTCGAAGCATTCTTTGGTCACAAACCGGATGTGTCAAATTTGAGAGTTTTTGGCTCTACTGCATGGGCTAGAATTTCTTCTGAGAAGAGACGAGCTTTGGATCCACAAAGTATCGAGTGCATATTGATAGGATATGGGGAAGAATCAAAAGCATATAAAATCATGGATATCATATCTAAAAAGATATTCATAGAGCGCAGTGTGCAATTTGAAGAACGGCTTCAAGAATTGCAACTAGTCCAGGAGAAGACTGCCGATTCACTGCCTTCATCAGAAGAAGATCCGTGCAGCGATAATGAAGGTATGAGTTCTGATATTTCTGATATTGTAGCAGCATATGATGATCATGAAATATCAGGTTCGGAATCCGACCATTATGATCCCCCTCAGTTACCAAAGTGGGCCCAAAACACTCTACATTCTGCTGGTTCGAATCTTGGAAATCCTGCTGATCCGAGACGAACAAGAGGAGACTTTCAAAGAGCAGGTATGGCTCTTTCTATTGCTGATCCATTTCTTCCTGAGATTTGTTATTTGATGGCTGGTTTAGATCCTACATCATACTATTCTTCTCATCGAGATCCGAGATGGAAAAGTGCCATGGATGAAGAGTACAGTTCTCTTCAAAAGAACAACACATGGGAGCTAGTTTCTCTTCCACCTGGAAGAAAATTAGTGAAGTGTAAATGGGTCTACCGTACTAAAGTTGCTGCTGATGGAACTATCAGCAAATATAAAGCAAGGTTGGTGGCAAAAGGTTTCTCCCAAGTCCAAGGAGTGGACTACACTGAGACCTTTGCACCGGTTGCAAAGATGGATTCCATCCGCCTTGTTTTAGCTATTGCCGCATCCAAGCACTGGGAAGTGCACCACATGGATGTGAAGAGTGCATTTTTACATGGAGAACTTGCTGAAGAGGTCTATATGCAGCAACTAGAGGGTTATATATCAGATCCATCATTGGTTTGTAGATTGAAGAAATCTTTGTACGGGTTAAAACAGGCCCCAAGAGCTTGGTACGCAAAGATGGACTCCTTCCTTCTTTCTCAGAATTTCCAAAGATGCAAATCTGATCCAAATGTGTATCTTCAGCGAGTTAAAGGTAATTTGTTGGTTATTGTACTTTATGTTGATGATCTTCTCATTACTGGTAGCACACTTACTTCAATAAACAAGCTAAAATCTGCCTTAAATCTAGCTTTTGACATGAGCGATTTGGGCTTGCTGAGTCACTTTTTGGGCTTAGAGATAGCTCAAAATTTTGATGGGATCACTATATCTCAGCAAAAATATGCTTTCGACATGTTATTGAAGTTTAATATGGCTGAATGTAAGGCAGCCCCATTCCCATTCCTCTCAGGAATCAGTCTTGAGGAGGGAGATTCTACACCGCTTGCAGATTGCAGTATGTATCGACAGTTGATTGGTTCACTACTTTATCTGACACACTCACGGCCTGATATCTCATATGCCGTGAGTGCCGTGTCAAGATATATGCAGCAGCCACATGAGCTTCATTGGCGAGCAGCCAAGCGGATCTTGCAGTATGTGCAAGGTACGAGACAGTTTGGCATACATTATGCTGCAGATTCTGAGCTAGATTTCATTGGTTTTACTGATTCAGATTGGGCAGGTGATAGCATTGATCGGAAGTCCACTTCCGGTTATGTTTTCATGATTGGTCATGGTGCTATTTTCTGGTCCAGCAAAAAGCAAGCAGCCATTGCACTTTCTTCAGCAGAGGCAGAGTATCGAGGGGCAGTCAATGCCTGCATTCAGGTAGTTTGGTTGCAGGGTATTCTTTCCGAGTTTGGTTTTGGTGGCACTACTTCGACTGTCCTATTTTGTGACAATCAAAGTGCTATCAAGATATCCACAGATCCAGTTCAGCGGCAGAGGACCAAACACATTGAGTATCATATGCATTACATTCGACAGTTGGTGCATGACCGCACCATCATTCTGCAATATTGCCCTACTGATGAGCAAATTGCAGACATCTTCACCAAGAGCTTCACTGAGAAGAAGTTCTCTTACCTCCGTTCACTGTTGGGGGTGAGTTCCATCATGGTGGAGACATATTGATTCATTATTATGCTTTAGCTTGAGGGGGGGCTTTCTTCCCACTGGGTTTTCCCTCTTTCCTCACTTAGTTTATTTTCAGCATTTTTTGGATTATTGTATTGGGGTGACCTTTGGTCTTAGTTACCAGGGCCCCACATTATTTTTATTGGCACATCATAGTCTAGCTTGAGGGGGGGTGTTCGGATATCCACATCATCTTTTTCAGGATCTTGCATGCAATTAGGGTTTGCATGCAGAATCTAGGGTTTGCATGCACCTGCATGCACTTGCATGCATCCCAGTCACCAGTTTGATGCCTCCAGCACCTTAGCCACCTCATTCTAGCACCCGGGAGCCACTTACTACAGAGTTTTAGCCCTCCTAGGCTGAAAGGCGCCCACTTCTCACCTACTGCCAGAGAAGGGCGCACTTGTTCACCTACCACTGCAGTTCCACTTCAGTTACATTCAGTTAGCTCCGATTCTCCCTGATTTGAGGCTAGTTTCACTCCCGCCTGACTGTTTCACTTCCGTTGGACCTCCAGATTGACTAGATGACTTGTTCTGACTTCAGTTAGCCTCCCATGCTCCCCCACTGAGCCTCCCTCTCCTTAATCAGTGCTACACACTTCAGTTACACTTATTACACTCAGTTAGACTCAGATTGACACCTGGATGACTGGTTCTTGTGCATTGATGACCACCACCGATTGATGATGAGGACTCCTAGTTGGAGTCAAGCTACTCCATTCAGTGATTCGAATGGCCTACTTAGTCAATTCGAATTGCTCATTGACAGATATTGTATTCTATTGTAATTCATTCACCCTTTCTGGGATATTGAGCACTGCTACATGTTTTGCACAGTTTTACACCATATTTTCTATATTCATCTGTTGTGATTGATTTACTTGTTCATTAGATCTGCTGTGACTAATTTTACAATAATAAGTTATTCTTTCCGCCATTTAGCCCATCAAACAGACCAGGTATGCATGTATTCGTTTATCATATGAATTTTGGTCAAATCTCGCTATATTTTGATTTATTAATGATTAAAGCGATGATTCCAGACATGCATGGTATTTAGTTTTGATTTATAGGCTGTGATTTTTCAAACCACCCTTCATTCAGACTGCGTGTTTATGTTGCTCTATGTTCAAGCATGTCCAGCTCATCATTCAACCTTGCATTCAACTCGCGAAATCCACAGTTGGCATACTTCGGGCTATTAAAGATAAAAATGGGCACGTGGGTTCTATTTGCCACACGGTGGTCATGGTTAATGAGCCTTCATTCTGGAAGATTCACCTTCCTTCCTTCCAAGCTCGACAACACATTATACCTCCACGTCAACACTCCATACACCAATTCTCTCATTCGTTCAGCCTAGTATCACGCTACCTATTCATGCCAACGTTCTAGAGGAGTCCGTTCGCCCATGCTCAATCCGCCAACACACCACCTCTCTGGCCACGTCAAAGGAAGATCAATGTTGTAGCAGCCTCGTGAAGGAAAAGACCCCGTGAAGCCTGGTGGATGCTCCCTGTGCTGTCATGCATCACTCAAAGCAGCCGTTTGCAGTCACAAAAACATCTATTTTTAGAGAGGTCGACTCTGTCGACCTTCTCTTCCACTGTAAATGTATAAATATACGCTTTGTATAGAGAAACAGAGTTAGTTTTTAGTTGGAAAAGATCAACAGATTAGCAAATAGTTTGTAGAATTTGCAGCAGATAGCAGACGTTTTGTAATTTTCTCAGTTAATGGAAGTGTCAGTTTGTTGATACTCTCAATAACTAATCAGTTTAGTTTTCCATCTCTGATTGATTGGAAGGGCCCCTCATCAACCAGAGGTTTTGTTTATATTTTTCTGCATTTTCTTTTCTGCAAATAGCTAGTTTATTTTCCTGTATATGTAATTAATCCTGTTTTCCTGTATATGTCATTTCTTTCTTCTCTGCAATTTATATTGTGTTGCTAATTTAATCTGTGTTTCCAGAATTAGTAAATGGTCGACCAAGCATAGCTTTGATAGTTTATTTTCAGTCTTTTGTTAGATAGAGCTTAGATAAATGTTGTTTAGTTAATTGTTGCTTAGTTAGCTTCTGTTTCAGGCTTAGATAGAATTAGAATTAGACTGTAGCTTCTCTTCTTTGTAGCTGTACGTTAATTTTCTCTCTCACCTGAATCTTGCTTTTTCATGGAATAGGGATAGTTCATCTTTCCAAACATCATTAGAATAGGTTGCTTCCTATTATTGTAGCTTCTCAACAAGTCTTCTCACTAGCTTCTTTGCATTGTAGGTTGATATGCATTCGCCAGCTGATGTTAAGATCATCAAAACTACCTCTTTCCTTAGTTTAATTCATCTTTCCTCATCCAAAATGTCATTCGGACAGTCATCCGGATCGTCATTCGGACTTTCATTCTTTATGCATTGTTTTTATACTCATTTGAATTGAGTTTCTTAGTTTTTCTTAATTGTAATCTTTCTTGCTCTTAATTATCATTCTTAATCATAATTAGGACCCTGTTTTATATTCCATAAAGTTGTAATTCAAGTTTGTTATCATTCTTAGTTTGCTTTAACCGTATTTTAAATTATGTCTTTCATATTTAATTTTCCAATATGTTACTGTTTAAGCATTTATCAGTTTTATTCCTAATCTAGTTCATCACATGCTCTTGATATTTATTTTAGATTAGAATTAATAATTTCATTCTCCAAGTATTTTAGTTTTAATAGCTTTTTCATTAAGAATAGGATCAGTTTCTTATTTTTAGATAGATAATGAAGATGTTCATGGAATAGAAATTGGAATCAGAAATTAATATCTTTATCAAGTTTTCTACTTCCTTTTACATACATATCTTTATCAAATTTTCTACTTGCTTCCAAATTAAGTTCAGAAGTAAATATCTTTATTAAGTTTTCTACTTGCTTCTAGTTTTCATTAGTTTCATATTATTCTGCTCATGGATAAGTAGATAGATCAGAATGTTTAAAATTAATTGTAATTGGTCTCTTTGTAGTTTACACCTCTTTGTAGAAATTAGATTAGATTTACTTCCGTTGTTTTGCTATTACATTTGAAAGTCATTACGATACATTTACTCCAGTTCCTATTAATTTTGACATACAACATCAAGGAGAATGGAATTAGAGTTATATGTTTTAGTATAGTCTTGAATAGTTATTGAATTTATTAAATAGTCTGTTGTTTTTTTTTATTAGCATAGTTTTTTTGTTTATGTAATTTATTATCAAGTTAAGTCATTTCATAGATAGGTCTCTAATTTGTTTTTTTTTGTTTATAGTTCCTAGATTAGAATATGAAATTGATTAGGTAGTTTTTATTCTCATAGTTAGTAGTTTTGTTTTTAATTAGTCTCCATTATTAAATTATCAAGTAGAGTAGTATGATTTGATACTATTCTAGTCTGTTTGTTTAACTAGGTTTGATTTAGTTCTTTTTATTGTTTTTCTAAAATTTGACTCGGTTTTTCATTTTGAAAGATCTTTCGATCTTTTCTTTATTAAATATTGTTAAGGTTTGACAAGCTGAAAATCTTAGGTACCATTCTATCTTAGCATATACTTTGCCTCAACTCTAAGAATACCAACCCTGGTCGATAATTAAATATTAGGTGTTTTCTTTGAGATAGCTCACACACCCAACATTTTGGCGCCGTTGTTGGGGAGTTGTAGATAAATAGGTAGAATTCAGTCATAGATAAGTTGAACTCTCTTTTGAAGTTTAGTTATATTCTTTCCTTTAGAAATAGGCTGATGGCGGGTGAGCGGTAAGACGAGAGGTAAGAACTTGTGCATTTGTTATAACAGGCATCCCCAAAACCCAACAGTAGTAGTTATGCAATTAGAATTTATTTCAGTTATAGTTTGTTTTCATGAATAGGTCTAGAGATTCTCAAGGTAGATTTATTAAAAACCCTACTAAAATTCCTACTAACCTATATGGAGGGCGTGCCACCCCGATTACTAACTCAACAGAAAGGTATCGAAAGACACCTAAAGGGGATAGTCCTACTTGGAAAGCAAAAGAAATCCTTTCTGGAAATTCATTAGGGGAAAACATAGGGACATCAAAACATTCTGTTCATAAAGAAATTCCACTAGAAGAACCTCAAAATAATAAAACTTCAGAACCTCTTATCCCTCTGTTAGTACAAAAAGCCAAAGACACTACCTTTTAGATAGTAGGTGGTCCAAACTTAGTAGATTTTGTTAACCCTGCACAAGTAGATGCTCACTTAGTAGATTTTGTTAACCTTGCACAAGTAGATGCTCTTTTTGAGAGTTATGTGAACATAGTTGTCTCACAGATTGAGACAACAACAGTAGGACTGGATTCCCACGTAGCTGATAATTCCCCTCCTAAAAAGAAGAATACTCTTCCTGAAACATAACGTTGGGACATCCCATATTCACCAATAATGGACCCACCTAGATATTCTCTCTTTGGAAATTGGATCTTCATGGAGGATGAAAATGAAGATCGTGTCCGAAAATATGGAGAAAAAGGGGAAGTTAGAACTGAAGGTATCTTCGAGTTCCCCATCATAGACACTACAAAAGATGTTACTATGAAAAACATCCCTCCCTCCTCACTACCAACCTTTTATGGGAAGATTAGTGAGGATCCAGACACATTCTTATTCGAGTTTGACATTTTGTGTAGGAGTTATAATTACCTACAACATGGCCAAAAACTAAAACTATTTCCTGCCACATTGAAAGATTCTTCTCTTCGATGGTTTGTGGGATTAGGAGAATCTAGTATTAGAACTTCGGAAGACATGAAGAATGCATTTCTACTGAAATATCATGATTACTACAGAGCTAAGGACTCTCGCAATGATATTTTTAAGATTCAACAACTTGAAGATGAGAGCCTAGATGATTATCTCAAGAGATTTAACTATGTGTTACACAAATCCAAGTATAGTGATCTTGGAGAAGATGCAGTAAGAACACTCTTCCTCAAAGGAATCTTAGAAGAATTCTTAGATAACCTCAATCTCATGGCGGTAGGAGACATCTCTCATAAGTCTTTTCCAGAGATTTGTGAACTATGTAGGAATTACTCTAGGAGTAGAGGGAAAGGTGGAAGACACTTTCGAGAACCATATGCTAGGAACCAAAAAGGAAATACATCTGGTCCCTATGGAGTTACAAGGGTAGAATTGGGAAAACTATTGAAAAATTTCAAAACAGATATTTTAGGAGCCATGGGTTCTCAATTAGATGCACTACAAGGTAAAAAGAGACAAGATGAAGAGCGGGAAGCAATGAGTGTTTTCTATCCCAGGTGTAGAACTAAACATCCTCAACGAGAATGTCCATTAAACAATGTTTCCGTTTGTCACCTTTGTACAGACACTAGTACAAAATGAGAGATAAGTGACAAAAAAAAGACCAAAATCCACATATAAATGACCACTTTTGAGTTGGTGACCACTGGTAGCAAATTAGTGGCCATATATCACGCGACCAAAAATTTAGTCATATTTAGCTTGGTCATTTATAGCTTATCTTGTGGTCATATATTTGGTCGTATATTTGGTCATTAATTTGGTAATATATTTGGTCATTAATTGGTCACGTGATAAATGACCGTTAATTTGCTACCAGCGATCGCCAACTCAAATTGGTCATTTATATGCATATTTTTGGTCACCTTATCTCTCATGTTGTAATGGTGGTCATTTATATGCAAATTTTGGTCATTTTTTTAGTCATTTATCTCTTTTTAGTGGTTTCAGAATATAAAATAGGGCATGGTGTAATTGAACCACCAAACTCCTGCCTATAAGGCAAGTGCTCTAGCATTGAGCTAGCACCCTTAAATAGAATTCCTTATGGATTGATATGAGAATAAAATTTCCAATAGTTAACACCATCTTTGTGAAATTCTGGAAAAGGGTCACATACCTAGGTAAGAAACAAAGATTACCAATAGTCACCAAAAAGGGTCATGTTAATGATAACCTTCTTTTGCCAAAATCTCTCAAAAATCAAGGATCGCAATCCAATGGAATCATAGTCTACAGAGTACAAAGTCTAGAACACACAGTTAGACTTAGACTTATGGTAAGAATCAAGTTCAACTTTAACATATGGATATTTGTTTGAACATTGATTGTAAGTGTGAATATTTGTGGTATATTTTTAGGCTTTATTGGTGTTCCATGTTTATTTGTTCCATAACAGAGTATAGTGCTGAGAGGGCTTGCCATCCACTATGACTATCCAAAAACAATTGCAGCCACTGTAGGAGGGTTTTGGCATCTGCAACTGCATAATAGAGCTATACACTAAGAGGACTGGTTGCTAATTTACTTGTAAGTTAGGTTTAACATTCATGAGTAAATTTTAATTAATTTTACAATTTTTATAATTTCGTAATTTATTTAATACATGCAGGTTCTAGGCTAGTTCTAAACCTCTAGCATGCTGCATAACTAATAAATAAACCAGTTCTACAAACTAACAAATATATTTTAAACACTACATTTTTTTCAAATACAAATGCATAAACATTTTCTATGGCACTTCCAAAATCAACAACAAAAGGAAGAAAACATTTTGAGAAACTTGATGGGTCAAGGAAACATCTAAAATGCAAATTACATAACCTTGATTTTGTTGGAACTTTAACAAGAGTGATGGACCACCTACTCTCTATTAGTAATGGTAAAGGAGATAGTGTTTCTGGCTTCCTTGGGGTGTCTACAGAGCTGAAGGAGGTGCTTGAAAAGGATTATGAAGAATAAAATAATTAAGGCAGTGAAGGAAAAAAAAAAACGACGCATTGCAACAGAGATTGCAATGTCTTACAACCCCTTTCCTTCATTTTCTTCAAGCATGGCTACCACTGGAACTTCATCTCCGCCAACATAATCAAGTGGGAAAGCTACATTATACAATATTTGGAAGCTTGTAAAGAAGCAAGAAGTTGATGTTGTTGTGGCTGACATGTTTTATGAATCTCCTATCACATTTAATGTTCGAGAAGCCCTTACTTTATCCATGCATGTAAGAAGATTGCAAATTTTGAAAAAAGATATGTACCTTCCACTTCTGAGACACTAAGGGCCACTCTTCTCAAGAGCTCAAAGGAAAGGGTGACAAGTATGGATAATATCAAAGAGTCTCAAAAACAAACATGGTGCACAATTTTATCAGATAGTTGGTCAGATATGTGTCATATGCCACTAATTAATGCGTTGGATTATGCCATATCAGAATCCTAGTAATTAAAATCTAGATAGATAGGATGAACTAGAATAAATGAATATACATATTTTCGAAACAATTTTATTTTTGATATGATAGATAAACGCACTTGCAGCCTATAGAACATTCATTCAGATCTCTTGTTTTAAGAAGTACTTGACTCACGTTAATTTGTGAAATCTCCATAATATTCAACCTGTTTAAGATTCTAAATTATTTCCAAGTTTTACTGCATTCTATGGCTCTAGTATTGGCTTTCTACATATCTTTTCTAGTTTCGCTACTTAAAAACTCTGCAGTTGACTGTTGTATATTCCAGATTACAATGTCAAAGAACATATAAACCAATGAACTACTAAACATGTGCATTAACAATAGAAGGAAAAGCATAACATCATGTAAATTATGTATGTCTAGCAAGGCACCTGTTTCATTCACCGTGCAGTAGAAAAAAAAGGTCCTTGATAAAAAAAATCTTCAACCACCTCCCCACTCCCCCTTGGTATACTATTTTCTTGCAAAGTGCATCATGATAATCTTCTATAAAGAGCAAGTATTATCTCCTTATAGCCTTTGGGAAATAAAAAATCCATAGTCTAAACTTTAAACGTGCTAAGAATTAGTCCTTTTCCAGTCACTCAAAATAATAGGAAAGGAAACTGACATTTTTTACCTAAATCTGACAAGATTCATTTTGGATTGATGGAATTGCAGATATTAGATTTTAACATTGCACAATCCTGTTGCAATAGGGGTATTCAAGGGAACTAAATCAATTTCTACACTAAAAACTGTTATTTCATCAAATCCAAAATTGTAATTTTGGCAAAAATTGTTTGACTGGATTCAGGTGAATAGGAAACCAGAAAAGGTCGAAAAACTAGAATGATTAGCCTTCTTCAATTAAAATGCCAGCAAATAAAATACTCTTCTCCACATATTCCAATATAGGTCATTTCATTTGGTTGATCCCTTGATTTGATTTTTTTTCTTTTTGCTTTGACCACAAACAATATGCCCCAAAATGTCATTTTCAATGTTTTGTATCAACTTCATCAGTATGAGTAAACATCAAATAGATTTTTTCAAATCTGACTTGCTCACCAATATCTCATTACTAGAATATATTCATTTTGGTTTTTCTCATCGCAGTTATATGTTAAGTATTTAATTCACATTAGCCATTCAATGTTGGGCGACCTTTGCAATCTCTTTTTGTGATTTTTGGCTGCAAATTTTCAGGTGCATATATTCTTTAGTTCAAGGTATTTCCTAAAATGCTTGCAGCAACAATGAACTATGAGAAACAAGCTTGCCCATTCCTAAAATCCCATGTAGCTTCTACAAGGAAATGTAATTATGATAGATAAAATACCTCTCAAAATCAACAACTGGAAATTATAATAAGGTGCTTTGTGCCAAAAACATTTTAGCAAACAAGTCTTAATATCCATGAATACTAGATTTCTCGGAAGTAAAGATATTGCCAAATTTCTTCAATAAAGTATTCTTATTTACTTCTACTCCTTGAATCATAATTAACAAAGCATTCCAATGCTATTAATCCACAACAAATATCAAGAATGTTATCACTTTCCAAATACAATGAAAATGTTTTCAAAAAGCATCATAAATCCTAAAATTAACTGAATGTTTCTTCATCTCCTAATATGCATGCAAGCATTATTAGGTTAATGATTATCTCTATAACACTTCCGACTGCTGAAGAATAGAAAAAAACAAGAACAGGGAAATCAAATTGAATTGACCTCTTTGGAAAACTTGCTAGCATCAGTTTGATGAAATTCAACATAGACAATTTGGAATACATAAGATTCAGGTATGCATACAAATAGAGTTAATATTTTAGAAACAAATTTCAATGATTACTGATATTCTTACTGTTGGGTCCAGGAAATGCCCCTTTTTGGCCATCCTTATTTCATCATTTTTCCCTAATTACATCCCATTTCCACAAGTCATATATATGCCTTTCCTCCAGATCAACCAATAATATCGACGGGTATAATTCATTATTTCTTTATTCATTTTATGCATAATGTTGTTATAATTAAGGATCCTAGCCTTTGAATTATGCTAACTTGTGTGGTTTCATTTAGTCAAAACTCAAAGCACAAGTGTATCAGCTACCATGACTTGGAAGCAATCATACATGGTTCCAGCTGTTACTCTTTTAGCTCGATTCCTCATGTTTTCAAGGGACAGCGCATCTCTCCACGTGAGCTGTAACATGAAGCTGTAACAGATTGTTGTAACAGAGTATAGATGCGACAGACAGGTCGCCTTCTAGATTGCTAATATGTTGATCTATGACTCCCCAGCATAAAAACATCTTTTATGGTTAAACAACCTCATTCAATGCAGCTGTAACAGTTAGCTGTGACTCAGCAGCATGTCGATCATAGATCTTCATTGCTGCTCGAGATTAGTGGATCACGAACTGCATTTTGTATGTATAAATATGGGAAGGCTTTCCATTCCTGGGGTTGGTTAATCATCAATTGTTGTACGGGCTGTAACAGAGATTGAGACTGTTAATTCCATCTTTTAATGAAGAGCAGAGTTACTTCCATTTCTATGTCTTAATTTGTGGTGATTCACGACGTCTCTGTTAGAAGACCAGGGCCCGCCTTCTCACAGAGATTGTCGATTTAGTTAGATAGTTAGATTTATTCATTTCTTGTTGTGTTTTGTGGAATTGCATTATGTGTATTTCTGATAGCTGCAACAGTGAGTTTATGATTGCATTCTTTATTGGTAGTTTATCTCCTGCATATGAATAGCTGTAACTGTGTGGTGTGACAGTCGACTATGTAGGTTAGTTTGATTATGCATGTGTGTTCAATAGCTATGACAGCCAAGCTCAGATCCATCCTTTCAGTCATTTATGCTTTCTAGGATTTCCAATAGTTGTCAATTTTGAGTTCAATCTTATGTTTAATTTCTGGTTGCTGTTGTATCTTCAATTAATTCATTAGAGTAGTCAGATTGTGATTGAGTAACAGTAGCTGCTAGATCGATCATTTTGGTAAAGATTGAATACTGTAGTTTGATAATTATAGGATTTAACTTCTTTCAAAAGTAGTCTAGTTCATTCATATTCTTAGATCAATAATTGCTAGGTCGATTTCTGTAGGAAGGTAGCTGCACTTTGATTTCCTAGATGTATGAGTTAGATTAGCTTTCTTATGGAATGAGTTTGGCTGAACAGATAGTTAGGATTGTTATCTCCAATTACTTGATCAACTACTGAAAGATGTTCATGCATAGATTGTGCTTATTGCCATTGAAATAAAAGACCTCCCTGGGTTTGACAATTTATACTGAGCATTTTGTATGTTGGTTGTAATTAATTGACATATAGGTTGACCAACATTTTGACACCATTGTCGGGGATGGTAATAGATAGACATAGTTAGTAGTTGGTTTTATTTGATTTCATTTTAGTTTAATCATTTACATCATGCATGAATACAAGAAAAACAAATCGAAAACCCCCTTTGAATACTAACACTGCAGGTGGACGAGGTCGAGGTTGTAATGCAGGTCTGGGAAGGGCAACATTCATCGAAGATATAATTGCTAAGGCAGATTCTTCTACCAAACCACTGCGAACGTCTACAGGAAGAGGAAATTATGTTCCTCCTCATCTTGAGAATTCAACATCAACAGTGGAGAATACAATGGGACCTTCAACTCTTGTTGCAAAAAATAAACCTCCTGAAGATAAGGGAAGTGCTGTGGGTGTACTAGATAGAGAGGAGATTTATCATATCAACGGAACCAGAGTTACTAAAGAAGTGTGGTTGGAGACTCGCCAAGTAGTAGAGGAAGAAAGGAGGCGAGAAGAAGAGAGGAGAAGAGAAGCGGAAGCAAAAGTAGAGGAAGAATGCATAAAGGAGGTCATTGAATTCTAGACTAAAAACATGGCTGATAGGGAACAGGAAGGCGAGAATGGACATAGGGAGAACTGGGAAGAAGAAGTGGAAGATAGTCATCCTAGTAATACTATGGCTACATTAGAATTCCCTATCCTCCAGACACCTGGAGCAGCTCCCATGAAAAACATCTCACCATTAGTTCTCCCGAATTTCCATGGTAAATCTTCTGAGGATCCTAATGAAGTTTTTTTTGAGTTTGATATCCTCTATCGCAGCTATGACTATACCTCTAGTGCTCAGAAGTTGAAACTGTTCCCAGCCACCCTGAAGGGAAATGCTCTGCACTGATTCATGAGTCTGGGTCATGAGACCATTACTACTTGGGACCAAATGAAAAACACCTTCCTTTCTAAATATCAAGAATATTGTAGAACAAGGGATAGAAAGGAGGAATTGTTTAAAATGGTTCATAAGGAAGAAGAGAGCTTGGAAGACTTCGTGGAAAGATTGTTGTACAATTTACAAAGGTCTGGACATGTTGAGATTGGAAAATATGTACTTAAGATCATTATGCTAAGAGGAATTAGAGAAGACTGCCTTGATATGTTGAATTTGCTGGGAAAAGGGGACAACTCAAAGGAACCCTTCGAAAAGATTGTTGAATTATGTCGAAGGTACTCAGGGGGATCCTCTAGAACTAACAAATGAGACAAGGATTGAGATCAAGATGTCTTCACTAGGACACAGAAGTCAGCTAGTGGAGGAGCCACTCAAGCAGAGATAGGCAACTTGCTGGAGAATTTTAAAACTGATATGATGAGCTCCATTTCCTCAGAGTTATATGTCTTAAGAGCAAAACAGAGGCGAGTTGTAGAAGATCTTACACTTGGTGTATTCTTGTAGCTAGGGTTTTACCCCTAGCTTGTGCAAATGAGCACCTACTAAGGAGAATGGACTCCTTAGTAGCAGTTCAGTAAATATAAATAATTAAGCTAAAACAGAAATGTAAAAACTACTCTAACATATGCAATAAACATAAACAACAAATTTAAATAATGGGTTTGTATTGATATTACCTTCAATGTGAAGGTTTGATGAAGCCCTTTGCAATGTCCAAGAGGATGCTTCAAGCTTCAATATGCTCCTTCTCCTTCTCCAATGGTGGGAATGGGCCAAAAGTGGCTCTCAAGGTGAAAATAGTTCAATGGTGAACTAGGGTTTCGAGAGAGATTTTGGCAGAGTAAGGGTGCTTGTGATTGTGGATATGGAATAAGGGATCTCCATCACCTATTTATAGTTTTTTGGTGGTGGAGTGCTGACCCATGGTTTTGGGAAACACATGGTTTTAGGCAGCTGTATAGGGTTTTTTCCTCCTTTTCCTCATTATTTTATATTTTTTATTCCCTTTTTAGGGGATTTTTGCTATTTTTGGAGGAAAAAGGGGGTTTTTTAGCCTTTTTTAGGCTATTTTAAGGGTTTTGTGGCCTTTTGGAGGCATTTTAGGCCTTTTGGAGGCTTTTTAGGCCTTTTGGAGGCTTTTTAATGGGATTTTTTGGGATTTTAAGGGAAATATGGTAGGAAAATGGACAAATGAGCCATATAATGTGGTAATGAGGTAGTGAACACTTTTTGGGTGTTAACAATTCTATCCCAAATGTAGGAAAAAGCATCCACTGAAGGAGTGCCTATTGGACAAAGCAGAGATGTGTAGGATATGTGAGTTGGAGCATGACACAGAGGAATGCCCCTCACTACCCAAGGTCAAGGCAGTTCTGTAGGCATCTACTTCAGACATGGAATAGGCTTACTTCATTGCACAGAAGAAACCATGGAAGCCTCGTAATCAAGGTATGAATCAAGACCCATCGTTTTTTCTGAATAATATGAATGGTATGAACAATATGAATAATATCAATACATAATTCCCTTCACATTACTCTGGTAACCATTGGAATCCATCTCAGAACCCAATGCAAAATCCTAATTCTTGGACACCATGGTCACAACAGTTAAACAATCAAGCTCCATGGAATTCCAACTGGAGAAATTCTTACCAAGGAAATAACTTTCCCCATCACCAGATTCGGTATCAATAGTATCCTCCTCATCAGTATCAACAAAAACAGTATCAGCAACCACAGCTCCCATTTCAAAACAATGCGGCACCTGTCAATGCACCACTTCGACCATAGTTGCCTGCACAACCTAACCTGAACCCAAACAATAAAGCAATCCATCAATTTGAGACTGCCAACATGCCTGCGTATTCCATCACCTAGATTCCCTGCAATGATATACAATTATGATCAGGGAGGGTAGTGGAACCCATTATCACTGAGGATGTTTCATCCCTAGTGATTGAAACTGGAGTGAATCGGCACTATGAGAATATGGTTAATTCAGTAAGCCCCATCATTGAGGATTCTGATACTCCTACTGAAACAGTAGCTGAAACTTAGAGAATAACACATGATGTATCACAGCCTACACAGTTGATGAGAGAACCGCCACACCCTGAACGATTGGCTCTACAGAGAACAATGGAACAACCTCAATTTAATCTCTTAGGAGAATTGAAAAATTTGTGTATCAAGAAACCAGGAAGAAAGCCTAGGGATCCTCCCATTTTCCGCGTATTGGGAAAGCTTTCTGAATTGATAATGGGGAAGACCCATGTGGAAAAATACGATGACCCTGGAAATCCTACTATGACAGTTCACATAGGGAACACACAAATCCCCAACGTCTTGGTAGACTTAGGTGCGGCTATTAACGTTATTACAATAGAAACTGTGAAGAAACTTGGACTCACTAACCTTTGGTCGACCCCTACTATTTTGGAACTTGCTGACAGATCAACAATCAAGCCTAAGGGGATCCTAGATGACCTCATGATCTCAGTTGAATCGTGGGAATACCCTACGGATTTCTTGGTGTTATAGCTGAAATCCCAGTTGGGGGGACACCCACTGATCCTAGGAAGACCGTGGTTGGCCATAGCAGATGCCTGTATCATTTATCGGTCAAGATCTATGACCATTTCAGACAGGACTGAGATCAAGATCCTAACCTTATACCCTCCAGCTCGACCAAGCACAGAAGCTGAAACTCCACTGTGGACAGATTTGGAGGAAGAGGAAGGTGTCCAGCTGTTATTGAGAATAGGGAGAGCCTTAACGTTTAAAGATGAAACAGAGGATGATGCCATTAACAGTTTCATCAGTGAGCCCACGTCTATCAACAAGCACGTGTACCAGATTCTTAACAGTACGTTAGATGAAGCAGAACAGGAAAATATTACAAAAGAAACTCTCGTCGATGATGCCAGTATAATTCCAGTACTTCAGAATTCAAAAAGTGTACCAGTGGAAATTGATCCAGGGAAAACATTGAACATCAATTCAAACCTTGCACCCAGTGAGCTGGAACAGCTAGTCACCTTGTTGAAACAACGTAGAGGAGATTTCGCTTGGGAGTATACAGACATGAAAGTGATTCCTTCTAATCTGTGTACCCATCACATTTATATTAAGAGCGACTCCAGGCCTGTGTGTCAACCACAACGAAGGATGATCTTGAACCTAAGAGACATTGTGAAAGAAGAGATCCAAAAACTTTTGGAAACGGGATTTATATACCCAATTTCAGACAGTGAGTGGGTTTCTCCACTCGTGATTGTACAAAATAAGAATGGGAAATGGAGGGTTTGCGTGGATTACAGAGAATTGAACAAGGCAATGCAGAAGTACCACTTCCCCTTACCTTTTATCTATCAGGTCCTTGATACCTTGTCTGGGAAGAAGTATTTTTCCTTTCTGGATGGTTTTAGTGGCTACAACCAAATCCAGATTGCTCCAGAAGACCAGGACAAAACCACTTTCACTTGTCCCTGGGGGACTTTTGCATACTGGGTACTTCCTTTTGGGTTTTGTAACACCTAGCCACATTTCAGAGAGCAGTGATTGGAATCTTTTTAGAGATGGTAAATGATTGCATGGAGATTTTTATGGATGACTTTACTCCATATGGTGATAGCTATGAAGAAGCACTGAAAAATTTAGAAAAGGTCTTGAAACGCAGTGAACAAAGCCAGCTCTATTTAAGTACTGAAAAGTGCCATATGATGATGAGCGAGGGCATAGTGCTGGGGCACTTCATCTCTTATGATGGTATCCAGGTAGATCCATCCAAAATCAAGGTAATTGAAAACATACCAACTCCTGGAACACAAAAGGATGTATGTAGCTTCTTGGGTCATGCTGGCTATTACAAAAGGTTCATAGAAAATTTTTCCAAACTAGCTTCTCCTTTGTTCACTCTGTTGATGAAGGATGCACAGTTTGTCTGGAATGAAGCTGTTAATTTTTCAGAACTTACTTCAATCTGATCTAGGATCTTAACTGAGAGAACAACATGTACATCATATCTACATCATATCAATCATGAACACAATAATGCAAGCACACAAGAAACACAGAGTTTACTTGGGGAAAACCATAAAGGTGAAAAACCCCAATAACTTCCTCATAGATAGATAGAGCAATGATACAACCCAAGCATAAGAGATAGACATCTCCTAGCAGCAGCTTCTCCTCCTCCACAGGTGCGCCTCTCTCCAAAGAGTGTGTGTTAGAATAGAATGATCAAATAGAGTGCCTCCCGCACTCTATTTATACTTGACTTGACTTGCCTAATAACCTTTACTAGGTCGGCCTTAACTTAACCACATAACACAATGCTAACTGGGCTGACCCCCAATAGGGTGGTCTAATAACCCTTTGACCCACATGACTTATACAGGGCGGACCCCAACAAGGTGGTCTAATAACCCATCAAGTATCAATTACAACACTTACAATATAAATGATGACACTTCCGTATACAGGAATAATAACATCTCTATAGGAATACAATATACATATATGTGAAATACATTCCGAAGTTACATATACATCAACACTCCCTCTTAACTAGGAAGGTATTTCTCGACACAGGTCTTCTAGCACAAGTCTTCTTCTCTGGATAATCGTTATCGATGCATTGTCATCGAATCATCATCGTCACTACTGCTGCTATCTCAATCAATCTCTGAATCTACTTGTCATAGGAAGTTCTACAGAGCCAGTCCTTTTTCATACTGGATGCAGGCCCACCACTTGTAGGTCTTCATCATCACTAGCCATACTGTGGAATCCTCAGGACTTATTATGTGCATCACAAAACCTGGCGGTAGCATCCTGGGCTATTACGAGCACACAGCTCTACCTGTCAGATATCCCAGGAGAACATTACATGTGACCTATCACAAAACCTGGCTGAAGCATCCCAGGCTTTTATGAGCACTCAACTCTACCTATTGGATCTCCCAGGAGCAAATTACATGTGATCTCACCACAAAACCTAGTTGAAGCATCTGAGGCCTTTTTCATCCTATCTAGATATCCCAGGAGAAAATTACATGTGGTCCACCACAAAACCTGGCTGAAGAATCTGAGGCATTTTCCATCTTGTCCAGATCTCCCAAGAGCAAATTACATGTGGTCACGGCAAAACCTGGCTGAAGCATCTGAGGCCTTTTTCATCCTGTCTAGATCTCCCAGGAGCAAATTACATGCCATAGGACAAAACCTCAAAAGAGAATCCCAGGATGTTACTTATACACAACTCCGACCTGGACGATCTCCCAGGGTGCTATTATATGTCCTCCCAGAGCAATGTCTCGAAAGAGCATCCCAGGATGTTACGAGTACACAACTCCGACCTATAGGATCTCCCAGACATGCTCATCTGCACAACCTGTCCATGGCCACAGAGTATCAACTTGATACTCTCCATACATCATCTCGATGTACACATGATCATCCTGATCATCATCACTGCATCGTCCTGATGCATGTCAACTGGAGAAGCTCGTCATCCATGATCATCGTGATCATACAATGCATCTACCTGATGCATACCAAGTATCTACCTGATACATATCAACATATATAATGTATCTACCTGATACATATATAGATACATGATCCACACAATGTATCCATCAACATACATGATCTACCTGATCATATCCAGCATCCAACATGATGCATACATACATAAATGGTCCAACTGATCATATCTAGCATCCAACATGATGCATACATACATAAATGATCCAACTGATCATACAGAGCAGAAGCTAGAACATCATCCTGATGCTCATCATCCAGCACTTACATCCATAGCCATGTGAAGGATCCTCCTTCCAACATGCTTGGAATGGCTTTGGCAAATGTCTCCATCACTTCTTCCTCGAAGTCTCATCGATCTGAAGAACACCAAGCCTCTCTCTGAAGTACTCGAACTTCACTCTAGCTAGTGGCTTCGTCAGTACATCTGCAATCTACTCATCCATCACAACATACAGGAGATTTACTGCTCCTCTCTGCACCATATCCCCGATATAGTGGTATTTGATCTCTATGTGTTTCGACCTGTCGTGGAACACTGAGTTCTCAAACAGCTTCACACAACTTTGGTTGTTACAAAAAATACCAGTAGCCTCCAATGGTAGATCAAATAACTCAGATAGTAGATTCCTCATCCATACAGCCTCACAACTAGCCGAACAGGCTGCAACATACTCTGCCTCGACTGTACTCAGTGCTACGTAGGACTGCTTCCTACTAAACCAAGAGATCACACCTGATCCCATACTGAAGCAGCACCCAGAAGTGCTCTTCCGATCTGCAGCACTGCCTGCCCAATCTGAATCAACATAACCCTGTAGGTTAAAATTTTGATTCACATCATACTTGAGCCCATAATCAACTGTACCCTTCAGGTACCTCAGAATATGCTTTACAGCAACCAGGTTAACACTCCTCGGATCCGTCAGGAACTGGCTCAATGTGTTCACCGCAAAGCAAATATCTGGTCTCGTGTTCGTCAGGTACATCAAAGACCCAATCATCTGACGATACATAGTGATATCAACCAGCTCAGATGAAGCATCACACAGAAGCTTCAGGTTTGATGCCATAGGTGTGGCCATGGCCTTGCAGTCCATCATCTTGAACCTCTTCAGGATCTCTACTGCATACTTCCCTTGTTCAACGAATATTCCATCTGCACTCTGCCACACCTCCATACCTAGAAAATAGTGCATCATCCACAAGTTCTTCATCTCGAACTCGATAGCATGCTTCCGTTGCGTGTCGACAATCAACCTATCTTCACCTGTTACAAACAGATCATCCACATACGGAAGTAGTATCACTGGATTGCCTTCCTCAACCTTATAGTAAAGGTTGGAATTCGCTTTACTCTTAGTAAAGCCCAAACTGGATAGAAAGCTGTCTATCCTACCATACCAAGTTCTGCACATATATGACTCCCTGTCATGTGTCTCAGAACCAAGTGGCTGCTCCACATACACTTCTTCTTCAACTACACCATTCAAGAAATCTATCTTGAAATCTATCTGGTGTATCTTCCATTTCATCACTGCAACCAGAGCAAGTACGAATTGAATGGAAGTGTATCTGGCTACATGAGCAAAAGTTTCTATGATACCACCTGCAGCATGCTTGATCTTGTAGATCCTCTTGGAAGTCACTACAGACTCCCCTTCAGGTCTTGGGACTGCATCCCAAACATCTTCATGATCGACTGGTACTCCTTGATCATGGCATTCTTCCCAGATCCTGGGAACTTCAATATCTTCAATATTTTCAAAAGATAACTTTGTTGCTGAACAAATGTTGTAGTCCTTCTTTTGTAGGTGATGGTATATGATCTTTCCTACACAACAAGTTAAATTGCATGATTAGAAAACATCTCATAGTTTTCAGAACAAATTCTTACACATAAATACATATGTCATACAGTCATGCAATTATCTTAGCCAATGCTTCAATACAACATTTATCCATATCCCGTAACTTTCTAGATGCCTTCCAATCTCTACCAGAACATTGTTAAGAGTGTGCACAACTCCCAACATGTTAGCAAAGAGGTTTCATTCTAGATAAGTAGCAATGGAATGTTGTACAGTTCCATAGGCCACTTACCCATGTATATTAGTAGTATACTATTCATCAATGCAACTATGCATAATACACAACCTAATTCTAGGAACATGAGTATATACATTATTTAACAGTATTATTTAAACAATAAAATATGCAAGGAATGATAATTCAAATACTTATCTTTGTTTGCTTGTTGGGTTGACTCCCTCTCAGTCTTTGCTTCTTTTCTACAACTCGATTTTGATGTGAGAAGTGGTCAACTCCCTCTAAATATATGCATCCTTGTAGAAACTACTGAAGTGTTCTCCTTCTTGATCTTCGCTTCCTTGCAGGAACAACTGGAGTGTGCTCCCTCTTGATCTTTGCTTCCTTGCAGGAACAACTAGAGTCTGCTCCCTCTTGATCTTTGCTTCCTATATTACCTGTCCTTGAACTTATATCCATCCTTAATCACTATGCATGCTTATTAGTATCATCATTGTGTTATCCTTGAGGTCTCATACATAATCACACATTCATTAGTATAATCTTAATACACAATAATCTTAAACATGTATAGTCATGATCATTTCAAACACAGATAATAAACATTAGTATTCAAGGTTTCAGGGAAGTCTTCTTTTACTCATGCATATTCTTATTTGATCATAGGACTCTTCTAGTTAGTTAAATCATCAATCAAGATAAGAGACATAATATGCATAAACCCTTGATTACTTACATTTCTAACTTTATGAATAAACATAACCAATCATACCAAGTATACTTATATAAGGGATCCTAACACAAGGTAGGATTCTAACTTGATATAGGAAAAACATACCTGGATTGGTATGTTAGCTAGTTATGTCTAACATACCCACATGATGTCTTCTTGTTCTCTTCAATGACTTGTGCTAGTAACCTGCATATCTCATAGGTTAACCATTATAGAGCCAAGTTATACATACCTCGTAAATAGATCTTCTAAGTGATCCATAACAATGGATGAATATTTGTCTTCATGTCATCATGATCATATGCTCTTGAACTAGAACATGATTTGTCTTTCTTGGTGTACCTTTCATGCTAGCGGACAACATAAACCTCATACAACACCATAATGCATTAGTATAATCATAAGTGTCAACACTCTAATCAATTAATATCTTATATCATGCATTCTTAATTTTATTAAGGTGATATGACAAGTCTAAATTTAATCAAGATTGTACTAACCGTAATAACATGAATACAAACATACCATAAACTTAATCATGAACAAATCTCGAAACATACCTGGATGAGTCATACCTGTCGAGATTGCTTGTAATATTCTTATGTAAGGCCTTAGCCTCATCTCCCTCTGAAACAGGAACTTCTTCACTTATGCAGGTGACCAATCCATTCTCTTCTAGGATTAACCCAATCCACTTGATTTGCAGGAACTGGATCTGGAGCTGGATTAGGGTTTGTTAGAGAAACCCTAAAAATTCAAACTTTGAATTTCAAACTTTCGAAAGGATAGAAATATGCGCCTTGATGAGCTGATCAAGCTGGTATACTCATAATTTGAAAACTGCAAAGTTTCACCCCTCAAATTTGCCTTTGAAAATACTGGATTCACTAGACATGACCCCGAACTAGGGTTTGATAAATCCCACCCTTATGCCCAATCAAATGGTTAGATCCAAAGCTCTAAGCATCTAGTTTTCCGAGGAGCTTCCAGCTGTGGTCACAGATTTCAAAAATTCCCATTTTTGCAGAAACCCTAATTTTCCACTTTTCCGATCAAAGTCTCGAACTAGGGTCTGATCAAGCCAGGCCTTCTGCCCAACAAAAATTCTGATCTTGGCCTCTAAATTTCTATTTTGATGAGTAGCATTCAGCCGTAGTCTTTGATTACAAAAATTCCAACTTTCTCCGAAACCCTAAATTCTGAAAGCCATGAATGAAGGTGCTCAAAAATAATTTTGTTTTGACAGAAATATGTACCTGATTGTTTCTGGTGTAACTCTAAACTTTTCGATCCAGAAGGTCTGAAAACGTTTTCTATGATAGCCCGACTTGTCATCTTTTCAATCCCATAGGTCTGACCTCAAATGGATTTTCTGCGAGAGAGTTATGCCAAGTGTTGCAACGTGGCCTGTTTATGGGATAAAACAGGAGAGCGAACTTGTATGGTGTGCCACGTGTCACTGGTTCCGTTTCGGCCTCTGAAACAGTTACCTGAGAAATTAAAGTCCGTGCAATACCTGTCACATTTTACGAAATTTCATTTGGAGCTTCCTAGCCCAAGTTATGACCTTTTTTCCAAGGTCACATGTTTATGACTCAGATCTGGAAGAGGCAGAAACCCTATATTGTACAAATCATAAAACACAAAGTACAACAAATTAGAAGTTTTCCTTTGGACACAAGGTACATGGGGATCTGATATCCGACCTATAGAAGTTTCAGATCCGAAAACATCGCCAAAATGGATTTATAGAGAAAGTGCTACGATGACTGGTTTTTTCTATATCAATCCCAAGCATCGCAAGTGCAACAAGTGTCATACATGCCATACCATACCTTCTTTTAGGCTAGCTCTGATACCATGTTAATTTTTCAAAATTTACTTCAATATAATCTAGGATCTTAACTGAGAGAACAACATGTACATCATATCTATAGCATATCAATCATGAACACAATAATGCAAGCACACAAGAAACACAGAGTTTACTTGGGGAAAACCATAAAGGTGAAAAACCCCAATAACTTCCTCAGAGATAGATAGAGAAATGACACAAACCAAGCATAAGAGATAGACATCTCCTAGCAGCAGCTTCTCCTCCTCCACAAGTGCGCCTCTCTCCAAAGAGTGTGTGTGAGAATAGAATGATCAAATAAAGTGCCTCCCGCACTCTATTTATACTTGACTTGACTTGCCTAATAACCTTTACTAGGTCGGCCTTAGCTTAACCACATAACATAATGCTAACTGGGGTGACCCCCAATAGGGTGGTCTAATAACCCTTTGAACCACATGGCCGACCCCCAATAGGGTGGTCTAATAACCCTTTGACCCACATGACTTATACAGGGCCGATCCCAACAAGGTGATCTAATAACCCAGCAAGTATAAGTTACAACACTTACAATATAAATGACGACACTTCCGTATAGAGGAATAATAACATCTCTATAGGAATACAATATACATATATGTGAAATACATTCCAAAGTTACATATAAATCAACAGAAGCATGCCAAATAGTGTTTACTGAGCTAAAGAAAAGGCTATCTACAGCACCCATCTTACGAGGGCCCAACTGGGCTATGCCTTTTCACATTTCTTTAGATGTTTCGGACACTGCCATTGGAGCAGTTTTGGGACAATAGGAAGGTAATGCTCCTTATGCAATTTGTTACATTACTAAGAACTTATCTTTTGCTGAACTAAACTATACTGTCACAGAAAAGGAATTTCTTGCCATTGCTTATGCCATCAATAAATTTAGACATTATATTACTGGATATTCTACTTTCGTGCACACTGATCATTCTGCCATCAAATATTTAATGAATAAACCAATCATGAATGCTAGAGTTACTAGATGCCTGTTATTATTATAGGAATTTGATATCACAATTATTGATAGACCAGGTAAGGAAACTGTTTTTGCATATTTTTTATCTCGACTTACTAACAGTGATGACAATTTACCAGTCGAAGATTCCTTTCCTGATGAACATTTGTTTGCATTATTATCTCATTCCCCATGGTATGCAGATATTGCTAAATTGTTGGCTGCAAGTAAGCTCCCAGCACATCTGTCGAAGAGAGAAAAAAGAAAGATCATACAATAGAGTGCTAGGTACTACTGGATTGATGGCCATCTTTTCTACACAGGGCTTGATTTAGAGATCAGAAGATGTGTTAGAGAAGATGATATCTTTAGTATTCTTAAAGCTTGCCATGATGAGCCCTATGGGGGACATTTTGCTGACAAAAGGACGGGTCATAAAGTCTTGAGAATGGGTTATTTTTGGCCCACATTGTTCAGGGATGCAAAGAAGTATGTTCAAGCATGTGATAACTACCAAAGGATGGGCCAACCTAATAGATTAGATGAAATGCCTTTGCAGCCACAGCTCGTGGTTGAACCATTTGATAGATGGGCTCTAGATTTTGTAGGGCCTATCAACCCTCCCTCAAAATAGAAATTTCACATCTTGGTTTATACAGATTACATGACCAAATGGGTAGAAGCTGTAACCTTGGTTAAGGCTAATGATCAGACTGTGATTGATTTCCTGTATGAAGAAATTTTTACTTGGTTTGGAGTACCCAAGGAAATCGTCACAGATGGTGGACCGCAGTTTGTGTCTCACAAGCTAGAAGTGTTGTTACAGAAATTTCATATTCAGCACAAAGTGACCTCACCATATCATCCACGGGCCAATGGCCAAGTGGAGAGTTCAAACAAGGTTATTGAGGCTATTTTGACAAAGACCATGAAAAGCCATCGTAAGGATTGGGCTGAGAGACTTCTAGAGGCACTATGGGCCTATCGCACTACATGGCGTAACACCATTGGTTTTCCCCCATATGAGTTAGTGTATGGTAAGAATGTTATTTTCCCAATTGAATTTGAAATCGGGACTTTGAAAACAGATGTAGAAGCAAATCTAGATTTATCAGAAGCACAAAGGAACTGACTGAATCAACTTAATGTATTGGATGAAAATCGCACAGCAGCAGTAAATCATACAACTTTAATCCAACAACAACGCTCTAAGTGGCATGACAAATTCATAAAGAAGAAAGTCTTCCAGGAAGGAGACTAGGCTCTGTTATATGATTCACGGTTTAAGAGGGATTTCAAGGGCAAGCTACACACTCGTTGGTTGGGACCTTATCAAATAGATCATGTATTTGACAATGGAACAGTTCAGTTGATCACCATTGATGAAAACAAGACACCATTATTCGCAAATGGTCATCGGTTGCCACTGTATCACAAACTGATCTCGAGGTATGCTTTCGTTTCATAGGTTGCAACAGATCCAGATTATCAATTAACACCAGGGTAGGGAGTTTTCTCCACCCCTGTGAATTTTTAAGAACTACAACTTCCACATCATTTGTACAGAAATAATTTATTTTTCATTCTGAATTTTATCTATTTTTCATTTTGCACATGATCGGTTTGTTTTGAAGAATTGTGTGCAGGAATTAATTGGAGGAACAACAGTTGTGACTGGGCCAGACGATTGTAGGCACCTTACATTGTTTCCTAATTTAATAGATCTCTTTGAAAAGATGGATGATTCGTTATTTTTTCAACAGCCGGATGAAAGTCTTCATGTTACTCATTTTTGCACAGCTCCAACTCCTTACCTTGCCCATTCTTCCCATTTCCGCAGCTGTGATTCTGCCATTTTCCATTCACTTCATTTTTTTTAGTAGCTGTGACTCCACTATTCTTGCATATTCTACTAAGTCTAGTAGCTGTGACTCCGCTATTTCCATTTCATTTTCGCTTTTTGCTAGCAGCTGCGACTCCACTATTCTTGCATATTCCGCTAAGTCTAGTAGCTGCGAATCCGCTATTTCCATTTCATTTTCTCTTTTTTCCAGCAGCTGCAACTCCGTTATTCTTGCTTTTTCCGCTAAGTCTAGCAGCTACGACTCCTCTATTCTTGCTTATTCCGCTAAGTATAGCAACTACGACTCCGCTATTTCCATTTCATTTTCACTTTTTTCCAGCAGCTGCGACTCCACTATTCTTGCTTATTCTGCTAAGTTCAGCAGCTGTGACTCTGCTATTCATCATTCATTTTACTTTTTCTCTGTATAGCTATGACTCCGCTAGAACTTATTCATGCCCGCTGTGATTTCGCTAGTTGTCCTTTTTCCGAATTAATTCCAGTAATAATGACTCAATCTGGCGTCAATTTGAATGCTTTCTCCATGGGTCCAATCATAGTCCGCCAAGAATACCACATTAGGTGTCTCATGCATCTGTCAGCTGAATGGCAACGGCTAAATCACCTCGGCACATGCGCATTTATGCTCGTTTTATTGGGAGGTGGGCTATAATGATAACTCATGACTGAATGCATAATGCAAAAGGTATGGATTCGGAATTTTACATGATTAAGCGTGAAATTGAATATGGTAATAATGATTATGCACTATCTTTTAGTCCCTGTCAGCAAGGTCGTACCATTTAACCACCAGGATACCCTAATTAAGCCAACTTTCCATAACTGTCTCATTTCACTGGGATTTCATACTTGTGCCAACTTTCTGAAAATAACCAATTTTAAACTCCAACGATTCCTTGCATGTTCGTATGTTGCAACTCCCACGTCCGGACTGTTATTTTCTATATTCGTCACCTGGATTTTGAAGAAAGGTTGATATGGGAAACCCAGTCCGGCATGAACCCGTGAATACGGAATCCTTGCACGTTAATGCCGCAGTTCTTAACATTTTCATAGCAACAGGTTGGATGGAATATTTTGAACGGTTGAACGGTTTCCACACAGAAATTGCATTACAATTCGCCCTCAACCTGACTGATACTCACTCTGAGGTCAAGGGAATGTGCGTGGATGTTACAGAAGAAATCATTGCAGAGGTTACTGGCTTACCCCAAGTTGGAAAGAAGCTATTTGGATGGAAATCACATAATGCGACAACTGTAAGAGAATTTCTAGCAGTTGGGGAGAATGTTCGTCCAAAGCACCGTGGGTTAGAATTGGCATCATTACCACAACCTTGGAATCAAGTGGCAGTTTTATGAAGAAATATATTTCTTGCGAAGGAAGGTACCAAACTATTTCCTTCTCTGAACTTCCTTTATTGTCTCACTTATGCCATGGTAATTTAGTAAATATACCATTCTATCTTTTTAAAGCCCTGCAAACCATGGCTGGATATGCAAAAGCAGCCCAACACCCAGTTTCCTCCCTTACCAATCATGGCCTAGTTAAATTGTTAGTCTTAACAGCCCTTGCAAATCACAATTTAACCTGGGAGCAATTTCTTGCTGGGGTATGGCCATTTAGAGAACCTGTATTAGAAGTGGGGGGTTATTGGAGAAGGTGAAGAGGACTGACGTTCCTCAAATCCAGTTGCGGGGGAGATTGGAGCATCAGAAAACCAGAAGGAGGACAAAGATGAGGTAGATATAGGGGATGTTGCAACAACAGCGAAACCTGTTATTGAAGAAATGGTGATGGAAGCCATGGCACAGGAAGAAGAAGCTGAAACTGGAGTAGCTGTTAAATCTATGATAGTAGAAGCTGCAACTGTAGAAGCAGAGATTCAGGACCAAGAGTATCAGGCAGAAGCATCAGGAGAAGGAAATGTGGAGGATTTTGATGTTGTGTCCTCTCTTGAGATAAGGGGGACCATTATTGAGGAGGAGAAGACTGAAGAAAAGACCCTTGTGTCAAAGAAACAAAGAAAGAAACTAGGGGACAAGGGTCAGACATCCACTACAGCAAAGAAAAGAAAAGCCATAGCTGCCACAGCATCAATAGCATCATGCAATGGAGATCAGCCATTGAAAATGGTAAAGAAAAGGAGGACTCGATCTATGGCAGCAGCAGAGACAGCAGGTGCAATTGGGGTTAATAGTGAAGTACCCTCAGCAGAGATAGCAGGAGCAATCAGAGCAAATATTGAGTTACCTATGGCAGAAATAGCACCTATAACATGGGTAGATATAGAAATTCCCATTCTGAACCCCAAGTCACCTGCTGTTACACAGAAACCTTCCATAGAAGAACCTCAAATTGAAAACCTCTTGTTTGAAAATGAATTATTAAAGGAGGAAATGCAGACATTGTGAAATGAGTTGGAAAGACTGAAGGGAGAAATTGGAAAACAAGTAGAGAAGAATTTAAACACATTATTAGATGCTGCAAATTTATTAGAAAATTCATCTCTTGCATTAGAAAATGAGGAGCAAGAAGAGATTTTTTTCCTAGAGTGTGGAGACATATTCTTTGTAGTAGGACACAAAGTTATGGTGTTGGTAGTTGTATCACAAAAGCATGCACAGATAGAGCAGGAGGAAGAAAAAACACCAGAAATAGAATTGATGGGGGGGAATGAGCCAAAAATTGAAGAGATCCCTGATTTGAATATAGGAGATGAAATAGTGCAGTCCCAGCCATTAGGGGATACAAAACTTCTTCAGGACCAGTCTCATCAGTCAGAGGGAATTGAGATAACCCAGAAACAATCTCAGCAGTTCGAGGAAATTGAAAAGCAGGGGGTTGTGACACAAGAACCAACACCTTTGAAAATATATAGTGAGGCTGCAACTCAGACAGTAACATTTGACATCAAGGATCAAGAAGAGAACACTGTTACACAAGAACCAGTGTTTTCAAAATCATTTGTTGAAGTTGCAACACAAACTAAGATGGTTGAGGTTGAAATGGAAAGAAAGGACACTGTCACACAAGAACCAGCAGTCCTAAGAACATTTGTTGAGATTGTAACACAAACTGAGACGGCTGAGGTTGAAATGGAAAGAAAGTATGTTGTTACACAAGAACCAGCATCCCCAAAATCAATTATTGAGACTGCATTATAGGCACAGACCACTGAAACACCAATGGAGGATGATACTGTTACACTGCCAAAGCAAAACGAGGAATTCAGTACAGCTGGGGACAAGGTAGGAAAACAACTTTCTCAGGAAGTCATTTATCTAGACTCTGATGATGAAAAGGATGTGGAGAACAGAAGAATTCAATGGTTAGAGAAAAGATTCTTTGGCTAAACCTTGAGTTGGATAAATGGCACAAATATATTGATTAGTCCAAAACAAGGATGATCTCTCTCCATGAACATAGAAATACCATCAAAGAGTTGAGAGAAAAGTGGGCTAAGGAGTTATTCTTCCAAAAAATCCGGTGGGAAAAACTTCAAGAAAAATTGGGAGAATTGAAGAAACTTAAGTCCCTGCAACAAGAAAAAGACAAAATGTACACTCTTTCCCTAGAATTACTGAGTTGCAGGGCTCCATCCCCCTCTTACCCTGTCTTTCTCCATGAGCATACAACTTTATTTCAATTGAGGGCTCTAAAGGAAGGGAGATCATTTGATTTGGCAATAGCTACTCAATTTTTTGAAACTTTTCTGAAAAGTGATTTTGAGGATCATCATTTGTTATGTGAATTGTATTTACATGATAGGGCTTGTTATATTGACTCTCCATCCAATTCCTTGCCTTGTTTAGGGGATGTTCAGCTGAGGGCATTTGCCTCTTTTGTCATTAACCATGTAAAATGGTGAGATGCTTTCCAAACCATCCTCAAGAATGAGGAGAATTCTACTCTTTGGATTAGGGGTGAACCTCAGTATCCAAAAGAACTCATAACAAACCATGTTGGATCTCTCAGGGTTTTTGCAATTGCCCAATACTTTGAAATTTTGCGAGATAAAATCCTCACTACCTATGTCCCGATGATTTTTAATATGCAGCAAAGTGATCTGGAAGGCAGTGAATATAGATGGATATATTCTTCTTCATCTCTAAAGGAAGGGGACCCATACTTCTTTGAGAATTTCAGGCAAACCTTGACAAGGGTTCCTAGATATGTCCAGTGCATGGAAAATTGTGGACCTTGGTGGATTGGATTAAGATTCAGATTCCCTCTCATATGGCTGCCTGTGAGTCCTTACAGGAACAACTATGATTTGAATGAAGAAGAAGAGAAGTTGTGTTGGGAGAAATGGAAAGCCTGCTATGGGTTTGTGCCTCGAGGGGACACACCAGAATTTGCCTACAATCTCACAAATCTTCACAGATTCAACTCAGACTCAGATTCAAACTAGTGGAGGTTGTTGCATGAGGACATGCAATCAGATAGTTGGGGGGAGATATTGGGTCCAGGAAATGCCCCTTTTTGGCCATCCTTATTTCATCATTTTTCCCTAATTACATCCCATTTCCACAAGCCATATATATGCCTTTCCTCCAAATCAACCAATAATATCGACATGTATAATTCATTATTTATTTATTCATTTTATGCCTAAGATTGTTATAATTCAGTATCCTAGCCTTTGCATTATGCTAACTTGTGTGGTTTCATTTAGTCAAAACTCAAAGCACAGGTGTATCAGCTACCATGCCTTGGAAGAAATCATGTACGTGGTGCCAGCTGTTACTCTTTTAGCTCGATTCCTCATGTTTTCAAGGGACAGCTCATCTCTCCACGTGAGCTATAACAGGCAGCTGTAACAGAGTATAGCTACAACAGATAGGTCGCCTTCTAGATTGCTAATCCGTTGATCTATGACTTGCTAGCATAACAACATCTTTTATGATTAAACAGCCTCATTCAATGCAGCTGTAACAGTTAGCTGTGACTCAGCAGCATGTCGATCATAGGTCTTCATTGCTGCTCGAGATTAGTGGATCACGAACTACATTTTGTATGTATAAATATGGGAAGGATTTCCATGCCTGGGGTTGGTTAATCATCAATTGTTGTTGGTTAATCATCAATTGTTGTACGGGCTGTAATAGAGATTGAGACTGTGAATTTCCATATTTTAATGGACAACAGAGTTACTTCCATTTCTGTGTCTTAATTTGTGGTGATTCATGGTGTCTCTGTTAGAAGGCCAGGGCCCTCCTTCTCACAGAGATTGTCGATTTAGTTATATAGTGAGATTTATTAATTTCCTGTTGTGTGTTGTGGAATTGCATTAGATGTATTTCTGATAGCTGCAACAGTGAGTTTATGATTGCATTCTTTATTGGTAGTTTATCTCTTGCATATGAATAGCTGTAACTGCATGGTGTGACAGTCGACTGTGTAGGTTAGTTTGATTATGCATGTGTTTTCAATAGCTGTGATAGCCAAGCTCATCTCCATCCTTTCAGTCATTTATGTTTTCTAGGATTTCCATTAGTTGTCAATTTCGAGTTCAAGCTTATGTTTAATTTCTAGTTGTTGTTGTATCTTCAATTAATTCATTAGAGTAGTCAGATTGTGATTGAGTAACAGTATCTGTTAGATGGATCATTTTGGTAAAGATTGAATACTGTAGTTTCATAATTATAGGATTTAACTTCTTGCAAAAGTAATCTAGTTCATTCATATTCTTAGATCAATAATTGCTAGGTCAATTTCTGTAGGAAGGTAGCTGCACTTTGATTTTCTAGATGTATGAGTTAGATTAGTTTTCTTATGGAATGAGTTTGGTTGAACAAATAGGTAGGATTGTTATCTCCAATTACTTGATCAACTACTGAAAGATGTTTATGCATAGATTGTGCTTATTTCCATTTAAATAAAAGACCTCCTTGGGTTTGACAATTAATATTGAGCATTCTGTATGTTGGTTGTAATTAATTGACATATAGGGTGACCAACACTTACCTATGGTCAACAAGTGTCCCAGTAATACCATCTCCATGTATGATTTCAGATGTTGTTCCAACGTTCAAAGCAACAATGTATATTCTTTCCATCAGTGCATCCAACATAAAGTGCATACTCACCAGGATCTACCATAACAGCATTAACTGCTACTAGAAACTTAATGGTTCTTAAAAGAACCCCCAAAGCCAAACTCCAGATATGATTCAACAGTCAATAAGCTTCAGAAATAATATGAGTAGCATATGAAGTACACAATTCTAAGTCTAAATATTGCCTACACCTAAAATTGAAATTGGCCACACTTATATTCTATTGCATAAATGCCATAATAGGAAGAGCATGTGGACAGAGAAACATTAATATTAATATCATCTCGCACACATTTACAAGAGACTAAATTAGCCTTGAAAATAGCATTGGCTATTACCATCTGAACAAAATGATCCTTAAACAATGAACCATCCATTATAGTCATAAAAGACCTCTTGCAGGAGCAATATACAGTGTGTCAAAGATGGTCTTTGCCAACACCAAAATGAATAAGCATGCAACATAAACATCTCTACATGAACAATTTTCAGCCACAAATATATGGCCATAACAAAGATGTTTCTCAATGAAAGGCAAATTAAGAGACCCGTGACATTATCATTATTTGTTTGTGATTGTTGTTCACACATTATCCAATCCAGCAGACTTAGTGCGAGACAATCATACCAGAAAAGAAATAGCACTAACAATCATACCATCTGAGTACATATATATAATGAATAAACTCAAAAAACAATAAATGGAAAATGGATAAAAATCAAATGCAAGAAAGAAAACCTATAATGCTACAAGGAAAGCAAAGAAATGTAGCAATTAGGAACCTCACCAAGTAATTAAGATGTAATTTGAACAAGCACAGCAATGCAACCCCACAACTCTAGTGTTTCTGCCATGCAGTGCATGGGTAAAGACAATAATGTAATGTCAAAAACCTTGTATCTCTCATTTAAACAATATATAAAGTTGTTTAGTTGCGCTATTATGGAGGATACATTTAGAATAAGCTTACATTCCATACTTGACAAACACCACTTGCACTTGATTAACACCTAGGGTGTGTGCTTACATAAAAGAATCATTGCTCACTCTGCCCATCCTACACACATAAAGTCATTTTGTATCATGAATGAGTAGAGATCTGATTTACAGGCTTGGAGCATACTGGAGTAAGCATCATGGCTCACTCTACCCATCCTATACCCATCAAGACATTTTGTATCATGAATGAACATACCAAGCCTTTTTCCAAGTTAGATGTGAGTAGAGATATGATTTACAGGCTTGGAGCATATTGGAGTAAGTATCGTGCTAGTTTTTTAAGTGGTGAGTTGGGTATCTGAGCATCGTGATTATTTATCCTTGTTCTTCAATCATTTATTGTAACTTCTTAGTCCTCCATGTAGCTATTATATGAAGTTACAAAGCTTCAAGTAACTGCAACTTTCCTGGGAATTTTTCCCAAGGCTCCAACAACCAAATTAAAGACCATGATTTGCATTTAGCTATAGGAGTTCAGTGCTGTTACAATACCTTAAATATCACAGATATAACACCTTATGAAAGGTAACAAACGAAGGTCAAAGTTATCTCAAATTTTGATGAGGAAAACAGCTACATGGGAACTCATCCCCAGAGCTCACAAGGAGAAAAATGTGGACATCTCAGTAGCAATACCCAGGTAATAGTACATAGGTATTGGGGACATCAACTATGAAAGATCAAAAAAGAAAAAATGAGCAACACTTCTTTTACTTAACCCTAAAGTTAAGTGCTCTTAGGGACACATATACCTCTTAAATAAAGCCCAGTAATTATTGTTTTCCATCGTGGAGTTGAGAAAATGCACTTTGTTTATCATTTTGGAGGGAATACAAAACAAGCATGAGTTAAAATCCACCTGGAGATACCGATTTGGATCTGGAAATACTTATTTGCAGCAGTGGGCATTGTTTTCCAGTAGTGGGAAGTGATTTTTTTGTGGGTTCCTTCTTGCTGTGAACAGCCATTCTACAGAGTGGACACCATTTTCATGCTGGGGACATCAATGTTACATTGTGTAACCACCATTTTGTAGCTGTGGGCATCAATTTTCAGTTGTGAGTAGTGATTTTCTTCTGTGGGTTCCATCTTCTTGCTATGTACAGAGGTTTTATGCATTGAGCACCATTTTCTTGATAAGCACATCCATTTCAACCTTCATAAATTTTCAATGTCAAACTTTAGAATGGCAACTGTATTAATTGTTGTGGTAATAAATACAGTTTTAGAAGCAGATGTGTTATGACAAACTATTGAGTACAAAATTGTACAGATGTTTTGTGGTGTGTATGGTACAGTAACACAAAACAACAATCAAAAGCTAGTTTTTGGTATAAACCCTTAAATTTTCCATGACTTTTGAAGCTCTAATACCAAATGAACGAAACAACCCCTGTTTCTATGGTTGACAGAAGGTCTTTCTCCAAATATATAAGAATATATATTGAATAAGAAATAATTGATGAGAATTGATAAGATGAGATGATTATAGTAAGCCTCATGATAGTGTAGTTATATGCATTCACTGGTCACCAGGTAAGAGGTGTGTCCTTTCACTTTTCATTTAGCATAATTAATATTATTATTATTATTCTAATATTTATATTTATGTTTGTTACACATATTTTTGAACTTTCATGTATCCAAAGGTCTACTACTGGTTTTGGAGATACATAATACATTTGGAGGAAGAACAAATCCATTTTAAACATTTTATATGGCTATTTCTATAGATATGGAAAACGTCCACACATGTTCAAATAGTGTCATCCATCATAGACACAAATAAGAATAAAATTGCCAACCTCTTCGAATTATTGCCATCTCACATCATTGGAACCAATTTTTTCTCCGAGTGGTACCAGGTCTGCTCTTTATGTCCACATCCATGCCCAAAAGTGAGTTTTGAAGCTAGTTTATGACCGTTGTTTGGGAGAATGGCTTCATAACACACCTAGATTTGAAATTGGAGGCTATTAAGAGTCAAATATGTACCCAAACTGTCTAAAAATGCTCAGCAGCTATAGAATATAGCCCATATCACCTTATATATTGCCAAGAACTGAAAAAGCCTCATATAAAAATCGTTTTAAACTACCCACAACTCAATTGACATGTGCTTGAGTCATTGGCATTGTTTGTTGAGTATGCATCTAGTTCTCTCTAAATTTAAGTTTTAGAGAGCCATCTGCATGTTTTCTATTCAAACAATATATCAATAGCAGCAATCCCCATTTCCAATTCATTTTGATTACCTCATTACGTAATAACCACAACAAGTCACACAAATGCCCTATTTAGTGGTGATTCTTGCTTTGTGAACAATAGGCTACAATTTTCTGAGCTTGGGCATCAACTTAGAGGTGTGTTAATTAAGTGTTGGGATCCTTCATGCACTTCACATGCACAAAAACAGAGGATGTCATCAAGAGAGTGACTCAAATTGAGGGAAGATAATGGCATTGGCATACTCCTCATTGAAAGATAAGTGGAAGAAGCTCCTTTAATATCAAAGGCCTGAGATCTCTTGGAAGCAGAAGCTAGTGATCTTTCCCTAGTAACAAGCTCTAGATTAGAGGAAGGGAGGGACTGCTAACACACTGTCTCAACCATTAAATATTACAATGCAGGAATACAAAAAGCCTCAAAAACCTTACAAAGAAAGAACTTTTGTATCATACAATCCTATCCATCATGTAGACTTCCCCTAATTTGATGGTCATAACTCGGAATTACTTGAGCATCTCTACAATTGGGAGGAAATTTCCAGTATGGTCTCTTTGATACAACTGAAAATACACTATAAAACACTACATGAAACTTCCAGTATGGTCTCTCTCTCAATAAGGTGCAACATAATTCTTTACTAAAAGTTCTAGAGTTACACCGAAGAGCTAATCTAACCTCCACTTCAGGATCTACTAGGTGAGCGAACAACTTTCTTCCTGCAACCTTGAATTGTTTTTCATCAACAACCACCTACAAATTGAAATTTCAAAAACATGGAGAAAAAATATGAATATAAATGTCGAGAAATAAACTTGTCTCTTTCATCCAACAATTCAGGCAACCACATTCCTAAAGAAAGAAAAAGTGTACAAGAAAGGCATATTCCATAAGCATTGCAACTCATAGATATTAAAAACAGTGTTATAGATTGCTGGTGATAACCCAAAGTTGTATGTTTTACATGATATTAAATGCATCTACAGCATACCTCAATCAGGTTGTAAGTTGGCCGCTGATGTGGAAGAATTTGAGTGACATGCAGGTAGAGGATTATTTTGAAGATTCAATGAGCATTTACAAGCAGAGGATTTTGAGTAGTTTCAGATTCTTTGTGATAGTTTAAGGTTTATTTTCATTTTTAGAATGATGATAGATTTGGTTTCCTAAAGAGATGGTAACAGAATAAAGATGTAATTGCTATATATTTTATCAGGTTGTAATGTAAAAGGTTTATGGGGGTTTAGATCTTGGGGTGTTTTGAATTTTCAAAGATCTATCTTTTTGTTAACCAGATATATGCATATATTTCATAATTGAAGTATCTTGGTAAATTTGGCTCCAGATTTGTCTTCTTATGTATTTCCATAACCTTTTCTTCCGCTTAAATAAGATGTTTCCTAATGAAGTGTTCATTGGTAGTCAGTGTTTTATGGATTCCCGATCAGTGAAATATTCATTGCGACTCCCCAGATTGCACTATGTGTCATCTATGAGTTCTATAATCATGGTTAGAAAGTATTTCTAATAAATGGATCTTCTATGTGAATATGCTGATTTGAACAGTATGTGGGGATTAATGCATCAACCAATTTTTTTATCATTTTAAGGTTCAAATTTAGTGATCAAGAGATACGAGTAGAGGAGGCAATCGATCTAGTTATGCTATTACAAGTGAGGGTTTCCACCCAAGTTATTGATGTTAAGGACATGGATGCAAGTGATGCAGTCATATTTTGTAGTGCTACTGCATATGTAGTGAAAAGTAAGGTTGAGGAACAATAGTTGACAAATTATGCCCTAGAGAAAATCATTGAAGAACAAAGGAATGAACTCAATGATTTCAAGAGTTGGTCATTATATGTTGTGCCAGAGTCTTCCAGACAACATGATAATGCCGAAAAGAAGACTAATGATAAAAATCATGGAAAATATGAACTTGCTAAATCTGTACTAAGGAGTATAAAGGGGTCATTGTTGAGAATCAGGAAGGAAGACAAAAATTGTTGAATGTTGCATGGGATACAACTATCCAAGTTAATAGGATTTTGAACAAATTTGTGCATATCAAGAACAACATTACCCAAGGACAAGAAGCTAATAATTTATTTGAGGTTCAATATATATCTTGCAGACATTGTCCCTGAAAATGAGAGGGGTGTCAAAGGCCTTTCAAATTTTTAACTTGTTGAATCTACAGAGGCCCGGGAACACAGTTTTAGGAAACTGAATGAGCTTGTTTAAGAGTGGAAGAAGATGGACAGAGACAAAGCCCAGTTACATAAGGATCTAAATCATTAGGTTAGAGCATTCCAGTTCCTTCTTATTTTTCTTGATGGGACTCTAACAAATGAGAAACAATTTTGGGAAATGGTTGGAAAGTTGAAAGATGACTTTGCTAAGAAATTCAACAGCATGTCAGTTATCTCTGCTGATAATATAAAGCAATGGCATATCATGACATCAGTTAATAATCCTAAATTAAAAGAAGATTTGAAAAACCGAAGAAAAGTGTTGGTTATAAACTTATGATTGATGACGACCTGCTGGAAATGATGTCCAAGTGTAAACTTACAGTGGAACCCTTCAAGACAAGAATAAAAAAGGTCATGGACTCCCTCATTGTGCCACATCAACAGGAAGCTCCACCCCACCAGACAGTTGATTTAGTTATGCCTATGACCATTTTTGGGAACGTTTTGAAGACTGCATCACCTTCATAGACATGTCCCATAATAGGAATCTTGAAGGAAGCAAACCTCCTCAGACTCAAGGCCCAACTCAAGGACAAATAGGAGTGCACAAGTGCAAGATAAGGATTCTGAACCTTAGTTCTATTCGTCCTTCATCTTGCGTGAATGTTATTCCTCCAAATTCTTCTATTGTCCTTTTACTTTAACTTTCATTTCAAGGCCTTTAATGTTCTTCGGGGTATGAACATTACATCTGGCCTTCGTTTTAATTAGTTTCCCCTTGTCATTTTCGATCTATCTTGTTCCCTCATGGAGATGAATGATAGAGCTTCTCATCATTAAGGTCTTCAAGGATTCTGTTGTTTCCTTTCGCATACTCGTACTATCTCTGTCATTTGCTATACTCCAGGTATTTATGTCATCTTAGACATTCCTTTGTTCCATATATTTCATATGTCTTCATGTTATATTTATATTTTACCATTATATTTGGCTCCTTTGTTTTAAGGAGGATGCACCTAGGTTTTCAAAGTCTATGAATGATTTTTTAAATGCTTTATGGGCTTGATAAAATTTGGATTTTTCTCTGATCCATGAGTTTTATTTGAGATCTGTTGTTGATGTGTATTTTATTTTATTCGATGACTTATATCTTCTACTTTCCCCTATTGAAATGAGATCTCTGGATGCTTAAAGGATGAATGTTAATGGTTAAGGACAATTTATGAGAAGTTAGGAGCCCTACCCACCCACCATTGGGAGATAAAGAGTGTTTTTTACTTCCATTAATTGCAAATCTAAACATGCATATTTCATTTGAATTTTTTCTTGCTTTGCTCTTGTATTTTACAATGGAGCATCACAGTTGTATCTTTTTTTGAATGGTCATTCAGCTCATGACAGGTTATATATGTAATCATCATTCTAGTTTTATGTATTTCATTACTATTTAGTTCATGAGCTATGGTAATGCACAATCTTTGTGGAGTTTAAATGAAATGGGTTTGTTCATGTATATGGGAGAACCCTTAAATCTTAAGGTTTTTTCTGGCCAACAAGTCTTGCAGATCTTAAATTACATTGTTCTCATTTGTGAACTGCAAAGGTCCAAAGTAGATCTGCATCTGATATGTATCTTGGATCTGAGAATGTCATGAGTTGTAATCTTCATACCTAGCTGTGAAATGGATGTGGGCTTGGCAAGTCATATTAAATGGTGTTGAAATTCTAAAACATCTCATATTTCATAGACACTTTTAGGCTTGATGTTATTCTAATCTCTTGGGCTGTCATCTTTTCACAATTCCCATTGATCTAAGAATAGAATAAACCCTGACAACACAGTTAAGTGATTGTGATCATTAACCATTTTTGTTGTTCATAAATATTTTGGTTCTATTGTCTTCATTTCATGAAATTGTGTTTCAACTCTTAGTTTCTATGGGTCTTGGCAGTTTTCTTACACTTGTGACATTTTAAGAGGATGAGAATTTAAAGGGAGCCACCCTCCAAAGGAAGGAAGGAGGAGACATCAAACCCACTAGACACGCTCAGGGGTCTCTGTTGCATAATTTCTTATGCTTAGGACTGGGGTATTATACAATCAGAGTAAACTTGACTCTATCCTGCTCAGAATCTTGTTAACATGTACCAAGACTACAAAGAAAAAATGTAGAATCACTTCATCCTGAAGGCATTGGTTTAGATGAGAATGAGGGAGATGAAATCAACATTGATTCCTTTTGACATGTCCCAAGACTGCAAAGAAACGAATCACTTCATCCTGAAAACATTGGTTTAGAAGAGAATGAGGGGGATGAAATTTCAGGTGCTTCTGAAGAGTTCTTTGGATGATAAATTTAGTCAAACACTTTATTCCCAGTTCCTAAACACCCTTGTAACATTTCCAGATGACTAAGGTCTGTTCTTAGTCTATTCATTGCATTCAGTCACTTACAATCAAATTAAAAATAAATTTCAGACTTGTAAAAATCTCCAACAGTGATAAAGTATTGAAGGAAAGTAACATTAATTTTATAAGGCTATAACATCAATCTTAATATATGTCTCACAGTGGTGGAATTGGAAGCTATATCAACACTTACAACTACAAATATATACCAGACTATTGCTTAAACTTTCGACCTGAAAATCGCATGAGTAGGCAGTCCTCTTGTAATGGAAAAATCCCCCTTCTTGTCCATGATCTGGCTGAATTGGTTACTATAGGTGATAGACATCATTCCCCACTTCTCGATGGTTGTAGAAACCCGTCTCTTTTTTCCCAAACATTGATATGGATGAATGGATCACTGTAGGTGATAGTCATCATTCCCCACTTCTTGATGGATGTAGTGATCCCTCTCTTTTTTCCCAAACGTTGCATTTCACCATGTCAAATGGACAGACTAAGACGCTGACGCAAAAGAGGATGGTTCTTCAACTAATAACCAGCAAGTAGCTTAAAGAAGGCCTCCACCAATCCAACTCTTAGGAAAGGATGGAAATGTGTCCAACAAGATGGAAATGGTTTGGGTCTCCCTCAAGTAGCCCTCATAAAACGTTGGAATAATCAGCTAAATAGAGAAACCTCTATGGCTGAGTGTGCCCCTCCACAACTATCTTTAAGTTGTAACGTCCCCTATGCAAATGGTGAATACGCCCTCCACTAGGGACTTGTTATTCTTTGCAACCACAACTGAGTATTATCTTTCCCCACTACACTTTCTACAACAGTCACAACTAGAAACACAAGTGAGCCCTTTTCCAATAGCCATGGACTCAGATTTGGAACGACTTCTCCATAGCAACAAATAGTGATTATGTCAAGCAAATTGATTTCTAGGATTTTTCTTCTTCACAACTAGTGTGTCCCTCCTCAACCAGTCAATAAGCTCTACCAGATTCCAAGAAACTGTAGCAAATCAGTACCTGAACAAGAGAAATGAAGATTTAATGGAAAAATATGAAGAGAACAAATCCTATGATTAAAAAAGTGATAAAAATCGACTTAAAACCCTAAAAAACCTTGCATTGAATATTATAGATGAAAATCTCACCTATATTGTGCTCGCAGACCATTTCGATTATAAATGTGACCTCCTTCTCGTGCAATGGACAGCGTGTTAAGAATGCCTTTATCATAGCATGATTCCTTAGATAGAGTATTGCCGCCTTTTTGGGTTTTTGACATTTTTTGAAACAAAGTTTAAAATATTCAACCATAACTTGAACAATTCCTGTATCATAGCATGATTCCTTACATAGAGTATTGCCGCCTTTGAGGGTTTTTGACATTTTCTGAAAGAACTTGAATATGAATTTCTCCTGAAAACCAATGACCCTCTATCTTAATGAGCAATTGCTCTGAGCTCAGTTGTTGAGATTGCTCTGAGCTTAGTTGCTGAGTTCATGTACCCTATATGTTATTGATATTTCAAAATTTTCGTCGACAGAACTGTACGACAATGATTCGGGATAACCCCTTTTTGTTCCATACACCAATACAATAATTCCACCAACTCCAATAAGGGATTTTCCCACAGAGCACGAATATACTACTTACCCATAAGATCATTTGTTGGCTATGGAACAACCCTTGTCCAAATTCCTTGTTGAGATCATAGACCTAAAGCAACACAATGATACATTTTCTGTATAAGTAATGGAAGCAATAAACACAAACACTAAGTATTAATTAAACTTTTTAAAAATCTAGACAAAAATCGTAACCCCGTTACCTGAAAACCGAATTCGAATCTCCAATACATGGGAAAGGTGTAGGGAAATTGCAGTAAGCCAAGTGAACTAATGCCGAGCGGAAACCTCTCAGGTATAATATCATAAATTTCCTTCAGAATTATAGTGTATAGACACAGAGACAATGGTCGACAGAGGCGAGGAGGGAAGACCCTCTCCTTGGCTGAACAAGCAAAAAATATGACTACGAAACCCTATAAAGCTCGAAAGTAACCCCAATATAACACTTGAATCGACTTAATTGCACTGACAGTAAGGACATAACGTGGCAATTCTCCATTGAAAACCTCCATCTTTTGGTACTGCGGTAAGTGCTCGCTTGATTCACTAGTTGGAGTCCAACACTTCATCTAATAACCTAGCATAAGCTCCAAATTCCTTGCTTTAAGACTTTACAACCCTTGAAAAAAAATCATTGGTCATAGACGTTCAAGTATCCCCTAGGGAGTATCCTCATGACTTATAGAGTGACGAAACTCCTTGCCTTGGGCATTAGGATCCCAAGGGGTTGTTGGGAATTTGACACTTGGTCCACTGGTTAAGAAAACATGGAAAGGAGTATTAGGATTCTACATAAAATGGGGTCCAAAATAATAATGAAATACGAGGATTGAATTCCAAGTGGAAGCCTCTAAACAATAGACAATGTAAAGCCAAGTAGGGATTAAGAAATTCACCTTATATTCATTGTCAAGAAAAGGAACCTTGGTCAAGATCAAGTTATCACATGTGACTCAATATGTAGAAGGAAAAATGTTGTTAGTCAATCACTAAGTAAGCAATAAGCAATATACCTTTACCAAGCCCAAATCTCCTTTTAGATTGACAGACCGTGACATGAAAAATATATAAATACATATGTAAGAGAAACCAATGCATTAAATTACCAAAAAGGGAAACTAACAAAGGACAATTGTTGATATAAATAGACCATTTCTTATACAGTTCTAGGACAATTATCAGATGGGTGCCGATATAATGCACCCACGACTTTCATGTGTACGATGAACAACATTTTCAATAAGTATCTAGATAAGTTTACCGGTATTTATCATTGATATACTCATATATTCCAAAAACAAAGAGGAACATGATAAACATTTAAGAATAGTTCTGCAAACTTTACGTGAATAACAGCTATATGCCAAGTTCAACAAATGTGATTTTTATAAGGAACAGATACAGTAGTTAGGCCATATCATTTCAAAAAAGGGTATCATTGTGGACCGTAAAAATATTAAAGCGCTATTCTCCTTTTCTTTTTTTACTATGATATAACCTAAAACAATGGATCACCGTATTTCCTTGGCAATCTTCTTCCATGTATAAAGGTGATCCTAACGGGCTTTTTCATTAATTAGTTTTGCATTTAATTTAATTTTAAATGTAGTTATTAATGTAAGTGGTGCAAATCTGTGTATAAGGTCGTTAATGTAAGCGGTGCAAGTATGCTTTATGCATTAATGCTGAGCTGTGACACATGAGGAGGTCTACAATTTACTAAATTCTAACATGAGGTCTACAATTTACTAAATTCTAATACCGCAGATGGATTCAGAGACCCGATCTCTGAATCCATCTGTGGTGTTAGAATTTAGTAAATTGTACAAATTCATTGTCAAAATTGTAATTTTCCATTGTCGGAGTGACACAACTAAAAATGACCAAATAAATGACCAATTGTTATGTGGTCATTTTTAGCTTAGTTCTTATCCCGTGACCAAATTGGTCATTTACCTTGGTCATTTCTAGTTTCGGTCTTGTCCCGTGACCAAATTGGTCATTTATCTTGGTCATTTTTAGTTAGCTCACTTAAAATTTCTCAATTTTGGTCATTTATCCCTTGAAAAAACTGTGGTGACCAAATATTTTGGTCACCTGGTCACGTAGCTCTCATTTTGTACTAGTGAGAAGAACATCCAACTGATAATTGTCCATCGTTGCCTGGGTTGCAAGCTGTATACAAAAGTGGAAACTTTAGTGAACCATCTAGGAGGCCTTGGCAACCTAGAGATCAGCCATCGTATCAAGATTCATCTCAAATTCCACCTTGTTACTATCCTTATCAACCCTCTCAACAATGGAACACTTCAGGTTGGAAAAATTGGCCACCACAATACCCTCCTCAGAATGCTCAACAGCAACAATGGCCACATGGATGGAGAGGACAAGCTTATACTCAAACACGTCCTCCTATGCCTAACTATCCTTACCCACCTAATATTTGGAAACTTTTGCCTAGATATGTGCCTCCTTCATTACCCCCTATCCTGAATCAACCTCACCATTTCCAAAATATGAATCCTCCAAGACCCACAATATTACCTGCACAACCGGTACCAAATCCTAACAACAAACCAACCCAAGCTCTTAATAACATTGGGTTGTTACCTCTTCCATCATATGTCATTTCTACCACACCAATACATGCGATTCAACTGCGGTCTGGAAGAGTTTTCCAAGGTCATCCCAAGTCATCAGTTGTTATCCAAGAAGAAAATGAAGAAGAAAACATACCTACCAAAGTTTTGAATGATGCCATTCTTGAAGATGTGGTTATTTCTAAATCTTCAACACACAATCATCCACATAAAGAAGTAATTTCAGGAGAAAAGCCATCGCCATATCCGAAGCATCTTGTAATAGAAAAACCTGTAACTTATCTAGAGTACGATATTATTAACGAATTGAAAAATATTTGTATTAAGAGCCCTTTGTTACAAGCCATTAAGGATATCCCAATCTAAAGTAAAGTAATAAAGGAACTCTGTATTAAGAGACTAGGTAGAAAACAAAAAGACCCTCTGACGATTCATGTAATAGGGGAAATTTCAGATTGCATAGTAAACCAACCTAGAATCCCAAAGTATTCAAACCCAGGTAACCCTGTGGTGACTGTTATCATCAATAACACCGCCATAGGAAACACAGTTATTGATCTAGGAGTTGCTATCAATTTGATGACTACCACAGCTTTAGAAATTCTCAATTTAGGACACTTCCTCCGCCCTACCCCAACAATGCTAGAGTTAGCAGATCACACTATGGTGCAACCTACTGGGATCCTAGATGACATCATTGTATCAGTAGCCTCATGGGAATATCCTGTGGACTTCATGGTTATATAGTCAAAAGACCCTTCCAAAGGTCACCCCATTATTTTAGGAAAACCTTGGTTGGCTACTGCCAATGCATTTATAGGATGTAGGGATGGAGAAATGATTATCTTTGATGGGTTATCTACAAGAAAACTAGCTTTATACCCACCAACTCAACCAGTAATTGAAAACTTGTTTTGGCTAGATTGTCCTTTTGGATATGAGAACTTGGAAGAACTTTCCCTTGTTAGTGATTTCTCTCGGGCACTTCAAGAGCAAAATACTGAGAACGTGTTGAACCAATTTATCTCTTCCACAACATGTGTAGACTTTCCTCGGTCTTTTTCCCAATTTGACCAGATCTTTGGAGACGAATTCCAAGAAAACATGAGCCTCTCAACATTTACTAGTACACCCTGTGTCTTCGCAATCGAAGAACACCTAGGATCCTATACCATACCGTGTGAGGTTAGTACCGACAAATTTCTACATATAAATGCAGGATTAGATAAGAGTCAACAAAAACAATTACTAAAAGTTCTCAAGAGTCAAACTAGAGCATTTGCATGGGAATATACCGATATGAAAGGTATACACCCATATACCTATATTCACCACATTTATACAGACTCGAACATACCTCATGTTATGCAGCCCCATAGAAGAATGAACCCAACACTCAAGGACATAGTAAAAGATGAACTACAAAAACTCCTTAACGCTGGATTCATCTACCCAATTTCTAACAGTAAATGGGTGTCTCCTCTAGTGGTAGTTCCGAAGAAAGTCACAGGGAAATGGTGTATCTGTGTCGACTTTCGAGAACTGAACAAGGCCACTCTTAAGGACTACTTACCTTTTCCTTTCATCGATCAGGTGTTAGACACCTTATCAGGGAAACAATATTTTTCATTCCTTGATGGGTATAGTGGATACAATCAAATATTGATAGCACCTGAGGATCAAGACAAGACAACCTTCACTTGCTTTTGGGGGACGTATGCCTATCGAGTGCTACCATTTGGCCTATGTAATGCACCTGCTACTTTCCAGCATGCAGTCCTAGGAATCTTTGCTGATCTCATACATGATTGTGTAGAATTTTATATGGATGATTTTACAGTTTATGGTAATACCTTCCAAGAGGCCCTTGATAACCTCGAAACAGTTCTTATTCGGTGCCAAGAAATGAACTTAGCTCTCAGTCATGAAAAATGTAATATGTTACTGACCAAGGGCATAGTTTTGGGACATCATGTCTCTCTTCAAGGTATTAAGGTGGATCCCGCCAAGATAGAAATAGTTGTTAATCTTCCTCCTCCAAAAACTCCAAAGGAAGTAAGAATCTTTCTTGGCCATGCCAGCTATTATAGACGTTTCATTGAAAACTTCACTAAAATAGTTGCACCTGTGTTCAAACTACTCATGAAAGACACAAAATTTCAATGGACTGAACCCTGTCAACAAGCCTTCGAAACTTTGAAGAAAAAACTATCAGTGGCACCAGTTCTTAGGGGACCTAACTGGTCCCTCCCCTTCCATATATCTATTGATGCTTCTGATATAGCTATAGGAGCAGTCTTGGGTCAGAAAGAAGGAAAGGAATCACATGCCATATACTTCGCTAGTAAAAATTTGACTCCTGCAGAATCGAAATACACTGTTACTGAAAAAGAGTTTCTAGCAGTAGTCCATTCCATCAAAAAATTTCGTCATTATATCACAGATATGAAATTTTTATACACACTGACCACTCTGCCATCAGATTTTTAATGAATAAACCAATCACTAATGGCAGGGTGACTCGGTGGCATCTTTTGCTACAAGAATTCAACATCACCATTGTTGATCGTCCTGGTAGAGAGAATGTACTAGGTGATTTTCTCTCTCGAATTCAAATTGACGATAATGCTAGCCCTGTCGATGATAGCTTTCCAAATGAACATTTATTCGCTATATCTGTTCAAACCCCATGGTTTGCAGACATAGCCAATTATTTAGCAACTGGAAAGCTACCTAACCATCTCTCCCCACCTGAGAAATGTAGGATCATAGTTCAAAGTTCCAATTATTCTTGGGTAGATAATGATATCTTTCGTACTGGTCTTGATCTTATTATTAGATGATGTGTACGAGAGGATGAGATGGAGGAGATCCTTCATGCATGTCATGGTGGACCCTGCGGTGGGCATTTTTATGATAAAAGGACAGCATAAAAAGTATTGCACTCTGGGTATTATTGGCCAAGGATCTTCAAATATGCTTCCAAGTATGTCAAGGGGTGTGACAGTTGCCAAAGAATGGGTAGACCTACACCATCTGATGAGATGCCTTTGCAACCCCAAGTTATGATTGAACCATTTGAAAAATGGGCTTTATATTTTGTTGGACCAATTTCCCCTGTGTCTCGTAAGAAGAAGTACATCCTAGTCTGTACAGATTATGTCACCAAATGGGTAGAAGCTAAATATTTATTCCGAGCCACAGAGAAATTTGTGGTGGAATTCATTTATGAAGAAATATTTACCTGATTCGGTGTACCCAAGGAAATTGTAACCGATCAAGGATCTCAGTTTACCTCCAAGTTAATGAAAGAGATTACCGACAAATATGGTATTAGACATTGCAAATCTTCACCATATCACCCGCAAGCCAACGGTCAGGTGGAATCCGCCAACAAAGTATTAGAAGCCATCCTGACTAAGGCTATCCAGTTACACCACAAAGACTGGGAAGATAGGCTTCCAGAAGCTCTGTGGGCTTATAGAATAACTTGGAGGAACACCAGTAGCCACACACCTTATGAACTCGTTTATGGAAAACAAGTTCTTCTACCTATTGAATTTAAAGTTAAAACCTTTTGTATGGATGCACAATTAGGGATGAATCTAGAAGAAGCACAGGGGCAACAAATCCTGCAAATAAATGAATTAGACGAAATTAGGCAAGATGTTATTCAACGCACAATCTTAATACAAAACCAGCGCAAAAAGTGGCATGATAGATACATTAAACAAAAACAATTCAAAACTAGAGACTGGGCATTACTTTTCGATTGAGGATATAAAAAATTTAAAGGTAAATTAACTACTCGTTGGATGGGTCCATATGAAATTGTTAGAGCCCTTGATAATGGATCCGTTAAAATTAAGACAATTGATGATTCGCAAGTTTCTTTTGTTGTAAATGGTCATAGGCTTAGACTTTATCATCAACCAATATCTAAACAAGATTTTGTGCAGAATGCCTTACAACAGAAGGAAATGGTGTTGGTAGAAGAGGAAGTCATTCCTCCTCCTCCTAGTCCTTGAATTATTTTGGGTTATTTTCTTTTGTATATATGTAAATATGATTTTGGTTTTCAATAATAAAGGGCCATTTCTAACAATTGATTACATATTTTACAGGAAATCTATTATGATCAGCTCGTGAAATGTTGTCAATAAAACATAAAGACTCTTTTTCTCTTTCGTTAATTTGAAAATTTTACATAATTAGTTTTGTACATATGCTTTTGTTTTAAATAAAATTTGAATCATCTGATAAGTGGTTTTGTAGCTTAATTACAAGAACCCTATATTTCTAATCGGCTTATGCGATATTATGCAAAAAGGGAAGTGCTCTAAAAAAAAAATACTTATAGTTCTCCTTCTCTTTCAGTTATTGTTAAAAATTGAAAATTCATAGTGAAAGGATAAAGCATTCTTGATATCATTTGTAACCATTTTCTTTTATGATTCTGTATATGGTATTTGATTCAGACATGCACATTTATGATTTATCATTAGAAGAGTTGCTCAAAGACCTACTTTAATTATTATGATCTCCACAAAATTCTATCTTACACCTATGGACTGCTAGTTCATCCTGGACTCATTATCAAAACTTGTCTCTAAAGCACCTTTAAAAGGTAACCTAAAAATTGGTGATATTTTCTATTTTGTGGGGAACATTACTGACCTTTTATGAAGAAGATAGACTATGAAGTCAAAGAACAGCTTTAGGTTATTATCTTTTGGCATGATCTGTAATTTAGGCCTTTATAAATAAAGTTACTCATAAGGTTTGTGCTAAAAATTTGAATTATGTGATTAACAGGCTTAGCACACTCTAGTGCCAACCGGCTTCGTTACAAAAAATATATATATCATTATATGAAGAAAACCCGCCGGGGTATTGAACAGGCTTGCTGGCAGTGGGTCCATGCTAAGTAAAATCTTAAACAAGGAAGCTCGGTAAATGCAAGTAAACCCATCGAGGTACTAAACAGGCTCGCTGGCAGTGGGGCTATGCTTGCATGGTACCAAGATAAACCCGTCGGGGTACTGAACAGGCCTGCTGGCAGCGGGTCAATATCGGGTAAAAGAGGTTTGGTTAATGCATTTCTATTCACATAAATCATAAAAAACCTGAGTATACAAACATATGTTTAGGCCGATTATTTATACTGTCATTAGATAATGGTTGTAAGTTGGCTTTGGACCCTGTCATCTAATTCAAACAATACCTAGGATATGACTATCCTAGAAATGGGACCCATAATTATAGTAGATCTCACAAATTTTACGGTGAACCTTATCTATATTATTTGGATGACAGGAGATCTTTACAATGAGTCATGGACGACTTGTTTTCCTATGGCATTTTTCGCATCTCTTACACTATTATTCTTCATATGGTTTTTGAAGCACTGTTGTATTTTTTTTTATGAATGTACATATCTGAATCATCTACATTTATTTGGTTAATATTTCATTTTGAAAATTATCATAGTATTTTAGAAGCTATCTGTAATACTTTCAATTGAAAATTTTTAATATTAATCATTTTCTCTTTGATGGCTTGAGGACACGCCATATTTCGGTTTGGGGGAAGATTAGAACTGTTCTTACATGTTGAATATTTATGAAAATTTTATTTATCTCTGATAAAATGATAGGTTTTTTCAGGTTAATGTAAAAGCAGAAGAAAGATTGATCTAATCAAGAACAAAAGAGGAACACAACTAAAAGATCCAGAAAAACAAAGTTTACAGCATCTTTTGTGCACTAACAGCTTCAGAAATTCTCTACAAAATCAGCTTCGGTCAGTATCAACAATAAAGATCCTGTATAGACAAAAGTCTGTATGAAGGATTGAATGATGGGTCGAATGCCGATCCAAACGAGGAAAATAAACAACGTTCTGAATGGAGTGCTGAATGAAACCATAGCCTATAACAACTTTATTTAATATGCCAAGATGTTCAAATTTGAATATTATTGATAAGTTAATTGGCTAATTATGACATGGATCAATCAAATGTCGATTTCACATATGGATTCATTCTCTTATCCATCTCGCCTCCATTAAACGAATGGATTATGCATCATTATGAATCATTGCATGACCGCCATTTGGTCTTACTTATCCTGTTGTACGACCTGCTACCATATTTATCAAATCATGATCTCTCATGTGTAATCTATTTTCATTATGTGAATTACATTCAACTTGTCCAAAGCTCGGCTTTGGACATGGTTGAATATATTATAAACCACATGTATTCACTGGATTCACGCACTTCTATGCTGGCACTTGACTCAAGATCTTCGAATGACAGGTGCGATCTTTTAAGCATGCTAAGCCCTCATCCACTATTGTTCAAACATTCAAACGGACCTTAGTTTAAACTGATGATTGTGCGAATTTCACCTCAGTCTGTTCGCTCTCCATATTTTTGTTGAGCCACGTCCTCTGCAATTTATTGCACCTCTTGTATCCATTTGCATCCCCCCATCCTCTGTCAACAATGCCAATTCGTTACGAGCCTGGCAGCTACCAGGACCTCCCCTGCATTTTTGAGTTTAAAACTTGTCGTGAAGTGTTTTTGCGAGTAGGTTGGGATCCGTTTTTCTACTTTCTCCAAGGCCATGACCATGAAATTTCACTACTGTTCGCTAAGGGTTTTGATGGAAAGACGGCCAAAGTTGGCCATAGCACTTTCTTTGTGACAGAAGAATCCATCTCATTGGCCACCAAGCTCCCGAGGGAAGTTGCCTAATGGCACAAACATCTCTTCCTCCCATGGAAGGCTCACCTATTTGCCTTGAAGGTTGATTTTCAACACGTTGTTGGTACCAAAGGATTCCACAGGGAATGGGTCAAGCCTACTTAGATCCTTTGACTATCATCATCCATTTGATCACTTGTGAGGGTAAGTTTACTGTTTTTAAATTCTGCCATTTTAGATTGCTAGCACATTTTAACAATTAGACCCTCAACTTTCAATTTTATTTCTTGAAAAGTTTGGAGAAGATGTCCAGCCAAGTTAGAAAAAATACTATTAATCCCTCTGGTAGCCTGTACCACCATTGTCTTATTAAACTCCTGATCATTCACCAGTTAGAAGAGAGAGGGAAAACCTGGGATCGATTTGTTTTTGAAATATTGAACCCTCATTTGATTGAGAAGTCTACTGTCCAGCTCAGCCTTCTTCCTAATTTCTCTATGTTTTGCTCAGTGGGACCTAGCATATATTTGGTTTGGGGGAATGTTGGTGTCCATTTTGTCACTATTTTTTATCATCAAATCTAGTCTGAATGGCGTTAATTTCACTATTTTTTATATAATAAGCTATTCTTTCCACCATTCATCCCATCAAATAGACCAGGTAGGCATGTATTCGTTTATCATATGAATTTTGGTCAAATCTCGCTATATTTTGAGTTATTAATGATTAAAGTGACGATTCTAGACATGCATGGTATTTAGTTTTGATTTACAGGCTGCGGTTTTTCAAACCACCCTTCATTCAGACTGCATGTTTATGTTGCTCTACGTTCAACCGCGTCTAGCTCTTCATTAAGCTTGTGAAATCCACAGTTGGCATACGTCGGGATATTAAAGATAAAAATGGGCACATGGGTTCTATTTGCCACACGGTGGTCATGGTTAATGAGCCTTCATTCTGGAAGATTCACCTTCCTGCCTTCCAAGCTCGACAGCACATTAAACCTCCACGTCAACACTCCATACGCCGATTCTCTCGTCCGTTCATCCTGGTACCACGCTGCTTATTCACGCCAACGTTCTAGAGGAGTCCTTTCTCCCACGCTCAATCCGCCAACATGCCACCTCTATGCCCATGTCAAAGGAAGATCAATGTTGCAGCAACCTCGTGAAGGAACTGACCCCGTGAAGCCTGGTGGATGCTCCCTGTGTTGTCACACATCACTCAAAGCAACCGTTTGTAGTCATAAAAACCTCTATTTTTAGAGAGGTCGACTCTGTCGACCTTCTCTTCCACTATAAATGTATAAATAGATTATTTGTATAGAGAAACAGAGTTAGTTTTTAGTTGGAAAAGATCAACAAATTAGCAGATAGTTTGTAGAATTTGCAGTAGATAGCAGACGTTTTGTAATTTTCTCAGTTAATGGAAGTTTCAGTTTGTTGATGCTCTAAGTAACTAATTAGTTTAGTTTTCCATCTCTGATTGCTGGGAAGGGCCCCTCATCAACCGGAGGTTTTGTTTATATTTTTCTGCATTTTCTTTTCTGCAAATAGCTAGTTTATTTTCCTGTATATGTAATTAATCTTGTTTTCCTGTATATGTCATTTTTTTCTTCTCTGTAATTTATATTGTGTTGCTAATTTAATCTGTGTTTTCAAAATTAGTAAATGGTCGACCAGGCATAGCTTTGATAGTTTATTTTCAGTCTTTTGTAATTAGATAGAGCTTAGATAAATGTTGTTTAGTTAGTTGTTGCTTAGTTAGCTTCTAATTTAGGCTTAGATAGAATTAGAATTAGACTGGAGCTTCTCTTCTCTGTAGTTGTAGGTTAATTTTCTCTCTCACCCGAATCTTGCTTTAGCATAGAATAGGAATAGTTCATCTTTCCAAACATCATTAGAATAGGTTGCTTCCTATTATTGTAGCTTCTCAACAAGTCTTCTCACTAACTTCTTTGCATTGTAGGTTCATCTGCATTCACGAGCTGATGTTAAGATCATCAAAACTACCTCTTTCCTTAGTTTAATTTGTCTTTCCTCATCCAGACTATCATTCAGACTATCATTCGGACAGTCATCCGGATCGTCATTCGGACTTTCATTCTTTCTGCACTTTTTCTATGCTCATTTGAATTTAGTTTCTTAGTTTTTCTTAGTTGTAATCTTTCTTGCTCTTAATTAACATTCTTAATCATAACTAGGACCCTATTTTACATTCCATAAAGTTTTAATTCAAGTTTGATATCATTCTTAGTTTTCTTTAACCATCTTTTAAATTATGTTTTTCATATTTAATTTGCCAATATGCTACTGTTTAAGCATTTATTAGTTTTATTACTAATCTAGTTCATCACATGCTCTTGAGATTTATTTTAGATTAGAATTAATAATTTCATTATCCAAGTATTTTAGTTTTAATAGCTTTTTCATTAAGAATAGGATCAGTTTCTTATTTTTAGATAGATAATGAAGATGTTCACGGAATAGAATTTGGAATTGGAAGTTAATATCTTTATCAAGTTTTCTACTTGCTTTTACATACATTGTAAAATTAGTCACAGCAGATCTAATGAACAAGTAAATCAATCACAACAGATGAATATAGAAAATATGGTGTAAAACTGTGCAAAACATGCAGCAGTGCTCAATATACCAGAAAGGGTGAATGAATTACAATAGAATACAATCTGTCACAATGACTGAGCAATTCGAATTGCCTAAGGAGGTCATTTGAATCACTGAATGGAGTAGCTTGACTCTATCTAGGAGTCCTCATCAATCATCGGTGGTGCTAATCAATCACAACAACCAGTCATCCAGGTGTCAATCTGAGTCTAACTGAGTGTAATAAGTGTAACTGAAGTGTGTAGCACTGATATAGGGTCTGGAGGCTCAGTGGGGCGCATGGGCGGCTAACTGAAGTCAGAACAAGTCACCTAATCAAACTGGAGGTCAAACGGAAGTGATACAGTCAGTCGGGAGTGAAACTAGCCTCAAATCGGGGAGAATCGGAGCTAACTGAATGTAACTGAAGTGGAACTGCAGTGGTAGGTGAACAAGTGCGCCCTTCTCTGGCAGTAGGTGAGAAGTGGGCGCCTTTCAGCCTAGGAGGGCTAAAACTCTGTAGTAAGTGGCTCCCGGGTGCTAGAATGAGGTGGCTAAGGTGCTGGAGGCATCAAACTGGTGACTGGGATGCATGCAAGTGCATGCAGGTGCATGCAAACCCTAGATTCTGCATGCAAACCCTAATTGCATGCAAGATCCTGAAAAAGATGATGTGGATATCCGAACACCCCCCCTCAAGCTAGAATATGATGTGCCAACAAAAATAATGTGGGGCCCTGGTAACTAAGACCAAAGGTCACCCCAATACAATAATCCAAAAACTAATAACAGTCAATAAACCGAGGAAATGGGGAAAACCTCATGGGAAAAATACCCCCCCTCAAAATAGACTGTAGTACACCAAAAGATTTAACTGCTCCAAAATCAAGTAGATATGTCTGGAGGTATCTTACTCTTGGGAGTAAATGGATCATGCTCCAAAAACATGTGCTTGAATTCTCCATCAGTGGATGCAAGCGAATGTGGAGACTTTAAGAACTTGCTCTTCATACCGAAAAAGGTGAGAACGAATCTGAAAATATGAGGATGATCCTGGAACCTGTGATTCGAACCAAGTGAGGTAGGAATAGCTCCAATCGGATCAAATAGATCTTGAAACTTGAACTTCTTATCAATAGAAGTTAAATCAGCTCCAAAAATAGATGAATGGTTTCTTGAGATCTCCTTTGAACCAACAAGGGTGAGATCAAAACCAAAATCAGCAAAAAGTGCATGAGAATTGAACTCAAGCAAATGGTAGTGCTCTTCATCTTCATTAAAACTCTGAGAAACTTTGCAAATGATAGAACATAAGTTTATAGAAGGCATGCAATCAAGGAGGGCGAATGCTTCACCTCCAAAATCAGATTTTACCTCCAAAACATCAAGTAGATCATTATTCTGCATGCCGACAAACTCATGTGAAAGAGAGGATTCAAGAACCTCTTCAGAATCTAGAGTATGAGCTTGTTTATCTTGCTCAGAATTCGAAACAGAAGACTTTGAGAGAATGAGTTTTGAATCTACAGTTTCTTTTTCATCTTGAACAATTGTTGAGGCCAACATATGATTGGAAAGAACACATAAGGAGATCTCACTGGGCTTGTTCTCCAAAAGGCTAGCATGATCCTCTTCTTCCTGCTTTCCAAATTATCTGTCAAGTTGGACCCATAGATCACTTGGATTTTCAGCAGTATTACTGAGGTAGCGCATACAAGGAGACATAGCAAGACACATTGCTCCAAAAGCTCTGTCACAATCATTGAGCCAATCATTCTCCTCTTCATTGGAATCAAAATCTCTTGTATTACCAATGCACATATCAAAAAGACATTGTCTCTTCAAGCATGCAATCATCTTTGGTTTCCATTCATCATAGTTGAATGGAGTAAGAAAATTTTGTGAAGAAGTAGCTTCCATCTTTGCAATAGCGAATGCAAATGGAGGAAGTAAGAAACCTGCAAATCACACACAAACAAACACTATGTTTTCAGCCTTGCATGCACATGAGCGAATGCACATGAGATTTTGCATGCCGCTGCTAAAATATATTGGTGAGCAAAGATTGCTCTCTCTTCATGTAGAACACCTGTAGAAAAGAAATCTTGTCCCTGTCATGGCTCTGATACCATGTAAAATTAGTCACAGCAGATCTAATGAACAAGTAAATCAATCACAACAGATGAATATAGAAAATATGGTGTAAAACTGTGCAAAACATGCAGCAGTGCTCAATATCCCAGAAAGGGTGAATGAATTACAATAGAATACAATCTGTCACAATGACTGAGCAATTCGAATTGCCTAAGGAGGTCATTCGAATCACTGAATGGAGTAGCTTGACTCTATCTAGGAGTCCTCATCAATAATCGGTGGTGCTAATCAATCACAACAACCAGTCATCCAGGTGTCAATCTGAGTCTAACTGAGTGTAATAAGTGTAACTGAAGTGTGTAGCACTGATATAGGATCTGGAGGCTCAGTGGGGCGCATGGGCGGCTAACTGAAGTCAGAACAAGTCACCTAATCAAACTGGAGGTCAAACGGAAGTGATACAGTCAGTCGGGAGTGAAACTAGCCTCAAATCAGGGAGAATCGGAGCTAACTGAATGTAACTGAAGTGGAACTGCAGTGGTAGGTGAACAAGTGCGCCCTTCTCTGGCAGTAGGTGAGAAGTGGGCGCCTTTCAGCCTAGGAGGGATAAAACTCTATAGTAAGTGGCTCTCGGGTGCTAGAATGAGGTGGCTAAGGTGCTGGAGGCATCAAACTGGTGACTGGGATGCATGCAAGTGCATGCAGGTGCATGCAAACCCTAGATTCTGCATGCAAACCCTAATTGCATGCAAGATCCTGAAAAAGATGATGTGGATATCCGAACATACATATCTTTATCAAGTTTTCTACTTGCTTCCAAATTAAGTTCAGAAGTAAATATCTTTATTAAGTTTTCTACTTGCTTCTATTTTTCATTAGTTTCATATTATTCTGCTCATGGATAAGTAGATAGATCAGAATGTTTAAAGTTAATTGTAATTGGTCTCTTTGTAGTTTACACCTCTTTGCAGAAATTAGATTAGATTTACTTCCATTTTGTTTTGCTATTACATTTGAAAGTCATTACAATACATTTACTCCAATTATTACTTTTGACGTACAACATCAAGGAGAATGGAATTAGAATTACATGTTTTAGTATAGTCTTGAATAGTTATTGAATTTATTAAATAGTCTATCTTTTTGTTTTTTATCAGCATAGTTTTTTTTGTTTATGTAATTTATTATCAAGTTAAGTCATTTCATAGATAGGTCTCTAATTTGTTTTTTTGTTTCTAATTCCTAGATTAGAATCTGAAATTGATTTGGTAGTTTTTATTCTCATAGTTAGTAGTTTTCTTTTTAATTAGTTTCCATTATTAAATTATCAAGTAGAGTAGTATGATTTGATACTATTCTAGTCTGTTTGTTTAACTAGGTTTGATTTAGTTCTTTTTATTGTTTTTCTGAAATTTGACTCTGTTTTTCATTTTGAAAGATCTTTTGATCTTTTATTTAATAAATATTTTTAAGGTCTGACAAGCCGAAAATCTTAGGTGCCATTCTACCTTAGCATTTACTTTTCCTCAACTCTAAGAATACCAACTCTGGTCGATAATTAAATATCAGGTGTTTTCTTTGAGATAGCTCACACACCCAACATCTAGTCAGGCACGCCGGGGCCATTCAGGGACACCTTGAGGATTTGCTCCAGGGCCATAGAACCCAAACCGGTGAGCGGACTTGGATTCAGTCAGCTCCCACCGGTCCACGCGGCCATACGGGACCTATCCACGGTGGCCATGCATGCCCGAGGGCCTCCAGACCAAAAATGACCCCCTTGGGCAAGATTGGCATGGCCTTCACATTGGGGTCAAATTTGCAAAATCATCCACCGGGAACTTATGGCTAGCATTCCCAACCGGAACCTCCCTAGGCACACTTGCACGACTCCCAGAAACCCAGTTATGTTGCATGGTTGGAGCTTTATGCCCCTGGTAGGTATCCAGCAGGTGTCCCTGAAGGCCTTTTGGATGCGATACGGAACTAGCCATAGAATGACGACCGTGGCTCCAATCGAAAACTGTCAACTCCATTGGATTTAGGACACCAGGATAGTGCTAGGGGTGCCCCTCTCCTCTGGTCTCGTGGCCCCAGTGTCATCTTCTAGGTCCATCTTGGAAACTAGAGTTTTGCTCAGAAAGGGAGTGTGCAATTCTTGCACATGGGCATCAAATTTGCAAAATCATCCACTGGGAACTTGTGGCTAGCGTTCCTAGCCAAAATTTTCCTAGACACACTTGCAGGACTCCCCAGAACCTGATTTTGTTTCACGGTTGGAGTTCTATGCCCCCGACAGGTATCCAGTAAATGTCCCTGAAGGCCTTTTGGTTTCGAGATGGAACGAGCCATAGAATGACAACCGTGGCTCCGATCAACAAACCGTAGACTCCGTTGGATTCAGTATGTTGGGATAGTGCTGGTGGTGCCCCTCTCCTCTGGTCCCGTGGCCCCGATGTCATCTTGTAGGTCCATCTTGGAAACTAGGGTTTTGCTTAGTAAGGGAGTGTGCAATTCTTGCACATGGGGGTCAAATTTGCAAAATCATCCACCGGGAACTTATGGATAGAGTTCCCAGCCGGAACCTACCTAGACACACTTGTAGGACTCCTCGAAACTCGATTTTGTTGGACGGTTGAAGTCCTATGCCCCCGGCAAGTATCCAGTAGGTGTCCCTGAAGGCCTTTTGGATGCGAGACAGAACGAGCCATAGAATGACGACCATGTCTCCGATCAACAAATATTCAACTCCGTTGGATTCAGGACACCTGGATAGTTCTAGGGGTGCCCCTCTCCTCCAGTCCTGTGGCCCCGGTGTCATCTTGTAGGTCCATCTTGGAAACTAGGGTTTTTCTTAGTAAGGGAGTGTGCAATTCTTGCACATGGGGTCAAATTTTCAAAATCATCCACCGGGAACTTATAGCTAGCGTTCCCAGGAGGAACCTACCTAGACACACTTGCAGGACTCCCCGAAACCCAGTTTTGTTGCACAGTTGGAGTTCTATGCCCCCGGGAGGTATCCAGCAGGTATCCTTGAAGGCCTTTTGGATGCGAGACAAAATGAGTCATAGAATGACAACCGTGGCTCCAATCGACAAACCGTCGACTCCGTTGGATTGAGGACGTCGGGATAGTTTTAGGGGTGCCCCTTGTAAAATTAGTCACAGCAGATCTAATGAACAAGTAAATCAATCACAACAGATGAACATAGAAAATATGGTGCAAAACTGTGCAAAACATGCAGCAGTGCTCTCTATCCCAGAAAGGGTGAATGAATTACAATACAAACTGTCACAATGACTGAGCAATTCGAATTGCCTAAGGAGGTCATTCAAATCACTGAATGGAGTAGCTTGACTCTATCTAGGAGTCCTCATCAATCATCGGTGGTGCTCATCAATCACAACAACCAGTCATCCAGGTGTCAAACTGAGTCTAACTGAGTGTAATAAATGTAACTGAAGTGTGTAGCACTGATATAGGATCTGGAGGCTCAGTGGGGACGCATGGGAGGCTAACTGAAGTCAGAACAAGTCACCTAATCAAACAAGAGGTCAAACGGAAGTGATACAGTCAGTCGGGAGTGAAACTAGCCTCAAATCAGGGAGAATCGGAGCTAACTGAATGTAACTGAAGTGAATCTGCAGTGGTAGGTGAACAAGTGCGCCCTTCTCTGGCAGTAGGTGAGAAGAGGGCGCCTTTCAGCTTAGGAGGGCTAAAACTCTGTAGTAAGTGGCTCCCGGGTGCTAGAAGAAGGTGGATAAGGTGCTGGAGGCATCAAACTGGTGACTGGGATGCATGCCTGTGCATGCAAAACCCTAGATTCTGCATATCCTGAAATAGATCATGCAGGATCCCAAAATAGATGATGTATCCCGAAATAGATGATGTGGATATCCGAACACCCCCCCTCAAGCTAGACTATGATGTGCCAAAAAATAATGTGGGGCCCTGGTAACTAAGACCAAAGGTCACCCCAATACAATAATCCAAAAAATGCTGAAAATAAACTAAGTGAGGAAAGAGGGAAAACCCAGTGGGAAGAAAGCCCCCCCTCAAGCTAAAGCATAATAATGAATGAATCTGTCTCCACCATGATGGAACTCACCCCCAACAGTGAACGGAGGTAAGAGAACTTCTTCTCAGTGAAGCTCTTGGTGAAGATGTCTGCAATTTGCTCATCAGTCGGGCAATATTGCAGAATGATGGTGCGGTCATGCACCAACTGTCGAATGTAATGCATATGAATCTCAATGTGTTTGGTCCTCTGCCACTGAACTGGATCTGTGGAGATCTTGATGGCACTTTGATTGTCACAAAATAGGACAGTCGAAGTAGTGCCACCAAAACCAAACTCAGAAAGAATACCCTGCAACCAAACTGCCTGAATGCAGGCATTGACTGCCCCTCGATACTCTGCCTCTACTGAAGAAAGTGCAATGGCTGCTTGCTTTTTGCTGGACCAGCAAATAGAACCATGACCAATCATGAAAACATAACCGGAAGTGGACTTCCAATCAATGCTATCACCTGCCCAATCTGAATCAGTAAAACCAATGAAATCTAGCTCAGAATCTGCAGCATAGTGTATGCCAAACTGTCTCGTACCTTGCACATACTGCAAGATCCGCTTGGCTGCTCGCCAATGAAGCTCATGTGGCTGCTGCATATATCTTGACACGGCACTCACGGCATATGAGATATCAGGCCGTGAATGTGTCAAATAAAGTAGTGAACCAATCAACTGTCGATACATACTGCAATCTGCAAGCGGTGTGGAATCTCCCTCCTCAAGACTGATTCCTGAGAGGAATGGGAACGGGGCTGCCTTACATTCAGACATATTAAACTTCAATAAAAGGTCGGAAGCATATTTTTTCTGAGATATAGTGATCCCATCGAAATTTTGAGCTATCTCCAAGCCCAAAAAATGACTCAGCAAGCCCAAATCGCTCATGTCAAAAGCTAGATTTAAGGCAGATTTTAGCTTGTTTATTGAAGTAAGTGTGCTACCAGTAATAAGCAGATCATCAACATAAAGTACAATAACCAACAAATTACCTTTAACTCGCTGAAGATAGACATTCGGATCAGATTTGCATCTTTGGAAATTCTGAGAAAGAAGGAAGGAGTCCATCTTTGCGTACCAAGCTCTTGGGGCCTGTTTTAACCCGTACAAAGATTTCTTCAATCTACAAACCAATGATGGATCTGATGTATAACCCTCTGGATGCTGCATATAGACCTCTTCAGCAAGGTCTCCATGTAAAAATGCACTCTTCACATCCATATGGTGCACTTCCCAGTGCTTGGATGCGGCAATAGCTAAAACAAGGCGGATGGAATCCATCTTTGCAACCGGTGCAAAGGTCTCTGTGTAGTCCACTCCTTGGACTTGGGAAAAACCTTTTGCCACCAACCTTGCTTTATATTTGCTGATAGTTCCATCAGCAGCAACTTTAGTACGGTATACCCATTTACACTTTACTAATTTTCTTCTAGGTGGAAGAGAAACTAGCTCCCATGTATTGTTCTTTTGAAGAGAACTGTACTCTTCATCCATGGCACTTTTCCATCTCGGATCTCGATGGGCTGAATAGTATGATTGGGGATCTGAACCAGCCATCAAATAACAAATCTCAGGAAGAAATGGATCAGCAATAGAAAGAGCCATACCTGCCCTTTGAAAGTCTCCTCTTGTTCGTCTCGGATCAGCAGGATTTCCAAGATTCGAACCAGCAGATTGTAGAGTGTTTTGGGCCCACTTTGGTAACTGAGGAGGATCATCATGATCGGATTCCGAACCTGATATGTCATGATCATCATATGCTGCTACAATATCAGAAATATCAGAACTCATACCTTCATTATCGCTGCTCGAATCTTCTTCTGGTGAAGGCGGTGAATCGGCAGTTTTCTCCTCGACTAGTTGCAATTCTTGAAGCGGTTCTTCAAACTGCACACTGCACTCTATGAATATATTTTTAGATCTGATATCCATGAGTTTATATGATTTTGATTCTTCCCCATATCCTATCAATATGCACTCGATACTTTGTGGATCCAAAGCTCGTCTCTTCTCAGAAGGAATTCTAGCCCATGCAGTAGAGCCAAAAACTCTCAAGTTTGACACATCCGGTTTGTGACCAAAGAATGCTTCGAAAGGAGTCATACCTTTCACGGATGAATGTGGAACACAGTTCTGTATATATGCAGCAACATTGATTGCTTCAGCCCAAATATTTGCAGCCAAACCTTTTGATTCAATCATGCATGTAGCCATCTCTTTCAGTGACCGGTTTTTCCTTTCCGCTACACCGTTCTGCTGGGGTGTGTAGGGAACTGTATGTTGGATCTTGATTCCGCTTTGGGCACAAATTTGCAGCAACTCGGACTTGATATATTCCCCACCATTATCAGATCTAAGAGCTTTGATCTTGCTCTCATTGGTGGTCTCAACAGAAGCCTTAAAATCCTTGAATTTTCCAAGCACTTCTGACTTGTTTTTGAGAAAGAATACCCATGTAAAGCGGGAAAAATCGTCAATAAATGTCAAAACATACCTTGAACCATTTAATGACATATGGGGCAGCGGACCACTGATATTAGAATGGATCAATCCCAAAATAGTAGAGGCTCTGCTAGCCTTGCCGCGGTCGAATCTGTGCTCGGGGTGCTTCCCAATAATGCAACTGGTGCATATTCCCCTCGAGGAACGGAGTTGTGGAAGCCCATCTACCATGGATTTATTTGATAGCAGCAGCAAATAATTATAATTTAGATGTCCAAATCTTTCATTCCAAAGCCTACTAACCTCATTACCATGTGTGCGAAGAGCAGTGGGCTTTGCAAGTGGAATAAAGTGCGAAAACTCATAACATTTAGCAGTGTGGTTTGCCTTTCCAACCGCAACTAGTCTTCCACTTTTGATATCAGAAATTTCAACTGTATTAGGGCTGAATGTGACTTTCTTTGGATCACCAGTATGTGTCATTTGATACACAGAAAGGAGATTCGAAGCTAAGGAAGGCACATAGAGAACATTCTGAAAGCATCCATGTTCTACATGAATCGTACCTTTGCCCTTTGAAGAAATTTTTGAGTCATCTCCCAAATGGATGGGGATGGAGCTGTTTGGATCGAATGAGGAAAAAGAATCAATATTTGCAGCCATATGATTTGATGCACCCGAATCTATCAAGAGAGTAGTGGGCTTCGAAACCGTTGCCATGAGTGCCTGTCCTCTTTCATGATCGTCATTCCGATCCTTCTTCCTTGCACCGTCAGGAAGGGTTATGTTGTTCTTTTCCAAAAGGAGGGCCATTTGATCTATAGTCTTCTTCATACATGAACTTTCAGGATGAAATCCACGGTTACAATAAGTACATTTAGATTTTTGGTTACCTTCTTTGCCCTTTTGCTTGGATTTCGAACTGGATGGTGCATCCGTTTGCTTGCCTTTGTCTTTTTGCTTGTGAGGCTCGAATTTGGGCTTCTCCTTCTTTAGCTTTCCTTTACCATTCGAGATCTTGGGTCCTTGAACAAATAGGGCTGAATCTTTGGAGCTTATGGACCCCATTTGAATCAACTTGTCATGCTCTTTCGTAACGGACTCAATGAAGGCATTCAAGGTAGGCATCTTCCAATTCCGGGTTGTTAGCCGACCGAAATTGAAAGTAGAGACAAATACCGAATAATCTTTCCCAAGCTTGCTTAGAATGGAGAGGATCAACTGTTTATCCTATTTGATAACACCACTGTTCTTCAATTGCAAGTTCAAGTTCTTGAATTTTGTGAAGAATTCATTGATGGTCTCGAAATTCTCAGGATTAAGGCCAATCAATTCATTCTCTAATTGAAAAGCCCTAAGCTCATCCTGCTTGCCGAATAGTGTCTCAAGTTGCTCCCATATGGCTTTTGGAGTCTTCAATCCGTTGAGATGGAAGTGAAGATCCTTGGAGATGGAGAGACAAAGAAGACCGTAAGCTTCATCAAGCTTGTTGTAGTGTTTGGTTCTTTCTGCCACATTGTTTGGCTCCAATTCAAGACCAAGAGTGACTCGGTAGTAACATTTTGAACGTAATATGATCTCCATATCATCTTTCCAATCAAAATAATTGAATGGGGTGAGGATAGGCTTTGAAGAAGAGTATTCCATTGCAAGGATTGATTCAACTGATGAAGAGGAAGCTTGCATGCAGACTATAGTGAATGCAATTGCTGTAGAAAGGCTTGCATGCAGAAGGTAGCGAGTGCAATTGGAGGAGATAATAAACCTGCAAATCACATCAAAACAACCACAATAAGGTCGAACAATCCACCCTTTGAGAGTTGCATCACACCTGGGATTGGATTTCAAGCAATGTTGAATAGGTCCAATGTTTCAGATCCAGGAATTATGTGGTAACTCAAGCTTCTGGAGTGGTATTGGAATATTTTTCAAGCTTTGCATGCACAGGAGCGAATGCCCTTGAGATATCTCATGCCAAACTTTTTGCAATTTTTAGCAATTCAGTCAAATCTTCTTGTATAAACACCTGTAGAAAGGAGATCTTGTCCCTGCAATGGCTCTGATACCATGTAAAATTAGTCACAGCAGATCTAATGAACAAGTAAATCAATCACAACAGATGAACATAGAAAATATGGTGCAAAACTGTGCAAAACATGCAGCAGTGCTCTCTATCCCAGAAAGGGTGAATGAATTACAATACAAACTGTCACAATGACTGAGCAATTCGAATTGCCTAAGGAGGTCATTCAAATCACTGAATGGAGTAGCTTGACTCTATCTAGGAGTCCTCATCAATCATCGGTGGTGCTCATCAATCACAACAACCAGTCATCCAGGTGTCAAACTGAGTCTAACTAAGTGTAATAAATGTAACTGAAGTGTGTAGCACTGATATAGGATCTGGAGGCTCAGTGGGGGCGCATGGGAGGCTAACTGAAGTCAGAACAAGTCACCTAATCAAACTAGAGGTCAAACGGAAGTGATACAGTCAGTCGGGAGTGAAACTAGCCTCAAATCAGGGAGAATCGGAGCTAACTGAATGTAACTGAAGTGAATCTGCAGTGGTAGGTGAACAAGTGCGCCCTTCTCTGGCAGTAGGTGAGAAGAGGGCGCCTTTCAGCTTAGGAGGGCTAAAACTATGTAGTAAGTGGCTCCCGGGTGCTAGAAGAAGGTGGATAAGGTGCTGGAGGCATCAAACTGGTGACTGGGATGCATGCCTGTGCATGCAAAACCCTAGATTCTGCATATCCTGAAATAGATCATGCAGGATCCCAAAATAGATGATGTATCCCGAAATAGATGATGTGGATATCCGAACACCCCTCTCCTCTGGTTTTGTGGCCCCAGTGTCATCTTGTAGGTCCATCTTGGAAACTAGGGTTTTGCTCAGTAAGGGAGTGTGCAATTCTTGCACACGGGGGTCAAATTTGCAAAATAATCCACCGGGCACTTATGGCTAGCATTCTCAGCCGAAACCTGCCTAGGCACACTTGCAGGACTCCCCAGAACCTGGTTTTGTTGCAGGGTTGGAGTTCTATGCCCCCAGCAGGTGTCCCTTAAGACCTTTTGGATGCGAGACGGAACAAGCCATAGAATGATGATCGTGGCTCTGATCGACAAATCGTTGACTGCGTTGGATTCTGGACGCTGGGATAGTGCTATGGGTTCCCCTCTCCTCTAGTCTCGTGGCCCGAGTGTCACCTTGTAGGTCCATCTTGGAAACTAGGGTTTTGATCAGTAAGGGAGTGTGCAATTCTTGCACATGGGGGTCAACTTTGCAAAATCATCGAGATGGTGATGATGATGAAGACGTTGATGATGATGGTGATGGTGATGAAGATGATGATGATGATGACGAAGAAGATGTGATGATGGAGATGTTGATGAGGAACCTAGAGATGACAATGATGATGAAAATGTTAATGATGATGAAGACGTTGATGATGATGGTGATGGTGATGGTGATGGTGATGGTGATGGTGATGGTTATGAAGATGATGATGATGATGATGATGAAGATGATGATGATGATGGAGATGTTGATGAGGATCCTAGATATGACAATGATGATGAATATGGTAATGGTGATGATGATGATGATGAAGATGTTGATGATGATGATGATGGTGATGATGATGATGACAAAGATGTGATGAAGACGTTGATGATGATGGTGATGGTGATGAAGATGGTGATGAAGAAGATGATGAAGAAGATGATGATAATGGAGATGTTGACGAGGAACCTAGAGATGACAATGATGATGATGAGGTAGGTCTAAAGCCTCCCTCAAGGACATTTCCAACCATTAGGTGACAATGATGAACATGTTAGTGCTACTCAAGTAGATGATGAAGTAGCTCAATAAAATATGGAAGTTGTTGCATCACATGAACCACATATATATTCTCTAGAACCGATTCAAAATGACACTATTGAATTGAATATGATTGAAGGTTGTCAAGTGGCAGAAGCCTCAATAAACAAATGACATTGCAAAGCCAAAAAACCTAGCATGAATGGTTATCATAAGCCATGATGAATATGAATATGAATATTGTTACTAATGCTAATGAAAAAATCCTTAACATGACCTTGTTGCCAACATATTTGAACAACAATGAAATTATCCATTATTATGTGGATGAAGGCAATGAAGAAGAATCATAGCTCCCAAATGATCCTCATATTCATCCAAGTTCTAGATTAGTTTCTGAGGGTTAGATTAGTGTTTCTAGGGCAATTTTAGGTTTCTAGGACTATATTAGGTTTATAGTGTTATAGCTTATTTTTCTAGTGTTAAATTAGTGTTTTTAGGGTTAGTTTAGCTTTCTAGGATTTCTAGGGCTAGATTATGTTTGTAGGGTTATATTAGTGGTTCTAGGGTTAATCATGCATGAATAAACAATCACATGGATATAAATCATAACTCATACATAAAATAAACGATATAAGATAATGATATCAAATTCCTATCTAAAATGAATAACATTAGTCATGCATGAATAAACAATCACATGGCTATAAGTCATAACTTAATCATAACTCAGACATCAAATAAACGATATAAGATAGCGATATCAAATAAAATATCTAACATGAATAACATTAATCATGCATGAATAAACAATCACATTGCTATACTATGTACCTCAATCAATTAGGCCTTCTGGATCCTCTCGGTTTTTTATTGTCTCGAACAACCTCTCATGCTCTACATGAGGTAGTAAGTAGCATAACTTGTTTGATGTCTTAGTTGACATTGTTTGCAGTTGGATGTTTGTACCGACAATCAGGTGTGTAAAGTGATACACCCATGAACCTGGTCTATAATCCGTGTATGTGTAGCCATTGCTCTTTGGTCCCTTTCCATCTGCTGTAAGATATTCCCCATGAACAACCATCGAGCCAACTGGAAAGGTAATTCCTTCACTATCGGTTAATGATGCGAGGAGGGGTTGCTTCCCCTGGATGCATCATTCCAACCAATAATTCATCCCAATTGCACTATCTTTCGAGGCGACAACTGCGTAGATGTGTCCTGCAAAAATCCATTTTAAGGTCATATTCCAACAAGTAGTGGTTTGATAACTTGGTGTTGAGGCCTCGGGGGTGCAGTGTAACTGCAAGGTGCTGGAATGGGTCCAGGGCTCCCAACAGAGGGTGAAAACCCATACTGAAAGGCTTTGAAAGACCCTATGCAAGAGCAGTTCTATCCCTAGCCTGTTTGGTATGGAATTCTCCCACGGATATTCGGCCTCCGTTGGCACTCTATGAGTTGATGGGTTTCATCAATAGATCCAAAGTGAAATAAGGAAAACAGAAGCTTAAAACTAAGTCTACTCTAACTTAACCTATTGAAGACAAAAGGATCTATTCTGAGTTAGACCTATGTTAAAGAAAGTCTTTTTTTTGTGCAGTTCAATCTTGATGTGAAAAGAATAAGTGGGTTTATCAATTTCAACATAAATGTTTAAAAATTGCATTCACTTATCAACTTAGATTATAATCCATCAATAAAAATTAATGACAATATTCTAAGTATATAAACCAATTCAAGATTAAGCTGTAATCACTATGTTAATTGAAAAATTAACATTGATTAAATAACTGTGAGTCATTTGCAGAAATTGATAAGAAATTATCTTAATTAAAGAAATTTAACAAGATATCCTTATAAAAAGATCAGTCATAAGAGAAATCAATAAAACAGATATGTGCATTAATTTATATGCGCAAAAGAGTCACACACTATAGATGACAATTTGAAAATAGAAATCAGACACCATCAAAGAAATTTGAATGAAAAACAAGAGATGATTCAAAAGGATTACTTTATTGTATTAAGAGATCTGTCAACAAAATTACAAGGTTGCGGTAAAACAGAGTATCTCCATGTCGTCTCCTGCTGATTTCTCACCCAAAAATTATCAACCTCCCCTCTTAAGAAGAATTCTTCCTTAAATAAGGATTACAACAGAGTACAAAAACGGGAATCTCAAAAGATAGGGATTACAAAGTTTAAATCAGGCTATTAATCTAGGAAATTCTGTCATAGTAATCTAAACAATTTTAACTCAACAGATTCCCTCCACTTCGAGGTGAAGTTTGAACAAGATTCATCTTGGAATTTCGGGAAAATCCGATAACAAAATTTGCAGAACTCAACAACGGCTCACTAGTTGTCGACAACGGGGAAGAGTCGGTCCTCCAAACCTTCCTGTTGAATCACCGCAGAATCTTCCGGCTGATCCATAACGCTTTCAAAAACAGAAAAATCGGACAACGGGTCTTGTTTCACAGGAGCTGGTTGAGTATCAAGTTCTTGATTGATTATGAAATATCAGATAATAGAGTCATCTTGATCATACGGTTTTTCACTGCTTTCCTCTTCGTTCTTCTGAGGAGGTGGTAAGCAAACTGACAGAATTTCAAAAACTTCTTCTCTGCTTCCACTGCTGATATCAGGAACACCTGCATCAAAAGGTGGCGACATAGTTTATGGGAATATCAAACAGTAAAGTTCTTCATCCATAGAATATTCATTGAAGGATTCATAGTCTGTCTGCACATTACTCACCATATCGTCAGAAAGAAAGCTTTGCAAAACAAGAAATTTTCTAACAAACTTTAGACGACGAGCTAAGTGCTTCACATTCACGACCATATTTAAAAGTTTAAAGGAAATCAAAATGATTGAAGATGAAAAGCTGTTATGATTAAAAATTACACGAATTTGGAACCATAATCATTCTAAATTGGAATGAAACGACGTCGCAACATGTTAATCCAAAATGGATCAGAACAAGTACAACTTGAATAGAATCAGTCATGATCCGGTGTCGTATCTGAAAACTTGTCATTACAGGTCAATCTTATCAAGCAATCATATCTTCAATATGATCATGAAGTGCAAATCGAAGAGAAAAACCTAACCGTGAGAACAACGAGAGTGAGGCATTACAATGTAAATTCAAATGATTGAATTTTATCCACTAGATCAACTGAACGGTCGGTGAGGATTTAGCAATGCAGGGCATTGGATAAGACCTTGGGGGATTGTTCCTAAGTTTATTCATGATTCCCTAAAGCCGTAACCCGACAGTTTCGGGTTTCGAAAATGCCAACATAAATCAAAACACACAACGCGTTACCGAAAGCTGCAACCCGACAGTTGCGGGTTGCAGGTTTCGGAAACATGCTACGCAACTAAAAGGAGAAATGGGAATCCGAAAGCCGAAAGCCGCAACTGTGGGTTTCGGGTTTCGGGATGACGATTCCCAAACTTATTAACAAGAGGTTCCCGCAACCCGAACCTTTTGGGTTGTGGGTTTCGGGTTGACCAAAATCAAACAAGCTGAAAATTGATTTCCCGCAACCCGCAGTTGTAGGGTTTGGGTTTTCGGAAAGTTGGGTTTCGGGTAGGTAGAGAACAAACAACAAAATACTTGAAATTTGAATCTCTTTGCAGCCAAAACACTTGGAAATTTTTTAAAGGAAAACAATAACGATGAATCCAAGCAAAGGCATAGGGACAAGATTGCAGAAACTAAGCTCGAAATTCATGTTCACAAGAACACTTGCACGAATATCCTTATGTTAATTTTAGAATCGGAGCTCTCATGCTTAACTGAAGCATGAGATATGTTGTGGCCACAACAAATGGAAGCTGGATGGGAAGAACCAATTATCTCTGCAAACAAACTTCAGTCAGAACAGTATATCGGTCAAGTGCCTTTTCCAACCCGAATTTTTTAGAAAATATCTATAAAGGAGGCAACCAATAAGCAGAAAACATAAGATTGATATATTCCCATCAACGATCATGTTAAAAGTAATGCAAACCTGATAAGGAGAATTAAGAGATAGTAGGGCTTCATTATCATTATGCAATCATTGAATCAACAGCTTGTGATAAACCCGAGACAAACTTAAAACTGCTCATGGGTATCCAATTTACAGATCACCTTAGTTTATTTATTGGTTTATATACAACAGTTCTTCTCGCTATATATATAGATATATATTTTTTTGTTCATTTTCTTCTTCTTTTTTTATTCAAAAAGAAGGATTATAATACCTTGTTGATACAAGACCACTTCCCTGACTTGATAATTAGATATTAGCAGGGCCATTCACAGACCTAATCCAGAAACTGACCAAGTTGTCTCGATAAGGAGACCCCTTGTCCTTAAGTTGTGACACTAAAGGAAGCTATCATGGCTTGGTGACTACGTGATGATAGCTTCAGTCCAGATTAAATTCATGATCATGGAAGGGATGGCTTGTGATAAGAACCCCCTATCCTTGTACACAACAAGTAACTCATAACAGAAGAATATAAATTTTATTTCAAAGAATAGACTACAAGGCACTGCCAAGGCTTGGTAACCTCATGGTAGCAGTGTTACTCACCAGTGTTTTGCAGATCATGAATGGACCAACCTATGATAGGATCTTCGACCTCTCAGGAGAACTGAGAGTCACCTTCCAAGTGTGGTGGCTTGATGTGAAGATGTCATTCCGCTAAAACACCTATGAACCTAAAGGGGTGGCTTGTGATAAGACCCCCCTCCTTGCATCCTATCATTATTCAAGAGAATTATTAACATGGTGACTACAAAAGTCTCTAGAGCAGATAAAGCTGACCGGGTTATTATGATATGTTGTGACAATGAGACACATGATAAAAAAATTTCAACCATTCCCCGCATCTCAATTAAACAAATAAAACATTTAAAAGATAATGACCAAAGTGGAAAGATATCAATATCGAGGTGCTGCACCATTTGGCTGCACATTCTTTACAAAACATATTCTGATATCAGCCGAAAGAGGTTGAGACCATCTTACCATCCTGCAAGTTTAGTTAAGATCACCTTAAAACTGGCTTTAAATCACCGCCAAATGTGTGGAGCTTAATATTAAAAATGAAAACAATCCAATCAATACAAAAGAAAAAACACACCAAACCTATGTACAAAAGTACCAAATTTTTCAGACGAAGTACTTTTTTAGTAGTGTAACATTCACTGGGTAGGTGTCTATGACTCCCTCCAGTGTTTGTAACTAGACAGTGCTGGGACCCATCTTTTCTGTAATAATGAAAGGTCACAACCAAAGGATTTGAAATTTGGTATATTGGTTTTTATCCTTATGTTGTTTATCCCACCTTAATACCAAATCCCCAACTGAGAATTCTTTTTCGGATGAAGATTTCTCATCAAACCATCTCTTCACCATCTGCTGATGATGATACAACTTATTCTTGGCCACTTCTCAGTCTTCCTCCAGCTTGAGCAGTGTGTCAATTCTATGTTGGAGGGAAGAAGAGTCATTTTCTTGGATAGATTGGGCTAATTGCAACGAAGTGATGGTGAGGTTACCAGGAAGGACAACTTCCTTTCCATACACCAGACAATAGGGTGAATTCTTGATTGCTACCTTTGGGGTGATTCAATCTTCCCAAAGAGCATTATAGAGCTGTGTGTGTCAATCTTTATGATGAGAAGCTACAGTCTTTTTAAGAATATTTATCAGATTATTATTTGAATACTCATCCAACCCATTACCCTGGGGATAATAATTGGCAGCAAACTTTAGCTTAATCCCTTTTTCAAGGGCATAATGTGTCAAATCGATCAAGGAAAAATAGGATGCATTATCAAAAACAAGATACTATGGGATGCCAAACCTGGTAACTATCTGACTGTCAAGAAAAGCAATTACCTAGTTTTTATTACATTATCTAAGTGGGATAGCTTCTGTCCACCTTGTGAAGTAATCAGTGGCTGTAACAATATACCTATGTTGCAGGGAAGAAGTGGGGTTTATCGGTCCAATGAAATACAGTCCCCACTGCTGAAATGGAAACTAAATTGTGACTGGCTGCAAAGGGAAAGCAGATTTCTTGAACTTCCCTGTACATTTCTGACATGGTTCACACTTTCTTACATAACCATACGCATATTTAAACGATGTAGGCCAGTAATACCCTGCTCTAAGAATTTTATGAGTTGTATTTTCTCCTGAGAAATGGCCTCCATCTGATCCTGCATGAAATTGGAAGAGAATATCATTAGTCTCATGCTTTGCTAAACACCTAAGGAAAACCCCATCATAGTTCTTTCTAAAAAAGACTTCATCAATGAATTGGTAAGGAGTAGCTTTCAATCTTAATGCTCTACATTTCTTAAAGTCAAGGGTTTCAGGAGAAAACCCATGGTTCAAAAAGAATTTGATATTGTCATACCATTCGGATGCAGAAGTATCAATAGAATTGACAGAACCTGTTGGAACATCTTCCTCCTACTCCCATTCTCTCTGTTGATGTACAGGATCATTCGACTGAGCAGTAAGAAGACAGAGACCTTGTCCTTTTACAATTTTGGTCGGTCTGATTTGTAGATCATACTCTTGCAGGGATGTCATCCATTGGGCCCTTTTATCACCCAATTCCTTATGGACTAACACATTCCTAATGGCAGAGTATGGCACAATAGCCTTTGTTCGAGATTTCAACAAATATGGCCTGTAGTGCTTAACAGATTTGTAAACTGCATAGGCTTGTTTGTCAATTTGGGAATAATTAATCTCTGCACCGTTGAATGTTGAGCTCATGAAGGATATCGGAATATCAGTTTCATTGTCGTGCCTCTGTGTCAAGACAACTACATAAGATAAATCAGTGGCAAAAGTATAGAGAATAAAATATTTATCAAAGTCAGGGGACATAAGAGCAGGAGCTTCAGCAATGGCTCTTCTAATTTCAATGAACGCATCTTTTTGTTCCTGCGACCAAGTGAACTGTACATCTTTCTTGACTAATTGCTGCAAAGGTTTAACTATCTGTGCAAAATTAGGTACAAATCTACGAACAAAATTGATCTTACCTAGAAAAGACTGCATGGCCTTGCGCGAACCAGGCAAGCCAATTTTTGAGATAGCATCAGTATGTTCTGGGTCAATAATCATACCTTCTTTGGATACAATAAAATCGAGAAGTTTTCCTTTTGTGACCGCACAGATAGATTTCTTTGGATTGAGCGAAATCCCGTACTTCATGCAACGTTTGAAAACCTGTTTCATGGCAAAAAGATGTTCATGTCACTTTTTAGAATATATAGTAATATTGCTACAAATATTAAATGATATATTAAATTAAACATTAAATTATTAATTATTTAATTGAAGGGACATAACCTTTCCTTAAGCACACTCAAGCCTTATAAAAGGCGATCTCTCTTGTAATATTTTAATCATCTAATATATTATTCTTATTTATCATTCAATATGAGAGTCGGATTCGACTATTAATAGTCCAACTGGATACGATTGCTGCATTTGGTAACGGAGCTTTCGCTCCTCCCCCTCAGAACTGGGATTCGGCTCCTTTTCCACAACCCTTCTCATCTTCCATCTCTCCCATATCTCTTCACTCTCCCACTGCGCCCCCATCAATCCATCGCTTCCTACTTTCCATCCTATAAACCCCACACCCCATTCTTCAAACACTGCACTCATTTATGCCATCCCCATCTCCCAATCTCCTCTATAGCAACTACCCTCCCACACTCTAGTCGCTTGCTCCACCCACGCTCCACGCAGGCTCCTCCATCCTCATCTTCCCCATTCCTTCATCTCCTCGCATCTCCTTTCATCCTCCATTCTACTACACCTCCCATCAACCTCTCTCTAGTTGTGCCTTTCCCCCCACAGATCCCGCTCCACTCTCCTCCCTGTCTGCCACCATCGTGGCTCCCTTCCACCGCTATGCCCTCCTATGCATCCATCCCTCCCCCTCCACGTTGTTAAATTTTTAGAATTTACTTCAATCTGATCTAGGATCTTAACTGAGAGAACAACATGTACATCAAATCTACAGCATATCAATCATGGACACAATAATGCAAGCACACAAGAGACACAGAGTTTACTTGGGGAAAACCATAAAGGTGAAAAACCCCAATAAATTCCTCAGAGATAGATAGAGCAATGATACAACCAAAATACAAGAGATAGTCTTCTCCTAGCAGCAGAGCCTCCTCCTCCACAAGTGTGCCACTCTCCAAAGTGTGAGTGAGATAATAGAATGTGTAAAATGAGAGAGACACACTCTCTATTTATATACTAACTTGACTTGACCCTTACTCAACTAGGTCAACCTCAACTTAACTACTTAACATAATGCTGACTGGGCCGACCCCCACTAGGGTGGTCTAATGACCCTTTGACCCACATGGCCGACCCCCAATAGGGTGGTCTAATAACCCTTTGACCCACATGACTTATATAGGGCCGACCCCAACAAGGTGGTCTAATAACCCATCAAGTATAAGTTACGACACTTACAATATAAATGATGACACTTCTGTATAGAGGAATAATAACATATCTATAGGAATACAACCACTTCCATATAGAGGAATAATGACATCTCTATAGGAATACTGTCATGTCCCAAATTTGGAATTGGGTCACAATGGCCTAATCACATTATCCATATTCATTAGAGTTTGTAAAATTGGTGTTAAGGGTCAAATAATTGCCAAGGAGGAAAATTACTAGTTTTCTAGGTTTGGGGTGGAAGCTTTGGGATTTGGAATAAGGGGGATAATAAATGATGTTTAGACATTAGAAGGGTTCAAGTATTTAATAAATAGAGTGAATAAAGAAATTCAAGAGAAATACTAAGTGACAAATGGTTTTGGAGACATATGGAGGATGTGGGACCCACACTAGCTTGATTTTTCATAATACATGGTATCTCTCTTTTGCAAATTCGAATTAATGGGAATGTGAACACTCTTGGGTGAGTTGGTAAGTCATAACACATGTCATTGAGCATCTTAGGTCGAATTTGGAAGGATTGGTAACCTCCATGGAAGATAAAGAGTCAAAGTGGAAGTTTGTGGACACTTGGGCTAGATTCCCTAGCCCTATGACACCAATGATGGAGCATCTATGACAACTATGACAAATTGCAGACCTGACCTCTGACATCTGACCACTATGAAATGTCATCCCCAAAAATAGGCTCAAAGAAGGCAAATTTGGGAGTGGGAGAAGCCAAAGAGACTCAAAATCGAATTTGGGAGAAGATGGAAGGTTGGAACTAGGAGACAAGTGGCAAATGTGGAATATTTCCTAAATGAAAATCTATTGAATCTATTGAGAGGATTTCGACCCTTAGAAGGCTAATGTTGGTTATAAAATGTAGAAATGAAGTATGAGAATGGCTTTTGATCATTTGTAGAATTTGCAATTGCATTTGTGAAGAGGGAGAGCTAGTGGATGACTAGTTTCTTGCCTTAGCCAATTTCGAGGGTGAAAGATTCCCATCCAAGTTGGCAATTGGAAAGGCCATTCAAACCTTTCATTTGGAGCTTTAATGGAGTCTTTATTTGTAGGTGTAAGCTACAGGGCAGTTCATGGTTTCCTCTATTGCAGCTCGCTCCTTCAACCATTTCCAATTTTGATGGCATATTCTTGATCCTTGAGGGAGGGCGTTTTTGGTGAGCTATTGTACTCTTTGGGGGAGCTTCTAATGCCCCATTTATTTTTTAATATGAATTAAATACTTTTTTCTTCATCTCCAAAAAGTTTCAGTTCGAAATTCCAAGTAGAAATGTATAAATCTCATTTTTAATGGAAGAACAATGCCATTTCCCCACTACCTTGTTGTGAGCCAATGTATTGATGATGATTTCGAATGAATGGATGATTCTCTGATATATTTGTGATAAATATACTGCCATGGATGTATTATACAAGTTTCATGTACTGTACTTGAGCATTTGAAGCATTTTTACTCAGTTTAATTGCATTGGGAGAAGAAATAGTGCCATTTCCCCAAGGGTCGAATTGGGGATTTTTGCAGTTGAATGGAAGAGGGTGAGAACAGTTGTAATAAACCATTAATGGTGCATATGAGACCTTAATAACATAAGTAACACATTACATACCTCTGTTCATAAATTTGAGTGGGTTTGGAGGCATTTGGGAAGCCATTTTCAGTACTTACCTTAGGGGGATTTGAACCCCAAATTACTAGTAAAATTGCATACTTGGTCCAGAATCTTAAGAGAGTTTGCAGAGGTCTTTTGGTGGCCATATGTTATCCCTGAACATCATATTCAATTCCTAATATCATTCATAAACCTTCCTTGAATATTTGAAGGCATTTGGAGTCAATTTGAGACCTAGAGACCAATACTAGCCAAAGGGAAATCACTAGTAAAGTTACCTACATTGACCAGAATTGAAAGAGTATTTGCAGAAGTGTTTTAAAGGTACAAAGGCATCCCTGAAACACATATTTATGTTCTAATATCATTCATATACCTTCTCATAAGATTTGGGATCATTTGGGGCAAATTTGGGACCTAGAGATCGAAACTAGTCAAAGGTCGAACCAAGGAAAAAAGTGGAAAATTGCAATTTTAATAAAATTCCTAACAAGGGACATTACAGTGGTATCAGAGCATGGTCCTTGCACCTGTGTATTAGGTACATACATTCAAGAATAATTGGCAGTCATGTCTTACTATTATGATGAATCCTATGAGTACAATTCTTATGAGGAATATGCAGATGCTTATGAGCAATATGAAGCAGAATGTGAATGGTATGAGGAAGAGGTGCCATCATGCAACACTTCTTACAATTTCAAGAGAAATGAAGATTATTCTTATGACTTTAAATCTGATGAATATGAGTGTGTCACACCAACCAAGGATAATTCTATGAGTGAGTTCCAAAGATGGAGAGCAAAATATAAAACCTTGCCCCAACAATATCAAAAATATCAACAATATCTTGCGTTTAGCAAAAATACACAAAATGCCATGTCTTTTGAGTACTATGCTGAACATGTTTTTGAAAATAGGCCCAAAAATGAAGATGTGGAGTTAGTGAAGAAAGGTTTATGCCCTTCTTGTAAAAACCCTTGGAGCGAGTATCATATATGTGTGCATGAAATGATGTCCTCCTTGAGGAGAGCTTTTGAGATTTATTCAAGAAGGGATTCCAAATATACCGATCCTAAGGAAAACAAGGGGCAAAATGAATTAGCTTGCTTGAAGGAGAAAAATGAAGAGACATCACAAGAGCATGAAGAAGATTCTATTGAAAATATGGAAGATCATTTCGAGTCACCTTCTAGCTTAGACATGAACCAAAGAGCATCTACTGATGGATGCTTAAACTATGAAGGAGTACCTACTGATGGGTGCTCACACCTTTATGTTGGTGACATAGAGATCACTTTTGAAAGTGTTGCTGCAAGCCGAAGTTCCATTAAGCATGATAATGAAGACCTTGTAGCAGTTGCAGAAGAACCAAGATCAACTTCCCCATCACCACTTGAGCTTCATGAAGTTGGTCCAAGCAAAAATGAAGAAGATGAGGAGGTTCATTTGCAAGAGCCTCATTTTCTTGAAGGGTCCGTAAAGATGAATGAAAAGAAGATCCAAGAGTCCCTCAGCATTCTCCATGACACTCAAGCATTGGTGTCAAATTCTTGTTGGAGAGCTACTTCATTGGAGGAAACATCCTTCCTTGAAGATATGGAGAAGATTCGAAGAGCAATGTGCCACATCAAAGGTAATTTCATGTCTTTGCTTTTTGATAGAAACCATTTGTTTGAGCTTAATGAATTGTTACATGATGCATACTTGAAGAATAATGAGGATATTCATAAGCTCACAATTCAAAATGAGCAACTTCTTGAAAAGTTGCAAGATACTTGTTTTTCCTCCTATGTTTCAGATTGTCAAATGGTAGATTGTTTGGAGGATTCTCATGACATGGTGGATCATGAGAAATGTGAAAATTTGAATGTTCTTGATGTGTTTGAAGATGAACTTGAAGAGATCCAAACACTTGATGTGGTGGAAGAGGAATTTGAATTGCCTCTTGATGAAGGTTATGCAATTTTTAAAGAAGAGAATGATTCCTCTACATTGGAACCAAACTATGACAAAGAGTTCACACTTTTGAAGGAGCTGCATGATACTACCCATATGGATCCTCCCCATGATGAAACTTCTGTACTTTTTGATCATTTGGGTGATTTGGTTCATTCTCCTACATCCTACAATTCCATGTTTTGCAACATTAGTCTCAATGAAGTATGGGTGAAAGGGTTCTTTTTGATGGTGCCACATGAGGAGTATGGAACTTCTAGATTTACTTTTTATGATGATATGGTTGGAGCACATTCTTATTCACATTTGCAGCAACATTATTTGTCACTTTATGATGATGCAAATCTACATGGATGCACCTATGATATGCATTTGAGTCACTTGAAGACTCATGGTTTTTTTTGCTCAACATTTGATTCATTTGATGTTGGAGGAACTTCATCCAACACTTCGGAGAATAGATTTATGATTGGAGAACATTTTTGTTGGCAGCCACATACTTTGTTATATTTTTATGGTTCTCACATTCATGGATGTATGGGTGAGACTTATTTGAGTCATTTGAAGTCTCTTTGTTTTTTCTGCTCATTATTTGGTTCAGATTTTAGTGGAGATTCTTCATTCACTTCTTGGATGAAAGAATACATGGTTGAATATTTTGATGCATATCACATCCTTTTGGAGCAGCATTATAGGACATGGGATCCTCACCTATGTCATTGGAGCAGATTTGATTGGTCACTTGAAGCTTGTATGCACTTGGAAAATCGTGGTCTACTTGCTTGGAGGTACAAGCACTTTTATGATTCTTTGATGAAGCACCTCCTTGATGTACATTTTCATTATGTTGTTATGTACTTTGATGATATATATTTGGTACTCATGATGTTTGGAAGAATGCATACAAGAAAATGGGATCCAGGAATCCTCTTATCTAATGGTGTAGGTTGGAGAGCACTCTTAATTGTTGGGGTGCAATACAAGCAATGGGACCCTGGAATAATTTTTATCTCATTGGTTTCAATTTTTTGGGGGAAACAAGAAGTATGGGAGATGGATTTCCCACTTAATAAAGTTATTTTTATCAGAGTAGTGCAGCAGCAAGCATGGTGGTTCCTCTCTAAAATCTTCATGGAAACCCAAAGACTCAAGGTTTGGCAATTCAATGGCAACTTCAAAGAATTATACAGAAAGCAGGTTCTTCAACACCCTTGTTTGAAATTGCTTGAGGACAAGAAATATTGGGAAGGGAGGATTTGTCATGTCCCAAATTTGGAATTGGGTCACAATGGCCTAATCACATTAGCCATATTCATTAGAGTTTGTAAAATTGGTGTTAAGGGTCAAATAATTGCCAAGGAGGAAAATTACTAGTTTTCTAGGTTTGGGGTGGAAGCTTTGGGATTTGGAATAAGGGGGATAATAAATGATGTTTAGACATTAGAAGGGTTCATGTATTTAATAAATAGAGTGAATAAAGAAATTCAAGAGAAATACTAAGTGACAAATGGTTTTGGAGACATATGGAGGATGTGGGACCCACACTAGCTTGATTTTTCATAATACATGGTATCTCTCTTTTGCAAATTCGAATTAATGGGAATGTGAACACTCTTGGGTGAGTTGGTAAGTCATAACACATGTCATTGAGCATCTTAGGTCGAATTTGGAAGGATTGGTAACCTCCATGGAAGATAAAGAGTCAAAGTGGAAGTTTGTGGACACTTGGGCTAGATTCCCTAGCCCTATGACACCAATGATGGAGCATCTATGACAACTATGACAAATTGCAGACCTGACCTCTGACATCTGACCACTATGACATGTCAGCCCCAAAAATAGGCTCAAAGAAGGCAAATTTGGGAGTGGGAGAAGCCAAAGAGACTCAAAATCGAATTTGGGAGAAGATGGAAGGTTGGAACTAGGAGACAAGTGGCAAATGTGGAATATTTCCTAAATGAAAATCTATTGAATCTATTGAGAGGATTTCGACCCTTAGAAGGCTAATGTTGGTTATAAAATGTAGAAATGAAGTATGAGAATGGCTTTTGATCATTTGTAGAATTTGCAATTGCATTTGTGAAGAGGGAGAGCTAGTGGATGACTAGTTTCTTGCCTTAGCCAATTTCGAGGGTGAAAGATTCCCATCCAAGTTGGCAATTGGAAAGGCCATTCAAACCTTTCATTTGGAGCTTTAATGGAGTCTTTATTTGTAGGTGTAAGCTACAGGGCAGTTCATGGTTTCTTCTATTGCAGCTCGCTCCTTCAACCATTTCCAATTTTGATGGCATATTCTTGATCCTTGAGGGAGGGCGTTTTTGGTGAGCTATTGTACTCTTTGGGGGAGCTTCTAATGCCCCATTTCTTTTTTAATATGAATTAAATACTTTGTTCTTCATCTCCAAAAAGTTTCAGGTCGAAATTCCAAGTATAAATGTATAAATCTCATTTTTAATGGAAGAACAATGCCATTTCCCCACTACCTTGTTGTGAGCCAATGTATTGATGATGATTTCGAATGAATGGATGATTCTCTGATATATTTGTGATAAATATACTGCCATGGATGTCTTATACAAGTTTCATGTACTGTACTTGAGCATTTGAAGCATTTTTACTCAGTTTAATTGCATTGGGAGAAGAAATAGTGCCATTTCCCCAAGGGTCGAATTGGGGATTTTTGCAGTTGAATGGAAGAGGGTGAGAACAGTTGTAATAAACCATTAATGGTGCATATGAGACCTTAATAACATAATTAACACATTACATATCTCTGTTCATAAATTTGAGTGGGTTTGGAGGCATTTGGGAAGCCATTTTCAGTACTTACCTTAGGGGGATTTGAACCCCAAATTACTAGTAAAATTGCATACTTGGTCCAGAATCTTAAGAGAGTTTGAAGAGGTATTTTGGTGGCCATATGTTATCCCTGAACATCATATTCAATTCCTAATATCATTCATAAACCTTCCTTGAAGATTTGAAGGCATTTGGAGTCAATTTGAGACCTAGAGACCAATACTAGCCAAAGGGAAATCACTAGTAAAGTTACCTACATTGACCAGAATTGAAAGAGTATTTGCAGAAGTGTTTTAAAGGTACAAAGGCATCCTTGAAACACATATTTATGTTCTAATATCATTCATATACCTTCTCATAATATTTGGGATCATTTGGGGCAAATTTGGGACCTAGAGATCGAAACTAGTCAAAGGTCGAACCAAGGAAAAAAGTGGAAAATTGCAATTTTAATAAAATTCCTAACAAGGGACATTACAAATACAATATACATATATGTGAAATACATTTCAAAGTTACATATACATCAACACACACATCTAGCCCTTCCACGCCCCTCACCTGCTCCATCTCTCTACACCCCTCCTCCTTCAAACCGCTTTCCATCCCTCCACGATCTCCCATTAACCATCAGCTACAATCCAATGCTGCTTCCACTGTCCACCATTTCTTTGTGCACACAACCCCCAGGCCGACCTCCTTTCACCTCTCCTCCAGCGTCAACCCCATTCTCTCCACTTCCTCTTGCTACTCCTTTCCGCGCACGCCTCTCCACCTTTCCCCCACAGCTCCCGCTCCACGCTCCTCCAACACCACCCTCTCCTGCCCGCTGCCAACATACCCTTCCTCCCCTCACCAGTCGCCCCCGCCATCTCTTGGCTCCCTCTCCTTCATGTCCTGTGCACCAACTCCTTTCCTCTTGGTAACCTCTCGCCATGCCACTACTCTCGACCACCTCGATTACTCCTCCTCTTGCATCCACCACCTCCCAACCCTCTCCACATAAACCCTAAAACAAAACAAAAAATCATAATATGATAATAAAATATTATTATTATTATTATTGTTTAAAATATGAATATAATATAATAATATTATTGTTTTAGATAATAATAATTATTGTATTTCTTTTCAATTTTTACAGACATCATGAAGTCATCCAATGAAGAATTGATAAAGCTTCTTGAGCAATTCAAGAGGGAGAGAGATGAAATTGTTGTCACTCAAAATCCATCCATACTTAATGACGACGATGAAAGTTTTGAGGAGAAGAGATTTAAATCCATCATCTCTCAGAGAATTGAAACAAGTAAGAATGGCATTGTTCACAATACTGAGGAGAGCCAAGCCATTGTTCTTATTAAGTATCCAAAAGATTGGGCCATTCTTGGTGACAACAATGACAGTTTTGAGGAAAAAAGATTTAAAACCTCTGTCTCCCATGGAATTGGCACATATAGAGATGACATTGATAAGAGCCAAGTCATTGTTGATAAATATCCAAAAGAGGACATATACACAGAAGATGAGGAAGATAGAATAAGGAAACCTATTGTAGAAATTGAAGAAAAAGATGACATCAAAGCGACAGAGCATGTATGTGCATTAGATCAACATCCACCAATTGTGGATCATGAAGTTGTAGATTATAGGTCTACAATAGCAAGTGACATTTCAAATGCAATTGTTCTTGTTGAGTAGGAGAAGACACTTGAACATTGTTCCCAATTAGTTTTATTAGATAAATCTATTGATCTGATGGATGAAGTTGGAAGCCATGGAAGTAGTAAATGTCTACTTAAACATGTTGGAAGAACTAATGATGTTTCTACAAACACAAGTGTAGATAGTTATGTAGAAATTGTTTCTTTGCACACTGTCACTTATGTTCCAAATGATAGTGAATATGATAACGGGCCTAATGTTGGTAAGCTAGAGGACATAAAAGGTATTTCATCCACATTGTTAGGAAGTCATGTGGAGCAAGTTATGAAAGATGAAAAACATTTATGTTGTTCCAGAATTGGATCCTTGGACACAGTCATATGTAAATCAAGAATGAAGGTCCTTAAAGTTCTTTCCAATAAAGAAGCCATGAAGGCTACGATTCAGAGGAAACTAGTACAAGACCTAAAGACTTCTAATCAGATTGATTCCAGTTTAGATGTGCATATTTCTTGTGACAACCACCACATATCTTTGAAATTGTTGGAATTTAAGTGCATAGACACTAAGATTGTAAGATGTAATCCATCTACAATAATATGGCTCCAGGAAATTCAGAAGACTGATGTGGAGATTTTCAAACTTTAAAGTCTTAAGAATAACCATTGTCCTAATTTCCAAGATCGAAGAACATCTTTTAAAAATACCTCCATCATTATGACATTGAATGTTGGAACCACAACCAATGCAAAAAGTGGAAGTAATGAAGGTCCACAAATGTTCATACATGAAATCCAAAAGGCGATATGCAAGACAAATAATTACAAATTGTATTGTTTCAAAAAATCACCACTCAAGCAGAAAGGATTACAACACAAATCTAGGATAAAGTTGATACTAGAAAAATTAGCTTTGAGGACAAAGCTCCTTAAAAGGGAGTGGCAATGCTACAAAGATTAAATGATATATTAAATTAAACATTAAATTATTAATTATTTAATTGAAGGGATGTAACCTTTCCTTAAGCACGCTCAAGCCTTATAAAAGGTGAGCTCTCTTGTAATATTTTAATCATCTAATATATTATTCTTATTTATCATTCCATATGAGAGTCAGATTCGACTATTAATAGTCCAACCGGATACGGTTGCTGCAAATATCATCTAGATAAACAACGACAGAGTTATGCATCAGACCTGTGAAAGCTATGTCCATAGCTCTCTGAAATGTGGCCCAGGCATTTATCAACCCGAAGGGCATTCGTCTGTAGGAGAAAGTGCCCCAGGGAGTTCTAAACGCAGTTTTAGACTGGTCATTGGGAGAAACCATAACTTGGTTGTATCCCGAAAAACCATCCAGGAGTGAGAACATTTCAGAACATGCCACCTTTTACAGAATTTATTCCATAGTTGGAATAGGGTAATTGTCCTTTTGGGACACCCGATTTAGATTTTGGAAATTGACACACAGTCTAATTTCGCCACTTTTCTTGCGCACATGCACCAAGTTGGTAATCCATTGGGTGTGCCTAACAGGAAAAATGATTCGGGCTGCCAGCAATTTTTCTAATTCCTTTTTCACATAAGGTTCCAAGCTGGGGTGCATTTTGCGTAATTTATGTTTATAGGGTTTCACCTCCGGCTTCATAGGTATGTTGTAGTGCATGATGCCTGTATCAAAGGTTTTCAACACGTCGTAAGTCCAGGAAAAAACATCCTTGTATTCTTTGCATAACTTAGTGATAGCCCTTCTCTCCTCGGGAGAACAATTAATTCCAATATTGATAAAATGAGGTTCTTGCTCAGTACCTAAGTTGACTGGCTCATAATTTAATGAGGAGTTGTGGGTTTTGCAGTTAGTTTTGTGTATGAAATTATCCTATAAATCATAGAACTTCTCTAGACTGATAACAGATTTCGGGAGAACATTTGAAGGATCAGAGAGTGATTTTTCATGTTCTTCCTCATCTATAGCCATGTTTTGAAATGTATCCTGGGCTGCGAGGAATTCAAGTATCTGTTGATCATCATCAAACACTTTCCAGCTTGTCACATTGCTAAGTATGGATGGCTTGTACATGAGTTCTATGGAAAAGGTTTGAGGTGACAAACCCTCTGGTGGTATCAATCTAGATGTTGTGTTTGCTAGGAGATCGACATCGAAATTATGTGACCTAGGGACATAATTAATATTAAACGCAGAAAAGGAGTTGGTGAGATCCCTTACTAGTTTCTGATAATTCATCAAGCGTGGAGACAAGCAGTGAATATTGTTCCTTACCTGTTTGACAATGATTCCGGAATCACCAAATCAATGAATTACCTACATGCCCATACCAATAGCCTTTTTAAGTCCTTGAACAAGGGCTTCGTATTCAGCCACGTTGTTGGTACAGTCAAATTCCAATCTGCATGCTATCATAGTTTTAATCCCTTTTGGGCTGATGAGGACACAACCTGCCCCAACTCCTTCCTTAGACCTAGAGCCATCAAAAAATAAAGTCCAAGCAGTCGGATCTATTCTAAAATTTGTATTTACATTAAAAACATTATGTACAACATCTCCAGTGAAAGGTACAGTGGTAAGTTGAGTGATCTGCAATTGTTTCTGTAAATTTTCATCTGTAGAACAGTCGGCAGGCAAATCCCCAAAGAAAGTGTCAAACGTGAAATGTTCAATGTGTGAATTAAGATAACCAGCGGGCTCACTTTAGTCATTCAGATCTGTGACAGTTTGTTTCATGAATGGTTCCCTACTAATTTTGATTTTGTTGGGTTTTCCATTATAGGATAACCATAGATGAGACCAGTCAGTGGCAAAGTATCCTTTAAGATTCTCTGACCAGTCCCTACTTAACCACATCACATGAGCTTCAGGAATGTCAACTACAACTATGTCTATAGTTTGGTGGATGCGTCGATCCGCATATAATGTAAGCAAGAAATTTCTCAACCTTCCTACTACTCTGACTTTTGATCTATTGAGTTGGATCATCTAAGTAGGGAAGGGTTACCATGTGGCATTAAGCTTTCTACAAACAGACAGTGGCATTACATTCGATGAAGCACCAGATTCTATCATGCAGTTATGTACATTCCTATTGAATATCTCGAAAGATAGAAGAAAAGGAGGTGTCCTTTTGCTTCCAGGTTTTTGATCATCTGATCTGGTAAGGGAGTCAAAGTTATTATTCTAGGATTCTCTAGGTTATTTGACTACCATGCTTTTGGGTAAGGTATCTCTCATAGAAGGAAACTTCAATAGTTCAAACAGAGAGATATTAGCCTTAACTCTTTTCAGATCTTCAACTAGATTATACTCGATCTCTGGAATAACTGTATCCCTTTGAGGAACAGTTTTTCCTTTATTGGGAACTGTTGTTGAGGATGAAGGTTCCTGAGGGGGTTGTGGTATTGACCTTGTGTTGTAAGGGTGTTGAAAGTTAAACACAGCCTCAGGTTCTTCTTCCTCTTCATTCATGGGGAGTTTGGAGAAATAGATAATAGTGTTTGCCTTAAAGTCCTCTTGTTCTTTGTTCTCTTCAGGTGACTGTGAATCCTGGTTGGTATGATCGTTCGAGGCTTCAGGGGTAGTTTGGGATTATGTTGCCAAGGATCTAAAAATGGAATAGATTTATTCATTTGAAAGTCCTTCGGTAGGGCCAGGAGGTGGTGGATTCTGAGGAGGATGATAAGATCTCCTAAAAGGGGGCCTTACAAAACCTCTATTTTGGTTTTGATTCTCGTTGTTGTTTCTTTTCAGATCGACCATCTCATTCGACATTTTCTGAAGAAATTTCTTTACATCAGTAATGTGAAATGGATCCTTGTTTTGGGTAGAAGCCCTAGGCACAATGTCAGTTTTCTTCCTAGATGTGGAAGTAGAGGGTTGTTCTTCTACTGCATCAAAGCCATCCTTAAGACAATAAATATATTTTTCAACTTGGATAGCTTTGGCATAGGATTCATATAAATTGTTTTTGTGTGCCCTCTTTACCCACATTCCAATGGGGGAAGAAAGACCCTTTTCATAAAAGGAAACCAGAAGCTCTTCTGCTAGAAGAACAGGAGCAGGAATTCTATTCTTTAGGTAAGAAAACCTTTGATTATAATCTTTAATTCTTTCTTTACCTTTCATATTTATCGAAGATAACTCCAAAACTAAATCCTGTGGTGTTTTGTCATCTCCAAAATTTTGGATAAACAACTTTTCAAAATCATCCCATGATGTAATAGATCAGGCTTCGAAGGAAAAATACCATGTAGATGCCTTGCCCTCAAATGTGTAAGGGAAGAGTCTGCAAACTACATCCTCGTGAATAACATTCCTAAGCCCGATGGCTTGCATGAAGGTTTTAATATGATCAAGTGCAGGTGACTTGTCATCTGGGTTATATTTAGGAAGCCATTTTTCTAGGTTCTTAGGTAACCTATGTTGATCACCAAGTATCCACACAGCATCTTGGTCAAGCCAAGGTCTATTCTGGCCTTCCCTAGCCATAGGTGGTTCTTCTTCTTCTTCAGGTGAAGAGTCAGGAGAATGTTCACTTTCAGATGAGGAGGATGAAGATGAAGGAGGAGACGGTGGTGGTCCACCTAGAGGGACTACTTGTGAGGGTAGTTCTGTTTCAGTAAATAATAAATCAATATTGAATTCAGGGGGTTGTTGCTGATTTGATGAACTACTTTGTTCTTTATTTTTCTCAGTGTTTTGTTCGGTGTTCTGTTCACCTGAATCTTGATTAACCTGATTTTCTTGAACGTTTTCCTGTGGATTAGTGTTTTCTTGGTGAATTACCGCTAACCCGTGATTTCTCTGTAAAGAGAGTCTTTACTGCAATCTAGCAGCACTGTCACTGGACCTCTTGAGTATCTCTTCAAGCAAAATAGGTCCTCTAGTGGGTGATCTAATTATGATATCTCATGTTGTTAGATCTTGGTGAGATATTGGGGTAACAAGGATAGTAGGGGGTTGTTGTACCGGTTTCTCAACAGAAGTAGATGCTTGAGTGTGACTACGGGTGATAATCAGTATTATTGTTGGAGGAGGTTTCTAAGTGTTTTTTTTAGGCATATTTAACTACTGGCCCTCCTTCTAGCTCCATTTGATGATGCCTCGGGGGTGTAGTGTAAATGCAAGGTGCTGGAATGGGGCCAAGGCACCCAACAGAGGGTGGAAAACTAGACTTAAAGGCCTCGAAAGACCCTACGCAAGGGCAGTTCTATCCCCAGCCTATTTTGTATGGAATTCTCCCATGGATATTCGGCCTCCACTGGCACTCTATGAGTTGATGGGTTTGATCAATAGATCAAAAGTGAAATAAGGAAAATAGAAGCTTAAAACTAAGTCTGCTCTAACTTAACCTATTGAAGACAAAAGGATCTATTCTTAGTTAGACCTATGCTAAAGAAAGGCTTTTTTTTGTGCAGTTCAATCTTGATGTGAAAAGAATAAGTGGGTTTATCAATTTCAACAGAAATGTTTAAAAATCGCATTCACTTATCAACTTATATTATAATCAATCAATAAAAATTAATGACAATATTCTAAGTATATAAACTAGTTCAATATTAAGCTGTAATCACTATGTTAATTGAAAAATTAACATTGATTAAATAGATGTGAGTCATTTGCAGAAATTGATAAAGAAAGTATCTTAATTAAAGAAATTTAACAAGATATCCTTATACAAAGATCAGTCATAAGAGAAATCAGTACAATAGATCTGTGCATTAATTTATATGCTCAAAAGAGTCACACACTGTAGATGACAATTTGAAAATAGAAATCAGACGCTGTCAAATAAATTTGAATGATAAACAGGAGATGATTCAAAAGGATTACTTTACTGTATTAAGAGGTTTGTAAACAAAATTACAAGGTTGCGGTAAAACAGAGTATCTCCACGTCGTCTCCTGCTGATTTCTCATCCAAAAATTATCAACCTCCCCTCTTAAGAAGTATTCTTCCTTAAATAAGGATTACAACAGAGTACCAAAATGGGAATCCCAAAAGATAGGGATTACAGAGTTTAAATCAGGCTATTAATCCAGGAAATTATGTCATAGTAATCTAAACAATTTTAACTCAACAGATTCCCTCCGCTTTGAGGTGAAGTTTGAACAAGATTCATCTTGGAATTTCGAAAAAATCCTGTAACAAAATTTGTAGAACTCGACAATGGCTCACTAGTTTTCGACAACAGGGAAGAGTCCATCCTCCAAACCTTCCTGTTGAATCGGAATCTCCCAGCTGATCCATAACGCTTTCAAAAACAGAAAAATCGTACAACAGGTCTTATTTCACGGGAGCTGGTGGAGGATCAAGTTCTTGATTTACTATGAAATCTCAGATAATAAAGTCATCTTGATCATACGGATGTTCACTGCTTTCCTCGTCATTCTTCTGAGGAGGTGGTAAGCAAACTGGCAGAATTTCAGAAAATTATTCTCTGCTTCCACTGCTGATATCAGGAACACCTGCATCAAAAGGTGGCGACATAGTTTTGGGGAATATCAAAGAGTAAATTTCTTCATCCATTGAAGATTCATTAAAGGATTCATAGTCTGTCTACACGTTACTCACCATATTGTCAGAAAGAAAGCTTTGCAAAACAAGAAATTTTCTAACAAACTTCAAATGACGAGCTAAGTGCTTCACATTCGCGGCCATATTTAAAAGTTTAAAGGAAATCAAAATGATTGAAGATGACAAGATGTTATGATTAAAAATCACATGAATTTGGAACCATAATCATTTGAAATTGGAATGAAATGACATCGCATCCTGTTAATCCAAAATGGATTAGAACAAGTACAATTTGAACAGAATCAGGCATGATCCAGCATCGTATCTGAAAACTTGTAATTACAGGTCAATCTTATCAAGCAATCATATCTTCAAGATGATCATGAAGTGCAAATCAAAGTCAAAACCCTGACCATGAAAACAATGAGAGTGAGGCATTACAACGTAAATTCGAATGATTGAATTTTATCCACTGGATCAACTGAATGGACGGTGAGGATTTAGCAATGCGGGGCGTGGGATAAGACCTTGGGGGATTGTTCCTAAGTTTATTCATGATTCCCGAACGCCATAACCCGATAGTTGTGGGTTTCGAAAATGCAAACATAAATCAAAACACACAACGCATTACCATAATATACAACCCAACAGTTGCGAGTTGTGGGTTTCAGAAACATTCTACGCAAGTAAAAGGAGAAACGGGAATCCGAAATCCGAAAGTCACAACTGCGGGTTTCTAGTTTTGGGATGACGATTCCCAAACGTATTAACAAGAGGTTCCCGCAACCTGAACCTTTCGAGTTGCGGGTTTCGGGTTGACCAAAATCAAACAAGCTGAAAATTGATTTCCCGCAACCCGCAGCTGTCGAGTTTGGGTTTTCGGAAAGTCGGGTTTCAGGTAGGCAGAGAACAAACAACAAAATACTTGAATTTGAATCTCTCTGCGGCCAAAACACTTGGAAATTTTTTAAAGGAAAACAATAACGATGAAGCCAAGCAAAGGCATAGGTACAAGATTGTAGAAACCAAGCTCAAAATTCATGTTCACAAGAACACTTGCACAAATATCCTTGTGCTAATTTTAGAATCGGGGCTCTCATGCTTAATTGAAGCATGGGATCTATTGTGGCCACAACACTTGGATAATTACAAAAACAAGGAGGGAAAAGGGATATGCATGCAGAAATGTTTACCTGGCGGTACAAGATCAGATATATGATCATATTCATTCGAAATATAGTATTGGCCTTCCTCTAACTAGATTGTTTCAACAACTACACGTGGGTCCACTGCAAGTGATACATGATCCCATTCATCAACCCAATCTATTGATTCACACTCATCCCACTCACAACTACTGAAAGACCCACAAAAGAAAGCAAGTTTTCGCATCCATATTTCAAATAAGGGGTTGTTTGAGATTCGAACCGAATGAAATCCACAAGTTCCTTGCATAGTACTACAACTATAAGAACGCAATCGATCTATATCAACTACATTCTAGAAATTTCTGACAACATGTTCTCTACCTGTTGGTATGTGTTGCTCCATGGTTCGATCTAACATATTTTCTTTGCACCATCGAACTATGGATTCGGCATTCTGAATATGAGGGTCTCTCATACACCTCATCTCCTCCCTTCGTAGGTCATTTTTGAGACATGCTCTAGCCTCGTCGTGCTCTCCCTTTCCATGCTCGGTCTCAAAATAGTTCCATACATGCAACACATCATAAGTCTTGTGAAAAATACTCAACCATTGGAAAACACGTGCATTTTTGAACTGGCCTGCACAACCATCTGACCATATCCAATGCTGATCCATCTGTATACCTCTCTCCTTCAGCTGATCATAGAAAATTTTGAAGCAATGCTGCACATAATGCAGGTCGTGACACCTATCGTCACTGATGTAGAAGTTGGTCTCTTTCAATATTATCCTCATGTCATTGCTTCTCTCTGGTGTGTGCCTGTACGTGATATGGACCATTATGCTAACTTCGTTTGAATGGTAGTATTGACTTTGAATCTCATTCTGTGGCTGTAGGGTGTAGTTTTCAGCAAAGTCCACAACCGACAATATTGTGCCATTGGGAAAAGTGTCCCTGCACTGTCTGTATTGTTCATCCTGCCATCGTGCTACATGGACATGTTGTACATACTGCTTAGTATTTTGGTAGAATTCCTTCATGAAATTTCAAATTTGTACTTGGTGCCACAAAACCAAGGGCATTAATACAACGTGAAATTTTCAATATGAATATATATATATATATATGTGTACAATATGAAAGTATGCAAACTTAGATTACCTCTGACTTCACCAATGCAACTTTTTTGCTTTCCTTCGAAGTATCTACTTGATATGTTATGTACTGGAAGTTCTGCATTTCTACTGACATCCTCCCAAATTCGTGCTCCACGGTTGCGTGGATGCAGCGGCTCAATAATGCAAATCCACTACAACTAGAACACGTCCCATATAAACATGATCTGTTATAATATTTTGTCCTTCGGGTCTTGGACACATTATGCTATGTATAAATTCTCTGGATGCATTCGGTGGTTGTAACGATGGGAAATCCTGCACAATGTTAGTATGCAAACCACAAAATATATGTATATATGTATCATAATAGTACTCAAATTCTACATGGTATCTACAACAACATGTATTGCGATCAATGCAAATTCTAACATACCAGGGTTTGCATTTTTCAAAGGAGCTTTGGCCCAAGTTCAATTGTGTGTTCTCATTCTTGAACCTCTCATAGAGTTTTGTTTGTGTCATGTCAAGGAAGTGCTTGACATGGGGTTCACCCCCCCCTAACACCTTTTCTCAACTTTAAAACATCTCTTTGATTCGATGACGGTCTAGTGTTATCATGCCAAAACTTTTGCACTAGTTCTTTAACAACATCAATGAGCTTCATGTCTGAACAAGGTAACCTACCAACAAAGGCCCAACAATCTTTTTGGCCTAGGGTCTCAAGTTTTTCTCTAATGTAAGAATACTTTTGAAGAGTCTTTCTATCTACTTTAACGATTTTACATGTGTGTGATAGCAGGCGACGTTGCCTTGTGGATTTTCCTACAATCGATTCCGATAGTACACGACGGACCGCATTAAAATCTTTTGTACGAGAAGTTTTTCCAATCAATTTAAATGCGGATGGTAGATTTCTAACAACATGATTGTTTGCCTCTGAACTTCTAACTACCTTTATGCCCAAAATTCTCCTAACATGAGCTAGACAATGTGATTTTAACAAAACAAAAAACAATTGACATTTTGTTGCATCAGTTTTGGATTCAAAAAAATATTTGATTATCTTGCTACAATGGAAATCAATAGTGCGTCTGGGAATCTTACCTTCAAGTCCTGAAAATGAACTTTCATCCACATGAATACGTCTAGGAGTTCTTCATCATCCGGTTGATAGTCGAGGCAAGGGAGTCGGAAAGGAAGTACGAGTCTCGTCAACAGTTTATTGTGGCCCTTCGTTCACAAATTGGTCCTGTGAGGGAGTGTGTTCACCATGTGTGTGCTCTTCTTGGGGAGGTTTTCAATTAAGAACTTGTTCAACATCCATCCCTTCATACTCGACATCAGGCAAGATTTGATTGACTTCAACCACTTCGTCATTGCTTGTTGATGGATCTAAGGCACTAACATTTTGATTTCTACGGTTTTGCATGTACAACCTGGCATTTTCTCTTATCTCATGGGACTTTTCAAGGGGCAGCTCCTTCCTTCTAGACTTTCTTTTATTATTACATATGTTTCCCATATTCAATGCATATTTTAGAAAAACAAAAATATCACCCCTGCAAGAATGAACAACAAACAAGATATTAAAACTCGATGTGCATGATTATTAAAGCTCGATGTAGCAATTGATTATGTACAACAACATCTAGTGAGAATGTTTTCATATAATCTTAAAAGCTATTTGGAATTCCCTACATATAACTACAACAGCACCTCTAGGAACTCAATAGGATGGTATTGGATGGTGGTATGGGATGTTAGTACGTGAGCAAATTCCCTACAAGGGAGAATCTCATACTCACTTCATTTTCATGGTATGGATGAGGGAAAATAGCCCCAAAAGACTAAGAGTTTTCAATTCTTTAGGTGTTTGTGTGACTTGTTGTAGTGAAACCATGAGGAATTCAACAAATGTTTGTCTACCAGATGGAGGAATGTGATTATGAAATGTTATTGGTGGTGATGCAAGTATTTTTTTTTATATTATCTTCATGAAAGGTTGAAAGCATTGCTTGGTGCATGTTGTAGTTTTTTTTTGGTGAGATGTTTTTATTGTCTATGTTGAAGATTAAGAAGACTAAAATAGATCTATCATACAATTCATGAGGAAAAACCAAAATAGATGCCATTCAAACAAGTGAATGAATACTAAAATACATTTAACAAGATAAAATTGTCACCATACCTCAAGGATTATGATTTCTCTTTGCTTCAAATGTAAAATGCTCATTTGATGTGTCCACTATATGTAATAAGAGTTCATGTGTGTCCAAGTAGCATGAGAATTCAATCCAAGGAGCCAAATAGAGTCCAATTGTTGTGTATTCACTCAAATGATCCAAATAAAGCCCAAGATGTGTGTATTCCATCCAAATAGCCAAATAGAGCCCCAAATGTTGTGTATTCTATCCCAATGGTCAAGGAAGCACCAAATGGTGTATGAATTCAATATAAAATGTAAATGTTTGTTGGACTGTGCGTGAAAAAAGCCAACAAAATGCGATGAAGCAGCGAGAAAATGAGGGAGAAGAGCACGGGTGTTTTTCTAAATTTCATCTTCAGCAGGGACGTGCATGCGCCAAGGAGCACGTGCGCGTCCCTGCTGAATGTTGTATAGTTCGGTGGGTAACGTTCACTGCATTTATTACCCAAAAAATCTAAATGTGTTGGTTTATTCCTAGAGCCCCTCCCCTATAAAATCCTTTAGGCCCTATTCTAACCCATAATCCCTAAGTGCATTTAAGTGCTTATGGGTGTTTAGTGGTTTTGGGGTTAGGGTTATAAGGATTGTAGATTAAGAGTTAAAGGTTATAGGGATTATAGGCAAGTTATGGGGTTAAATGTCATCATCATCTTCATCTTCATCAGCATCATCTAAATAGTTTTTATCATCATATGGAGCTTTTCTAATTTTGGATATAAGGAGGATATAAGATGGTGATGATGCTGATGATGATGGAGATGTTGATGATGATGAAGATGTTGATGATGATGGTGACGGTGACAGTGATGGTGATGGTGATGAATATGATGATGATGATCATGGAGAAGATGATGATGATGGATATGTTGATGACGAAGGAGGGGATGATAATGATGATGGAGAAGTTGATGATGATGATGGTGATGATGATGCGAGGAAGGTTTGATGATGAGGAGGAGGGTCTTCATATTCGACACCATCATCATCTTCATCATCATTGTCAACTCCCCCTTCCTCATCAACATCTCCATCATCATTATCATCATCATCTTCATCATCATCACCATCCTCATCATCATCATCATCATCGTCCTCCTCTTCATCATCATTGTCGTCTCCATGATGATGATCATGATGATGGATATGTTGATGAGGAAGGGGGAGATGAGGACAATGATGATGATGATGCGAGGAGGGTTCAATCATGATGGGGGAGAGGAGGACGATGATGATGATGAGGATGATGGTGATGATGATGAAGATGATGATGATCATCATCATCATCATCATCATCATCTCCATCATCATCATCATCCTCATCACCATCATCATCATCATGAGGATGAGGATGATGATGGTGAGGATGATGATGAAGAGGAGGAGGATGAGGATGATGATGAGGATGATGGTGATGCAGATGATGACGATGATGGTGATGATGATGACATGATGATGATGATGATGATGATGGTGATGGTGATGAGGATGGTGGTGATGACAGTGGTGATGACGATGATGATGATGAAGATGATGACGATGGTGATGATGGTGATGATGATGAAGATGTTGATGATGATGACGATGGTGATGCAGATGATGATGATGATGATGAAGATGATGATGATGATGGAGATGATATAGATGTTGATGAGGAAGGGGGAGATGACAATGAATATGAGGAGGATGATGCAGATGATGATGATGATGGTGAAGATGATTATGATGATGATGAATATGTTGATGATGATGATGATGGTGATGACGATGATGAAGATGATGATGATGATGGAGATGTTGATGAGGAAGGGGGAGATGACAATGACGATGAAGAGGAGAACGATGATGATGATGATGAGGATGATAATGGTGATGGTGATGATGATGATGATGATGATGATGGTGATGATGAAGAGGAGGATGATGGTGATGAGGATGATGATGGTGATGGTGATGATGATGATGGTGGTGATGGTGATGATGATGATGATGATGATGATGATGATGATGATGTTGATGATGATGATCGTGATCATCATCATCGTCATCATCATGATAATATTCATCACCATCATCCTCATCTCCATCATCATCATCATCTTATTCATCATCATCACCATCATGATCGTGATCATCATCATCACCATATTCATCACCATCATAATCATCATCCTCATCACCATCATCCATCATCATCATCATCCTCATCACCATCATCCCCATCATCATCATCATCATCATCATATTCATCATTACCATCATCATCATCATGATCATCTTCATCACCATCATCATCATCATCCTGATCACCATCATCCTCATCTCCATCATCATCATCTTGTTCATTATCATCACCACCATCGTGATCGTGATCATCATCATCACCATCTTCATCACCATCATAATCATCATCCTCATCACCATCATCCTCATCTCCATCATCATCATCCTCATCTCCCCCTTCATCATCAACATCTCCATCATCATCATCATCATCATCATCCTCATCATCCTCACCATCGTCCTCCTCTTCATCATCGTCATCATCATCAACATCTTCATCATCATCACCATCATCATCATCATCAATTCAGCATCACCATCATCATCATCATCATCACTATCACCATCATCATCATAATTCTCACCATCATCATCCTCATCATCATCATCCTCATCACCATCACCCTCATCCTCATCATCATCATTGTCCTCCTCTTCATCATCATTGTCATCCCCCCTTCCCCATCAACATATCCATCATCATCACCATCATCATCATCAACAACATCTTTATCATCATCATCATCATCATCATCAATTCATCATCACCATCACTATCACCATCATCATCATCATCCTCACCATCATCATCCTCATCACCATCATCCTCATCCTCATCATCATCATCGTCCTCCTCTTCATCATCAGTTCCATCTCCCCCTTCCTCATCAACATATCCATCATCATCATCTTCTTCATCATCATCAACATCATCCTCATCACCATCGTCGTCATCATCAACATCTTCATCACCATCACGACGATGGTGATGAGGATGATGTTGATGATGATGAAGAAGATGATGATGATGGATATGTTGATGAGGAAGGGGGAGATGACAATGATGATGAAGAGGAGGACGATGATGAGGATGAGGATGAAGATGATGATGGTGAGGATGATGATGATGATGATGATGGTGATAGTGATGATGATGGTGGTGGTGGTGATGAATTGATGATGGTGATGATGATGAAGATGTTGATGATGATAATGATGGTGATGAGGATGATGTTGATGATGATGAAGAAGATGACGATGATGGATATGTTGATGAGGAAGGGGGAGATGACAATGATGATGAAGAGGAGGAGGATGAAGATGATGATGATGAGGATGATGATGATGATAATGATAATGATGATGGAGATGTTTATGAGGAAGGGGGAGATGACAATGATGATGAAGATGTTGATGATGATGGTGGTGGTGATAATGATGATGATGATGAGATGATAATGATGATGATTGTGATGATGATGAAGATGTTGAGGATGGTGTAGATGGTGATGAAGATGATGATGATGATGATGAATATGATGATGATGATGGAGATGTTGATGAGCAAGGGGGAGATGACAATGATGATGAAGAGGAGGAGGAGGATGATGATGATGAGGGTGATGGTGATGATGATGAAAGATCATCATCATCATCGTGGTCATAATCTCCATCATCATCTCCATCACCATCATCATCACCATCACCATCACCATCATGATGGTGATGCAAATAATGATGATGATGATGAAAATGATGATGATGATGATGGAGATGTTGATGAGGAGGGGGGAGATGACAAAGATGATAAAGAGGAGAATGATGATTAGGATGATGAGGATGATGATGATGATGGTGAGAATGATGATGATGATGGTGATGATGAAGAGGAAGACGATGATGGTGATGAGGATGATGGTGATGAGGATGATGATGATGATGGTGATGATGATGACATGATGATAATGATGGTGATTATGATGATGATGGTGGTGATGAGGATGATGGTAATGGTGGTGATGATGATGAAGATGATGATTATGATCGTCCTCCTCTTCATCATCCCATAATCATCATTATCATCATCATCATCATCCTCATCATCATCATCATCATCATCATCCTCACCATCATCATCCTCATCACCATCATCCTAGTCCTCCTCTTCATCATCATTGTCATCCCTCCCTTCCCCATCAACATATCCATCCTCATCATCATCCTCATCATCACTGTATTCCTCTTCATCATCATCATCATCATCATCATCATCATCATCATCCTCACCATCATCATCATCGTTCTCCTCTTCATCATCATGTCATCATCATCACCATCATCATCATCATCCTCATCGCCATCATCCTCATCCTCAACATCATCGTCTTCCTCTTCATCATCACCATCATCATCATCATCCTCACCATCATCCTCATCATCCTCATCCTCATCATCATCATTCTCCTCTTCATCATCATCATCATCAACATCATGATGATGATGATGAGGAGGATGATGGTGACGATGATGATGATGATTATGATGATGACGATGATGATGATGAGGATGAGGATGATAGTGATGAGGATGAGGATGATGATGATGATGGTGATGGTGATGGTGATGGTGATGGTGATGGTGATGAGGATGATGATGATGATGAGGATGTTGATGGGGAAGGGGGGGATGACAATGATGATGAAGAGGAGGACGAGGATGATGGTGATGAGGATGATGATGGTGATGATGGTGATGATGATGATGATGATGGTGATGATGATGATGAGGAGGAGGAGGAGGAGGAGGAGGATGATCATAATCATCATCTTCATCATCATCACCATCATTACCATCATCCTCATCACCACCATCGTCATCATCATCAGCATTATCATCATGCATCACCATCATAATCATCATCCTCATCATCATCACTATCACCATCACCGTCATCATCATCATCACCATCACCATCATCATCCTCATCACCATCATCCTCATCCGGATCACCATCATCGTCATCATAATCATCATCATCATCATCATCACCATCATCCTCATCATCATCATCATCATCATCATGTTGATGATGATGATGATGAAGAGGATGATGGTGAGGATGATGATAATGATGGTGATGATGACGATGATGATGATGAGGATGAGGATGATGGTGATGAGGATGATGATGGTGATGGTGATGGTGATGGTGATGATGATGATGATGGTGAGGATGATGATGATGATGATGATGATGATGAAGAGGAAGAAAATGATGATGAGGATGAGGATGATGGTGGTGAGGATCATGATGATGATGGTGATGATGATTATGACATCATGATGATGATGGTGGTGATGAGGATGATGATGGTGATGATGGTGATGATGATGAATATGATGATGATGATCATCATCATCGTGATCATCATCTTCATCATCATCATCATCTTCATCACCATTGTCATCATCATCAACATCTTCATCACCATCATCATCATCGTAATCATCATCATCACCACCATCATCCTCATCATCACCATCATCATCATCGTCCACCTCTTCATCATCACCATCATCATCATCATCCTCACCATCATCATCATCATCATCATCCTCCTCATCATCATCATTCTCATCTTCATCATCATTGTCATCTCCCCCTTCCTCATCAACATCTCCATCATCATCATCATCTTCATCATCATCACCATCATCATGATCATGATCATCATCCTCATCACCATCATCATCCTCATCCTCATCCTCATCCTTATAATCATCATCATCATTATCATCATCCTCCTCTTCATCATCATTTTCATCTCTCCCTTCGTCATCAACATCTCCATCATCATCATCTTGTTCATCATCGAACTGAACTGGGGAGATTCGAAATTGCGACCTATGTCTAGTCCAAGGCTACCACTTTCAAGCTTGAAGTGCAGCTGACAATGGATGACACAAGTGTGGTTTATTAACACCCTATTATTTTTTCGCTGCAAATTATATGTATTCTTTAATTTCATTTTTCAACTTTACGTATCCCTTTGTATGTTTTCTTTAATATACTTTGTCAACTTTATGTATCCCCTTGACACATGAAATTAAAGAATGCGTGCGTGCTCTCTGACACGCGTGTGCACAATCACGCATGTACGCTCCTAGTGACGTGTGCACGCATCTACCCATGCGCGTATTTGCACGCACGCGTGACTGGATTCACATTTTTTTGGTACCCTTGTAGGTTTGGTATTAGCTTTGGATTGCCAAACCTTGAGACTCGGTCTGATTTGGTTTGATTTGTGGCAGAACACAACAATTTCTGTAACTTCATGTTTTTCACGCCTAGTTCTGCATATGCTCCACTTGTGCACTACTGATGAAATTGCACACACTTGTCGAGCTCTGTGTGCAGACTCTAATTATATATTTTTTGAAAAGATCTGTTATTTTTTTCTATTTTTAATTCATTTTTAACTGCACTCATGTCAAATTTGTAAAAAGCATAGTTTGTTTATTTGGCCTATAACGTTTTTTTAGCTTACCTACTTCGAGAACGGAAAAGAACCCGCGTAAGAGTACAAGAATACCTACAAGCTAAAAATAAATAAAAAAATTTGATTGTGTTCAGACCATGATACAGTGGCTCAACACTTGACCATGTCGTTTTAGGGCTTCACTGACTTTCGTAATTTAAAAAATATATAAAATTAATTTTTAAAATTTTGGAAAAATAGCGCCGCACAAGATTTGTCTGTTGCCTATGCCTCTACATATTTTTTTCCTCATAAATTGACAATATACATAACAAACAGGTGGCTCAATTAAAAGATATGCATTATGTTTTAGAGAAAAAATAACATACCAATCTTAAAATAATGACATTTTAGGGTGGTTATACCACGTTTCCATAAATAAAAGTTATATATTCTGGAAGGTCATCCGTCATTCTACGTTTCATCTTCTTACACCTAATTTGAAAAAGTTTTGTAGGTACCTCTAATAATTCATTTTAATGATAATATTTATGTTTTTCCAGCATGTCATTGCAACTAACGTGTCATAATTGGGTATCATTACCTTGTACCAGCCCCATAGTTAACCATCCCCAACCAAATTCAACCATATTGTTGACCATGGTTGACTATGGTTGAACATGGTTGGTTAATAATAATAATAACCAATTACGATTGTTAAAATTAACAATATTATTATTATTAACCATGGTCAACCAAAGTCAACCATATGGTTCACTTTGGTTGACGATGGTTGGCTACCATTGACAATGGTTGACTTTGTTTGACCGTGGTTAAACATGCTTGACTATGGTAAATGCTCAACCATGGTCAACCATAGTCAATCAAAAGTCAACCAAAGTAAGAAATTCAACCATGCTTAACAGAATTCAACCATGGTTAGCCCAAAGTCAAACATAGTCAACCATGCTAAACCATAATCAACCATGGTCAACTGAAGTGAACCAAATTTAACCATGGTTGACGATGGTCAACCATACACATTCAACTATGGTCAATCATAGTCAACCATAGTTCACCAAAGTGAATTAGTCAACCACACTCAAACAAAGTCAACCATATTTAAATATGGTCAAACAAAGTCAACCATATTTACATATGGTCAACCAAAGTCAACCATATTCAACAATAGTGAATTAGCCAACCACAGTTGACCATCGTAAACCAAAGTCAACCATATTTAACCAAATGAAACCAAAGTCAACCATGGTGAACCATAGTCTCCATGGCCGACTAAAGCTAACCATAGTCAATCATGGTCTTGAACCATGGCCAATCAAAGCTGACCATAACCAACCATGGTCAACCATAGCCAACCATGGTTAACTATAGTCAACCATAGTCAACCATTGTTGAGCATGGTAATCCAAAGTCAACCATGGTAGACCATAATCAGCCATGGTCAACTATAGTGAGCCATCGTTAATGAAATTTAACCATATAGTTGACCATGGTTCACTATGGTTTACAGTAGTCTATAGTTGGTTAATAATAATAATACTAATAATAATTATAGTAATAATAACCAACCATGGTCATCCAAAATCAACCATGGCTAACCAATGCCAACCATAGTCAACCATAGTCAACCAAGATAACCCAAAGTTATCAATGGTCAACCATACTCAAGCATGGTCAACTAAACTCAATCATAATCAACCTTGGTCAACCCAACTCAACCATAGTTAACTATCCTTAACCAAAGTCAACCATATGGTTGAGCATAGTTGGTTAATAATAATAATAACAATAATTGACTACGATTGTTAAAAATAATATTAATATTATAATAAACCATGGTTGTTTATTAACTATGGTTGACCATGGTCAACAATAGCCAACCATGGTCAACCATGGTCAAACATATTCAACAATGGTCAACCAAAGTTAACCATGGTCAACCATACTTAACCAAAGTCAACCATGGTCAACCATCCTCAAACAAAGTCAACCATATGGTTGACCATCGTTGACTATGGTTTCACATGGTTAATGATGGTTTCTTAGTAATATTATTATTATTATTATTATTATTGCTATTATTATTAGTGGTCGACTATGGTTGACCATGGTTAACTAGTCAATTATGGCAAAACAAAGTCACCCTTAGCTAACCATGGAAAATTATAGTCAACCATAGTCAATTATGGCCAACCAAAGTCAACCATAGTTAAATAAAGTCCATTATAGTCAACCATAGTCAACCATTTCAACCAAAGTCAATCATAGTTGAACATTGTCAATCATGGTCAACCATAGTCAACCATGGCCAACTAAATCTAACCATAGTAATCCATGGTCAACCATGGCCACCAAAGTTAACCATAGTCAACCATGGTCATTTAAAGTCAACCACATTCAAGCATGGTTGACCATGGTCAAACAAAGTCTACCATGGTAGACCATAGTTAACCATGGTAGACTAAGTCAACCATGGTCAATGATGGTCAATGATCGTGAACCAAAGTCAACCATATGGCTGACCATGGTTAACTATGGTTGAACTTGTTTGACCATGGTTGGTTAACAATAATAATAATAACAACAACAATAACAACAAAAACCAACTATGGTTAACCATTGTGAGCCATGGTCACCCAATGTCGACCATAGTCAACCATGGTAACCAAAATCAACCATGGTCAACCCAAATCAACCACGTTCAACCATAGTTAACCATCCCCAACCAAAGTCAACCATATTGTTGACTATGGTTGAACATGGTTGGTTAATCATAATAATAACCAACTATGATTGTTAAAATTAACAATATTATTATTATTAACCATGGTCAACCGCGAACAACCATAGTCAACCATATGGTTCACTTTGGTTGATGATGGTTGACTACCGTTGACAATGTTTGACTTTGTTTGACTTTTCTTTAATATCAATTAATTATTTTATTCTCAATTTACTTTATATTTTATTTTACTTATCTTTAATTTTTTATATTTGTTTAATTTTTATTTTATATATTTTACTATTTTATTTTTTATTTTACTTTTATTTATTTAATTTTTTTTCACTTATATTTATTTATTTTTTTTTCTTTTATTTATTTATTTAATTTACTTTAATTTACTTTACTTTATTTTTTTAAAATTTAATTTAGTTTATTTTATTTTATTTCCACTTGTTTATTTTTTATTCTATTTTAATTCTTTATTTTACTTTATTTAATTTACTTTGTTTTTATTTAATTTTTTTATTTAATTTACTTTACTTTATTTTATTTTATTTTTATTTTAGTATTTCTTGGTTGCGCCGGCTATCCACTAGCAACAACCACATTTTCAAAGGTAGTTGTATTTGTCGATCGACAAATATCAACCACTTTTAGATGTGTGGTCATTGTTGATATACACCGATCGACGAATATCAACCACATTTAAAAATGTGGTTGTTGCTAGTTAGTATTATATTCATCTCCGAACTGATAGGTTTCATTCTTTTGGTTCGCTTCGTCTCCAGTCGAAGGCCCATATATTTGGTAGATTTTTATGGAATAGATGGACACTTCCCCCACCTGTGCTCCACTATGATACAACACCCTTATGCATGCATTCTTCTTCTTCTTATTGTTTAATTTTAATTAATTAATTTATTTTATTGGACGGATGGATGCTTCCCCTCCACCGGCTGTAGAAATGCATAAAAAAAGCACACCAATTAATTTTTTAAATCTAAACTGTTCATTACTGGACACCACTAAGAATATTCTAGGATCATTAAAACTTGACTGGTCATTTATGTCTAAATTTGATCTAAATATGACTGTGTGTGAAGTCATATTATTAATGTTTGAATAAATATCTTCTATGTGCGAAGGTGTTATGGATCTAATTGTGTTTGGATTCAGAGTTGTGTTGGAATAGATATGATTTGTGAGTGAATGTGGTTTGAAGTTGATTGAAACTGCTATGCATGAAGTCAACTTGTGTTCGGAGGGTTATTCTAAATCTATTAGGAACCCATGTATTTACTTTGTTAGTATATTGTTGTTGGACGCATATGCTTTGTAAGACGTCCCGTAGTATTTGTTGATCCATAGTTTGTGTTATTGTTGTTGGGTGCATATGCTTTGTAAGTCGTCCATAGTATTTGTTGACCCATAGTTTGTATTGGCCCATGGTTTTGACCCATAGTACTGGCGCCTAGACTTAGTATATAAGTGTGTGTTGAGGCCAATGAAGTTATTTGTATTAAGCTTGCTCAAAGGAGGTTGCCCCCTCGAAGTGGCTTGTAATCAATAAAGTGATTATGAGTTCTGTTATTACTGCTATCTCGTGTATTTTCATTAATTAATTGTTGCAGGTTCTTCACATCTGGTATTAGAGCACTTTCTTGGGCTCATTGGGTGAAATTTCTGCCAAATTTTTTTTCGCATCTGTTGTAGGTTCAGATCTAGGAATAATCCATATCCACTTAACTATGGGAAGTACTTGGGCATAATCCATAAAACTCATTGTGAGGAGTACCACAGGAACCCCAAAGTAGCTGGCCCATTGAGAGGACCTACCAGCAAAAAGGGCAATGACCCCTACCTGATTGATTAGTTCCTACCCATGAGGTAAACCAAGAGCTGTCATTTGTGGCAAAGCGGTTATCAGTTTTATCGGAGCCATGGAGTGAGGGGTACTTCCCCAATACGCAAGCTGTCAGACAGCATTGCTGGCCGAGTGAATCCCCTGAACCATTAGGGAGCCGAGCATATGGGCTCCATATCTATTTTTAGTTGATAAATCGCAGATTCCATCTGTCAAGAACTGTTGCCAATCACTTCCGTGCCATTTCAGATCTATCTATGGTCAATCACTTTCATGTCATTTCAGAGATATCTGTTGCCGATCCCTTCCACACCGCTTTAGTTCCATCTGTTGTCGATCCCTTATGCGCCGTTTCAGATCCATTTGTTTCCAATCCCTTCTGCGCCATAGTAGATCCATTCTAAAAAAAAACAGTTTTTTCGCCATATCTCCCTTGTTTTCACTCAGTTTCCCTTGAAACTTCCCTGACACCCCTTTCATCCCATTCTGTATCTTTCATTCCTAAGGACCCTATCCCAAATTCCACTTCCCAAAGCCAGAAATCTCACATTTGTCTATTTTTAGGGTTTGCCATAACTTCTTTAATTTTCACCCATTCGCCTTCAAATTTTGCCACCATGTTCATTTCCTATTTCTACCTCTTTGTCCCTCTCTGAAAAATTTTCTCATTCTTTCACCCCTCTTCTGAAATCCTCATTTTCTGCTTCCCTATCCATTTGAAAGTGTCCAAAACCCAGTCAACCCCAATTACCCATCAAAGTTTTTCCCACATCCAAATTTTCCTTTACTAAATAAGCTTTTGTTTGTGTTTTTCTACCCATTCAAAAAAAAAAAAAAACTCCTGGTTATGTTTGTCACCTGTGCTGAAGCAAAAACCATGGAGGAAGCACTTGCAGCCATCCAAACCAAACTCCAGGATCTGGATGAAATGTTTATCGGCCTCCATCTTGAGCATTCAGCCATGAACAACAACGATAGTTCGTCTTCATCAGACAATGGGTTCTCTTCTTCCAGCAATTTCCGTGGTCCGAAGCTCGATTTTCCTCACTTCAATGGTATTGATCCAATTGGTTGGATCTATCGTGCAAAACAATATTTCAGTCTGCATAATACTTTTGATGTCACCAAATTTCCACTTGCATCCTTTCATTTGGAATAGGAAGCTCTTCAATGGTACCGTTGATACATCAAGGCTCATGAAGAGCCAAAATGGCCAGATTTTTGCCAGCTCCTTTTGCAATGATTTGGTCCTAGTTCTTTTGATGACTTCATAAGAGCCCTCACTAAACTTCACCAAATTGGCACTGTGAGAGAGTATTGGATAGAATTTGAGAAACTAACCAATCAAACAGAAGGATTCTCTCATGAATTCTACAGGATTTGTTTTATCAGTGGTCTTAAGGATGAAATCTGCTTAGAGGTTAAAATGTTCTGTCTCAACACAATGATGGAAGCCCTAGGGTTGGCTAAGTTAGAAGAAGACAATATTGCATCCCAACAATGCTCCAAATCCATTTTGTTCCTTTCTGAAATATGGGTTCTCAACAACCTCCCATCCTACCAGCTCCTCGACCAACTCCTATCGAGCATTTGTCTGAAATAGAGATGCGGGCACATAGAGAAAAAGGGATTTGTTATAATTGTGATAAGAAATTCACTCGTGGAAATAGATGTGTTCAGCAAAATATCTATCTCTTGGATTTGGATTCTCCGCCTACCTCTGACATTGGTGAAGAAGCTCCAGATACAATGGATGATCAGGTCGACATTCAGGAGCCGCCTATTGACCCTCCATCTCAAGAAGAACACCCAGAGATATCTCTCCATGCTTTAGTCAGAATCGCCACCCCCCAAACAATGCGGGTCAGGGGTTACTTCAAGAATATCCCTCTTACCATACTCATTGATTCTGGTAGCACTCATAACTTCATTGACCCTCGGATCGCCAAACAGGCTAATTGTTTTATCCATCCTTGCTCCAACTTTGAAGTCATGGTTGCCAATGGGGGCACCTTACCTTGCAAGGGGAAGTGTCACAATGTGCGCTATGGAATATTATAACTTGCGTTCTGACATATTTTCCTTGGCCTTAGGCGGATGTGATATGGTTTTGGGTGTTCAATGGTTACACACACTTGGACCCATCTTATGGGATTTTGCTGAAATTTGGATGTAGTTTTCAGTCAATGGGAAAAAAAAAAATTACAGGCTTACAACCAAGGTCTCTCCACATCATCAGTTCACATCGCTTGAAAAAACTCCTTAAGAAGAATTCACATCATATCATCGCTTAGCTCCATTCCATTCAGATGCACCCATCAATGGTCTCCACTACTCCCTTGGATCTCCAACCAATTTTGGATACATATGTTGGTGCCTTTGCTGAACCAGTGGGATTTCAACTTTCACGAGACCTTTCTGGTAAGAATTTAGCTGCCTCTACATCTGTGAAGGAAATGATGGCTATTTTGCATGCAGTATAGACATGGCATCCATACCTATTCGGGAATTCTTTCTGCATCAAGACTGCTCACGAGAGTCTGAAATATTTCCTGGAACAACGGGTCTTCTCACCTGCACAACTGAAATGGATTCGCCAACTCCTGGGTTATGCCAATGAGATCACTTACATGAAGGTTCAAGACAATTTGGTGGCAGATGCTCCTTCTCGCACAATTGATGCCCCAATTTCTCTTTCAGCTATTTCTCTACTTGTTCCAAATTGGTTGCAATCTATTCAACAGGGCTATATATTCTCTGAAATCCATGCGTCTCCATTGGTCAGGCACTATGGGTTCCTCCAAACGTATGAGCAGGCACAACATACCTTCTTTTGGTATGGAATGAAAAGGACAATTCAACAGATGGTGGATGATTATGATACCTTCCAGCTCCTTCCGGGATTGCTTGAACCCGTACCCATCCTTCCACGAATCTGGACAGATATGTCTCTGGAATTCATTAAAGGGCTCCCTAAATCTGGAGGGCAGGCTGACATTACCAATAAATGTTTGGAAACTTATCTTCGTTGCTTCACCTCCGAAATACAACCTCCGTGGGTGAAGTGGCTCCCTTTCGCTGAATGGTGGTACCCTACTGTATCCAAAATTACTCCATATGAATCAATCTATGGTGATGCACTGCCATTTCTTCTTCCATACACCCTCAATAGTGCACCAATTTAGGCAATTGACACGGTTCTTTGAAACCATGATCAGATTCTTCGCATTTTGCAGGACACTCTTCACATGGCCAGAATTCGAATGAAACAACAAGCAAATCAACATCGTTCTGAGTGCACTTTTCAAGCAGTTGATAAGGTTTTTCTTTGTCTACATCCTTCCAAGCAATCCTCTCTGACACTCAAAGGGCATCTGCTTATCTCTCGCTCTATCATAGCGGTATTCATTAAGTGTCACGACATGTAACCATAGGGTACTACATGGGTACCACTCCTTCAGATTCTGCATCAATTTCCACATCTAAAGCTTTGAGGACAAAGCTTTTTCTAAGGGAGAGGGGATATTAGGAACCCATGTATTTACTTTGTTAGTATATTGTTGTTGGACGCATATGCTTTGTAAGACGTCCCGTAGTATTTGTTGATCCATAGTTTGTGTTATTGTTGTTGGGCGCATATGCTTTGTAAGCCGCCCGTAGTATTTGTTGACCCGTAGTTTGTATTGGCCCATGGTTTTGACCCATAGTATTAGCGCCTAGACTTAGTATATAAGTGTGCGTTGAGGCCAATGAAGGCACCGTGAAGTTATCTGTATTGAGCTTGCTCAAAGGAGGTTGCCCCCTCGAAGTGGCCTATGATCAATAAAGTGATTATGAGTTCTGTTATTATTGCTATCTCATGTATTTTCATTAATTAATTGTTGCAGGTTCCTCACAAAATCTTGAAATATTTTTTCTCACTAAGATTCATATTTCATCTTGGAAGGTTTCTAGAGGTTATAATATTTGCGCCATGTCACCATACTAAGGGTAAAATAAAAAGTGGTATTAAAAATTTAATGGAAAATGGATACATAGGATATCTAATAAAATAGGGTTTTTTTAATTGGAAAGGAGCATTGAGAGGGGGTTCAACAAAACGATTTTTGGAGGCATTCCTTAATATCTAGTGAAATTAGCGGTATTCGTTACAATGATCACACATGCTATGTCATAAGTTAATAGAGTGAACTCCCCGAGGTATACAAATGCTTGCATAATTTTTTCCCAATGCCCCCTCTCTCTCTCTAATTGGTTCCATAATGTATGCTTGATGCTTTGGTGAATTATCTAAGCATGAATACGACATTGAGTTGGTTCCGCAGTAAATAGTGTGACTCAAAACAGTTGCACAGTAAGCCACACTTACACAACCCTTCAATATTAAGGAAACTCGAAACAGTTGCACAGTAAGCCACACTTCCACAACCCTTCAATATTAAGGAATTATTTACTGCGATGTGAAAAACATTATTCACTATGCGAAGGCATAAGGGAAACCTTTGACACAATGTATAAAGAACTAAATAAAATAAGTGGGGCATGTTGCCAAGTTACCCTACGGTAATAATATTTTACAAAGTAAAATGTTAAAATTTCTTTATCTTTTATAAAAAATAAACGTGAATGTCATTCTCATGGATGAATATGAGGAAAGTGTGCAACATGAGTTACCTTCTTAAATAACACTCGGGAAACACTTAAATATATATTACCGAAACAAAAAACGAGTTATAGGTGCATAGCCTAGATTCTTCACAAACACAGATCTTGGGATCTCACTTATTTCTCCACTTAAGGCACCTTTTGTTCAACTACAAAGTTGTGCTCTTGGAATTCTTCTACAAATCTCTTCTTCTCTTCTATGCTCTCTCTCTCTCTCTTTTTCTAATTTCTTCATTTACATATAAAAAAATTGATATTGACTTCTCTCAGAAGCTATTGAGTAACATTAAAGACTGTAAATTAATTCCTGACTAAAATATACCTGAGAACTTGACTTCAAAACTACTACGCAGATGCTTAAATATGGTAAGATGTGAGAGCCATATCCTGACTGACTGAATGACATTGCATACTGAAAATGACTAACTGACTAGGTAGACACAGGCTAAATAGGAAACTACTCGTAATTCATATTTCGAACACCCCCCCTTAATTATGAGCAGTTTAAAACACACAAAAATTACATCAAAGCTAAAATTATATAGAACTAACTAAGGAGTCCCAGTTACTTGCAAAATCAAAAACTCCTAAATAGTTGTGCAGATACTGGAAAGTGTCCCTTTATATTGGTTTTGTAAAAATGTCTCCCAACTGATCTTCTAACCTACAAAATTCTAGACAAATTTCTTTGTTATTTATCAATTCTATGATAAAATGATACCTTGTGTCAATATGCTTGGTTCTCTTATGAAACACATGACTCTTTGATAGTGCGATGGATGAACTATTGTAACAGTATATGGTTGTGGGTTCTTGCTGGTTCTATTACAAATCTTTTAACATCATGTGCATCCAAACAACTTGACATGCATCACTTGTGGCTATGACATACTCTGCTTCTGCTGAAGAAAGAGTCACAATGGGTTGTTTCTTTGAAGCCCACGACACACACGGGGGCTTCACTCAATAAACCGCTATGATAGCATGTTCATTCGTGGCATATGAAACAATGCCCCTAATTTCACTAAATATTGGAAAATACCTTCCAAAATCGTTTTTTTTTTACCCCCTCCCAATATGCCTTCCCAATTTAAAAAAACCCCTATTTTCACTAGATATTGTATGTATCAATTTTTTCATTAACATTTTTTATACCCTTTTATATTTCTACCTAGTATATTGATACGATACCCCTCGTATGACCCCCAGGGATCAAAATTGAACATGTCACAGCATGTCAAAGGGCTCTCAGCACGTCCCAGAAGTGTTGTAAAAAAAATGGACGTAAAAAAAAAGAAGATTTTTAATTTTGAAGTTTTACAAATAAATGTAATAATTATGTTAAAATTTCATTAGAAGTGTTATGTTTAAAATTTCCCATCAAAATTTTTACAGCACAGGCACGGGCACGAGCAGTCCGGCACCGACTCTCGCTCGGAGACTCCAGGAGTCCAGTCCCCGGTAGTGACCCCGGTCCCCGACTCTCCATTAATTAATTGATTAGTGATTATTTACTAAGTCCCGAGTCCGACTCCCGAGTCGGAAATGGCATAATTGGCATTGATTGATTATTTAGTGGGGTTGGAAACTTGGAGGTTGGAGCCTCGATATTTAACAAATCTACTTTACATCCATCATCCATGCAGCTAAAATCTTAACATTTTTATAGTTGTATAATTCCTCATTTAATTTCGGTTCAGAAAGTGGTTCAGAAAATTTATGATTCATGAATCATGAACCGTGACAGAATTTCCCAATTCCCATTGTCCCAAATTCCCATTTCCCAATGCCCATTGCCAAATTACCCAACTCGAGGAATCCAGCCATGGCCAAATTCGAAATTCAATGTATTGTGTCATTCAAATTTGGGCAAGTTGGGAGTTTGGGACTGGGAGAACCGTCGTCCGTCACCAAGAATCTTCAAGCTTCAACATGGGTCTGTCATTCTAATTTCTCCACTAGTCGACAATGGTGATTCGGTGAATGGTGCGAAAAGCAAGCCCCAATTCCAATTTCCCATACTGTGCGCTGGTTTGAAAGAGGACCCTGGTTTCAATGGTGATTCGGTGAATGGTGTGAAAAGCAAGCCCCGATTCCAATTTCCCATACTGTGTGCTGGTTTGAAAGAGGACCCTGGTTTGAAACTTTGAAATGTGAGCAAGCCCCAATTCATTTCCAAATTCCAGTGGTATTTTAAGCTTCTAGTTCTCATCTTGTTGGATGTGGCTGCAGTGAACGCAGAGGTGAGAGGCCGCGTTGTTGACAAGTGCTGGTGTCTGGCCTCTAGTCGTTTGGCTTTTTGCGGTGTTCCAAATTCCAATTGTTATTGCTGAAGACAAAGTTCTGTCACCTGTGGCTGCTGCAGTCTTTTGCTGGCGCTTTCTTTCAAGGTATATTTCCTTATTCCATTTCCAATTCCAATTTTTTGTGACTCTGTATTGGCACGGTGTGTACTGTCTCGATTTCGAATAGGTTTTCAACTTTTCACAATCCTATATGTACTGTATTGAGGTATAGCTCCACACTAAAGAGTCCACACAAATTGCTCTATCTTCTTAAGCAGCTTCTCCAACAATGTTGTAATAGAGGCGTAGTTGGGGACCTGGGGTCCGGCCGTCCGGGGATGAAACATTTATAGTATCCTGTGTGCTTTTATGGAATAATTCATTCCCATCCTTTTAAAACTATTCAGACTTGCCCTAGGAACCGACATACGAGAGAAACCATACTTTAACTATTATGGGAATACCGATTACCGAATACACCTCAACAAAACATGCATCTATTCTATTTGTCCCTCAACCAATAAATAAAGAAGGAAGGAACAACAAAGCAACAAGGATCTCTTCCACATGCCTGATGCCAGGTAAGGTGATTTTGGGTGCCTGTGGGTTATTGGGTACGTTGGCTCACAGTATCGCAATTTGTGGCCCTCTTATATTTATTAGATAAAGAAGCAGTGGAATTAAACCAGAGATGGCGCCTTACCTCGATCAATCAAATTTGAAGGCTTAGTCTAGTTCCTCACAATTCCAATTAGTTCAGTGATCAAATTTGAAGGCTTAGTCTAGTTCCTCACAATTCCAATTAGTTCAGTGATCAAATTTGAAGGGTTAGTCTAGTGTCTTGATGTCTAGTTCCTCACAATCCAATCATAAATATGTATGGCCTACAGTAAGTTGGTCAAATGGCTTAAACTCTAATTATTTTGAAGGTAATTTGTGTGCAGATTTCACAAAGTAGAAAGCTAGATATCAAACATAGTATCTTGAAATCCATAGCATGGTATATCAACGATTCAGCAAATTTATGTTATCAAAATCGAATTGTTTGTCAAAAACTAAATTATGTTATAAAGAGGCAATAAAACTAAATTAGTCTCCAAATATTCTATTACTAGGTTGGTTTCCATTGATGCCCAGAAACTCTGTATTCAATGTTTTAGTAAATATAATAAATTAAAATGTTATATTTCAAATCAATTTATAATTGAAAATTGATTTGAAATGTTATATTTTATTTAACATATTTTTTACTGAAGTGTATGAATAATTTATTATTGTCATTTGAAAAGCAAAATTTTATAAAGCTTTTCATCCTTGAAGTGTGCACAAATATATACCCTTCAAATTTAAATTAAGACTGGCCCTTCAAATTTGATCACTGATGATCCCACATGCATTCTACAATGCACCTTGCTTCTTTCAATGTATATTGTGGATGCACATTACTTCACCCACAATGCAATTACTCAACCACATATCATTATGATTTGCAACATCTAATGGTCTAATGAAGAGATAGGAGATCACTTCTTGTATGTCTCTAGAGCCAATGCACATAGTACAACATTTAGATTGCATGTTGCAGTTCCCCAATCCCTGACTAAGCTTGTTGTGGGATAGGTATCCAAGCCCCCAGGGCCTATAACAAGCTCTAGGAGGCTGACTAAACCTCACAAGGCCTGTAATGTTAGGATATTCCTATACTCCATCCTAGTCCTACCAACATTTTCATTATTTTTATTTTCAGTCTTGCATGCAACATGCAATCTGCATGCATGCATGCAATTGCATGCATCCCAGTCATCAGTCCCAGCACCTAGCCCTCAGTTAGCTATCCTCGGGAGATTCTCACTGATCAGTTTAAGCCCTCCTAGTGCTTAGTGCACCCTGCATGCAGTTACATGCATCTCATGTGCCCTCTCTCACCTAATATTCAGTTGTACTTCAGTTATCTTTGGTTCTTTCCTTGATTTAAAGCTAGACTAACTCTCAACTGACTGTATCACTCTGATAGACCTCTAGTGAGACTAGACTGCCCATTCTGACTCCAGTTAGCTCCTCATGCGCCGTCCACTAAGCCTCCTTCATTCAGTTAGTGCCTCCATGTGCAATTTTACACCTACCACACTTAGTTAGACTCAGTTTGACTGATGATTGACAGTTACTTGTGCATTGATGACTCCATTGATGATGATGAAGACTTCTAGTTGTGCTTTAATGACACTCTGTTATAGGTCAAACCTGCAACTCTCCGTCCGTGATCACCTTGAGCTGTTGATCACACAAAAGGACAACTTGGATGGAGGAGCATGTTGACCTTAGATGAGACCTTGATCTACTCCACCTCCTTGCAAGCTAGCAAAACCCTAAAAAACATTGTTTTGAGACATGGGCACTACTCTACCTTAACAAACTAGTGCATGTACCCTACTCCAGTGTACAATAGTAGCGCTCAACCCCTCATGGGCACTACTCCTCTTCAATAGAGTAGTGTACAACATTTAAAAAAGTGATGAGCGCTAGTGGTAAAACACTATAGTAGTGCCCTGGGCGCTACTCCACTGTGAAATAGTAGCATACACCTCAAAAGATGATAAAAAAATAATTAATTTCATGAATGAGGATTAGTTGCAGTTGGTTTCCCAACTTCCCCAACTTCCTCTACAACCACCTCTCGACTTGAACTGCCTCCCTTGTCCTATAAATACAAGGAGGAATGAAGAGAGGGGTTAGACATGAGAACTATAGAGAGACTCTTTCGTAAGAGAAGCTTGTATTGGAGGAGGTTATGCTGGAAGATTTCCAAGCCAGAGAAGAGCAGGAGCCCAGGATCAAGTTGCATGAACACGCTGCAAAGTCAGGTATACTGTGTATCATTCACTCATTTTTTATAATAAAGGTTGAAGCATCTTTCTCGTCCCAAATCAAGTACTTATTGGATTATGTATGTATTTGGATTATGTTGGTTAATATTTGAATGTTTGAATCATTGTTCTATGGCATCATTATTATATTGACCAAGATACCTTGAGAAATTTCATGTCCCAAATTTGGCATTGGGTCACAATGGCCTAATCACATTGGCCCTATTCATTGGAATTTGTCAAATTGATGCTAAAGGTCAAATAATTGCCAAGGAGGAAAATTACTAGTTTCCTAGGTTTGGGGTGGAAGCTTTGGGATTGGGAATAATGGGGATAATAAATGATGTTTTAACATTAGAATGGAATAAATATTTAATAAAGGAGCTAAATAAATATATACAAGTGAAATTCAAAGTGGCATTTGATCATGAAGACACATGGAGGAAGTGGGACCCACATATGGCTAGATTTCCCCACTACACTTGGCATCATTCTCTCACCAATTTGAATTCAAGGTGAATGGTAACATACATGGGGGAGTCCAAAAGGTATCATTCATGGCGTGACTCATCCAAGGTCAAAATATAGAGGAAGAGTAACTCCCATGGAAGAGGAAGAGGCAATTTGGAGCTAGTGAGACACTTGGGCTAGATTCCCTAGCTCTATGACAACAATGATGAAGATGCTATGACACCTATGACACAAATCATACCTGAAGGCTGAAATATGACATATATGACATGTTAGGGCTAAAAATAGACTCTAAGAGGGCGCTAAAGGGTGTTAGGGCAGCTAAGATGCTTCCACATGTGATTTGGTGGAAGTGGGAGACTAGGAATTGTTGTACAAGTGACGTTCTTTGGAATCTCTTCCCAACTTGAGTTGGAATGAGTCTCTTGGAAGGAATTCGACCCATGGAGGAAATTAGAAATTTATAAATGTCAATAAAAAAGAATGAAACCAGATTTTGATCATTTGTAGAATTTGCAATTGCATTTGTGAAGAGGGAGAGCTAGTGGATGACTAGTTGCTTGCCTTAGCCAATTTCGAGGGTGAAAGATTCCCATCCAAGTTGGCAATTGGAAAGGCCATTCAGACCTTTCATTTGGAGCTTTAATGGATTCTTTATTTGCAGGGGTAATCTACAAGGAATCTCATGGTTTCTTCTATTGCAGCTCACTCCTTCAACCATTTCCAGTTTTGATGGCATATTCTTGATCCTTGAGGGAGGGCGTTTTTGGTGAGCTATTGTACTCTTTGGGGGAGCTTATAATGCCCCATTTATTTTTTAATATGAATTAAATACTATGTTCTTCATCTCCAGAAATATTCAGGTCAAAATTCCAAGTAGAAATGTATAAATCTCAATTTTAATGAAAGGACAGTGCCATTTCCCCACTGCCTTGTTGTGAATCAATGTAATGCTAATGATTTCGAATGAATGGATGATTACTCATGAATTTGTGAATAATGGACTGCCATGGATGTATTTTACAATTTTCATGTACTTTACTTGAGCATTTGAAGTATTTTTACTCAGTTTAATTGCATTGGGAGAAGAAATAGTGCCATTTCCCCAAGGGTCGAATTGGTGATTTTTGCAGTTGAATGGGAGAGGGTTGGAACCAATATAATAATAAATTAATGGTGCACATGAGACCTTAATAAAATCCTTAATACATTCCCTACCCCTGTTCAGAAATTTGAGTGGGTTTGGAGGCATTTGGGAAGCCATTTTCAGTACTTACCCCAGGGGGATTTGAACCCCAAATTACTAGTAAAATTGCATACTTGGTCCAGAATGTTAAGAGAGTTTGCAGAGGCCTTTTGGTGGCCATAGGTCATCCCTGAACATTATATTCAAGTCCTAATATCATTCATACACCTTCCTTGAGTATTTGAAGGCATTGGAGTCAATTTGGGACCTAGAGACCAATACTAGTCAAAGGGAAATCACTAGTAAAGTTACCTACATTGACTAGAATTGAAAGAGGATTTGCAGAAGTATTTTAAAGGTCCAAAGGAATCCCTGAAAAACATATTTATGTTCTAATATCATTCATATACCTTCTCAGAATATTTCGGATCATTTGGGGCAAATTTGGGACCTAGAGATCAAAACTAGTCTAAGGTCTAACTAGGGAAAAAAGTGAAAAATTGCCATTTTAATAAAATTCCTAACAAGAGACATTACAAGAAAGGTCTTTGTGTTATAGGTTTACTGAACGGGAGATTGGATTGAGGATTGAGCACAAGATCGGATAAAATCTAGGATCAAACTTCGTTCAAAAGGTATGTCCTCAATACCTATAATCTATTTCCATTCATAAACATTTATGTAATGCAAGTAATGTGCTTACTTGTCAACCCCCTTAAGTTGATAGTATCTATTTCCTTACTAAAGGGTAGTATTTCCCGCCAACAGATTGGCGACTTCGCTAGGGACAGGTTGTTTTTCTGCTCTAGGAAACCTTTCTTGTTTGTATTTCCAGAACCTATTAACTCCTTTAATCTGCTGAGAAGCCCTGTAGGTATCCCCTGATTGCTTCTCTCTGCTTCACTCAGTCCTTTTTCATATTTTCAAAGTCATTTTTTGACTCTTTAAGACCTGAGCACTACTCTATTATACATACAGTAGCGCCCATATGTTAGTCTGCTTGTATACAGTAGCACCCATCCCTCCAGGAGCGCTAGTTTCCCTACTGCACAGTAGGGTACATTCCTGTAGCCTTCTGTTGGTTGTTTGGTTGAGTTTTCTTCCTTTTTGGGTGGTCTTCTGACTTTGTTTTAGGTCTCCTTGACTGGTACTTGAGGTTTGTAACTCTTCTTTGAGTCTCAGAACCTTTCTTTGATTTTTTTTCCATCTTTAGGTCACTTGTTTACCGGTGAAGTGTTTGGTCCATTTTTAACCTTTTTGGAGACTGAGCATTGTTTCTTAGTGAACACAATTGCTTATCTTTGCCCTGACAATGTGTTGTTGACCTACAAACCTGTATGCTTTGAATTTGTTGTTTGTGGCAACATTTGTTTGCTCTTTAGGCATCTTATCCTTTGTTTTAGGGTTTGGTCCGTTTTGGAGTCTTTAGGGTGTCTTCCAAACTTTTGAGTTCCAACATTTCTTGACTTCTTTATCTTTTTCCAGCATCAAGTGAGATTGGAGCACTCCAGTTTTGCTTCATCTTTCAGTCTTTGTGTTAGTAGGGTGGTTGTTAACTCGTTTTCCTACCGATTGCTTGGCTTAGTGGTCTTGTTAGGGTTTGGTGCTTTGGGAAATTCCTCTTGAGTTTGATTTCCAGTTTGTAGCATCTTTCCTCTTTGTTTTCTATCTACTTTGTTTCCAAGTGTGAGGGCTTTTTCTCTTCAAAAAACTAGTAGGACAAGCCTTTGTCGAACCATTGTTTTGACAGCTGTGAGCTTAGGACCCTTTTTGCCATACTTACACATCTAGTATAAGTCTTATTTGCTTCATAATTTTAGAGTTCTTTTTCGTTCATAATAATAGAAAAAACAAAAATTTGATAACTTAAGAATAGTGAGGCTTATATCTTTTGCAAAATAGCATAGTTTGTTTTGTTCATAATTTTAAAAGAAAACAAAAAGAAAATTTGCTTGGATTTGTTTCAGTTTCAATTTGGAAAGAACATTAAATGAAAAAATAAAAAGTTTTGTTGTCGAAAGTTATAATTTATGCACTTTGCTTTCTTGTTGTAACCATGCCACACAAACGCACTACCTTTTGAGTAATAATAGCCCTAAAGAATTTTAATAAAATTAAATAGCAAAAATTTTCTTTTATAGGGATACACTACACCAACTAGTCTTGGTTAGGATCTTGGGTTTAAATCACCTTAAACCACCCAAGGTCACACATTACGCAAAAATCGTAGTTTGACTATCACAGGTAAACCCACTTCATTCAAAGCTTGCCTGGGATCTATGCAGTAGGTCTTGTGAGATCAGATTGTTGGGAATACTCCTCCTACTTTTTGTTTCGAGCATATACCAGGATTGGATCGCGTTTGGGGACTCTTTTGAGTTTCAGGATCAATTACCTTGCCCACGCCTTCCGATTCGACTTGATACTGTTCCCCCAGGAGTTTTCGGTGTAGTGGTATCCTTAGTATCTGACCATAGGTTCATACACAGGTTACAGAGGAGGGTATGTCTGTTGTACCTAGGACAGACGTGGGAGGAAATCCCTTGTAGGTCTTTGGGAGGGTGGTTGGGTGATTCCAGCGCTTGCACCCTTAGTCATTGTGTCTTCATCCTTCGTTGATCTGTTCTGGGCCCTCATCATCCCATACTCTTCTCCGGAAGGCATCTCGTTTGCTTGGTTTGCATACTTAGGACTTTTTAGTGGTGTGCTACTTGCCCCCTAGTCTTAGTGCCCACTAGGTTTTCTAGTTTTATTTTTATATATAATCATGGAAAACCAAGAACTTCGTAGGTCGAGAAGGTTGCAAAACCTTCCTCCACTTAGAACAGAACCACTACCGCCAGCTAGACGATAGAGGGTAGACCTCAATGTTCCTTTGGAAACCACTAGTGAGATAGAACTTCCCGAGGAACTTTTTACAACAGAAAGCCCTAAAATAGAGGTTCTTGAGGAACCACAACCGGGGACTCCAAATCAGCGACATTTTAGTTCAGTTGAGATTGAAGATCTCACTTCTGCTGAGTATAGTACTCCTTTTAATCCTCCTCTGACTAATCTTAGAATTTCACTGCTGATACCCATTGGTTTCCAGCAACCAAATTATAGTGCATATAATTTCACACCTGAGCATTTTATGACTAATCCGGGAGGTGAACTGGGAGTTCCACAGACTCCCACCATAGGTATGAATACCAATACTGTAAATCCTCCTCTTACTACCACACCGAGTTCGGCACAGACAACCTCTGTGTCTACTCCGCCCTTCAGCTTTAATACTGATACATTAGGCATGCCGAGTTCAAAAACTATGGCATCTGCTTCTACACCTACTTTTGGACCTAGCAGTATAGCTAATCTAGTTCCACCTTTTGTGACTCAACCGTTATATCACATACCCAGCACGTGGATTTTCACACCTAATATAGGGCCAAGTGCTTCTGCAACTGTGCCTATCATGAGTACCATGACCGCACCATCTACGTCAGCTACTACTGGTTTTAATACCTTTGTAGGTCCCAACATGAATCAAGGTAATATACCTACAGGAAACGTCCCTTTTTCCTTATTTTTAGGAGGAGGGGGTAACATTTTCAACCAGCAATATGGTGGGGCTAACACCCAGCCACAATGGATGAACCCACAGAGCACTAACCCAATTTCATATGGGTGGGGGAATTTCAATAATACTTTCACGCAACAACAAATGGCGGGGGGAAACCCCTACCAGCAAATGGTTGGGGGCAACCCCTACCAGCAGATGGTTGGGGGAAACCCCTACCAGCAGATGACTGGGGGCAACCCCTACTAGCAGTTCACGGGTCAAACTATGGGTGGTTCCCCCTTTATGACCCCAGCTTATCAAATGTCATCTTACAAACCTCGTTTACCATTTCTGGCAACTCTAAATTTGCCAGACCTTTCCAAGTTGACAAATGATCCGGTGTATCACAACGCCACATGGCCACCTGTTCCTACCAAGTTACCTTCGGACATTCCAAAGTTCGAAGGCAAAACGGGCGAGGACCCTGGTGACCATGTCACTACTTTCCATTTATGGTGTTCCTTGAACTCATTAAATGAAGATTCCATCAGGTTGAGACTGTTCCAAAGAACCTTAACCGGCGCTGCAGCCAAATGGTACATTGAGTTACCTGTAGCTACATTCTTTAACTTTGGGGATCTTGTGACTGTTTTTCTGAACCACTTCTAGCTTCCTGTTCGATATGATGTCGAAATAGATCTTTTGTCTACATTTAGACAAAATAAAGCCACTCACTTATCTGATCACATTCAGGAGTGGCGAAGATGGAAGAGGCTCATTAAAGCCAACATACCTCCAGAATTCCTTCTTGAGTGATATTTGAAATCACTCCTTCCTTATATTTCTAAGGAAGTAGATACTTCTGGAGTGTCTACTGAGGAAGAATCCATCTTATGGACCCAACAGTTAGACCTTGTTTACGCACAATCTGGGTTACTTTATGAAATCATACCTAATGCACTGCGATCAAATACTGATCTGAGTAAACCTAAGCCTGGACCGGATGCTGACGGCATAGTAGGTTCAGTTGACTCTGCAGCTTTTGAAGCATTGACCAAACAGGTTCATGCCTTGTCTGTCAAACAATTGACTGCAGAAGTTACGTCTGTCACAACCTCTCCTTCTACTTCTGAATCTATTAACCAGGTTCAGAATAATCAAAAGGCCCTCGGCAGCCCAACAACAAAAAGAAGGGCAAGAAAGGAGAGGGGAACCATCAAAATCCCAAAAAAGAGAATGCCGAGGAGGGTAACAAAGATAAGAAGAAGGTTAAGTTCCCTTGTAAACTTTGCAAGCAGGACCACCTCACTCACCAATGCCCTCTACTTGAAGAAGCCCAGAAGCTACTTCAAGAAAAGAAACCTGCTATACTTAAAGATCCATTTCCTAGGGGGCAGGGTTCAGCTTCTAGCACCTCCAATGCTGGGGGCACTACACATGCTTCAGTTGATCAAACTTTCATTAACATGGTTAGCGCGGATGCACTTTTGCAAACGCGAGCAAGAAATTATACCCCGGAAGCACAGAAGAAGGATAAAGAGATTCCTGAATCTTCCATTCCTCTCCACATCTCAGTGAATCTGCTGCACAAGATCCCGAAAGGTGTCTTGAAATGGGCCTCGCACAATCCCAATGCTCGGGCTGCTTCCAACTACAATGTGGTTGAAGATCTAGCCCAGACCCCTTGTGCTATGTCCACCTTAGAAGTTTTGCAAAGTTGTCCTTTACAACGAAATGCGCTTCTAGTAGCGATTGGAAGTATGGAATCATCCAACATGACTGCGCGCTTTCATATGTCTGATGTCAAATATCGGTTTCCGTACCACGTTTCCCTACATATTGAAGTGGTCCATGGTGCTATGACCATTAGACGGGCTGTCGTAGATGAGGGCGCGTCAATGTGCATGATGTCTATTTCTTGCTGGAAAGCTTTAGGCTCTCCCGAGCTAGCCCCCTCTAACACGCTGCTTACTGCCTTCGATGGCAGGACTTTCTGCCCACATGGAGTTCTACCATCGTTTGAAATTACACTTGCCAGTAAGATAGTTGCTGTAGAGATTGAAGTTCTGGACGCTCCGCTTGATTATAATATGTTATTTGGCAGGAGTTGGACATATGCCATGCGAGCCATTGCATCGGCAGTTTTCCGAGTTGTTATGTTCCCCCACGAAGGCAAGATCGTCACGGTCGATCAACTTTCGTTCTCTTGGCAAAACAACCAGACTTCATCGGATTCCACTATTCCTTTAGTTGATCAATCTGCCCCAGTAAGCGAGAGTTTAGGAGCAGGGCTTTACGAGTCATTAATAGGCACTTTTGACCTACCTGCTCCTACCTTATTTGTTGGTTCTGAGCAATGTTCATCGTCTGAGATTTCCACGGCCAGTTTAACAACTGATCCTGGGTTTCTCCCAATTGATTTAGAACCCTCTGTGCCTACATCTGTTGCAGAGGTAACCTACTTGGACTCACATCAAACTGCAACAGAACATATATTGACTCCGCTGGTCTCTGTTGAGTCAGATATGGACTGTGCTACTGCACAATCATCCGATCTGACCCACTCTCTTGACAGTTTGGATACTACTTTACCTTCTGAGGAAGCAATTTTGGAAGCCATGACCGACCTGGATCGTCCTCGGGAACATATAGATCCTAGGTCCTTCTTGATTCCCATTCTAAACTTGATAGAGAGAGGCGAGTTTTATCCAACACTCAGTGAGAATGTTGATGTCACTTCTATCCCTTCCACTTCACAAGTTGGTTTTGCTGAAGGGAATAGATTGAGAACCATTCTGGTCAACATTTCCACTGCACCTAGGGTCACAGAAAACATTTTTATTGAAACGGGATGTTATCTTGATGAGATCATTCCATACACCAATCTTTTTAATGATTTTCGTGACCTCTTTTCCCGACCTCATGAGGAGGATCCAGGCATTGACCGTACTTGAGGATTTTTCGAGCATTCTTCTACCTTTACTTCGAGCTCGTTAAAAACAGTAAGTAGGCTTCGAGCATCTTCTACCTTTACTTCGAGCTTGTTAAAAATAGTAAGTAGGTTACGAGCATTCTTCCACCTTTTCTTCGAGCTCATTAAAAACAGTAAGGAGGCTATGAGCATTCTTCCATATCTCCTTTGAGCTCGTTAAAAACAGTAAGGAGGTCACGAGTTTACTTTTTCGGACTCATTAAAATTTTACGAAAAAGATTCCTATAGAGTTCTCTCTAAGCTCTTGTTAGACTCTTTAAATATGACAAGATTGCCGAGTATAGTTGTCATTTCAGACTCGTTAAAGGATTTGAAGCGACATCCACTCAGGTATAGAATTACCCCTTTTCCGGGCCTTGGTGGATCAACTACGGAAAAGGTATACTCCAGGTATACTTCTGTATGCGCTAGAAGAGTTCTTCTTCCATTGTTTTATCCTTTTCGGGGAAGGAGACTAACTGTACGAAAAAGGACCTCTTGGAGCCTTTCTTTAGGGTTTTCAGACTCTCTAAACATGAAAACACCAAGCGAGCATTCACCTACTCGAGCTTGATGTGAAATCCACGAGAGGGTAAGTAGAGTATTGTTTAAGTTTTTCAACTCTATAAACAAGAAAACACCACCGATCATAGACCAATCCGAGCTCGATATAAAATCCATGGATAGGTGTAAAGAGGATTGTTTAAGTTTTTCAGACTCTATAAACAGGAAAACACCAACGAGCATTAATCTACTTGGGCTCGATACTAAAATCTACGAGAAGATATATGAAGTTATTGTTTAAGGTTTTTCGACTCCTTAAAATTGAAATCACCGGCGAGCAAGAACAGATCTCAGCTTGATATTAAAATCCAGAGATCAGTAATATAGAGTAATCTTCTATCACTTCTTCGAACTCTGTAAACAATGAAGAAGGTACTGAGTCTTCTTCCCATGGGCTCGTTAAACTTTTTACATGGTTGGATCTATTGAGTTTTCATTCTTTCTTGGACTCATTAAAACAACAAGAAAGGTATTATTTTATCTAAAAAGAATAAGGGATGGGAAAGATGTGTCATATCTTCAGTGTCAAAGGCAGTTCAGTCAGTTCTATCCTTGAACACAGCACCTACTTGAGTCTATCATGTCGATTGGGTTTAGTTTTTGACCTCAGGGTGAACCTAATCTCCAAGTTGTTTACTCCCTCAGTTGGTTATTCTTCCAACAATATGGAGGGTCTGATAATGTCTCCTACATTTCAGACTTATCATTTGCCCCATTATGTCAGAAACTGCCTGAGTCACTTTATGTCGTGCTCATTGTTCAAGGATATACCCTGTGTCGGCCATTCTGCAGTTTACCTTGACCTCATGTGTCAGCCATCCTAGTGTCAATCTTGTTACATATTACTCCATATCAGCTCATACCAGTTGAGTGTTCCTCGAGTTGGATGATGGAGGATGCCTTAAGGCCTCCCTTCCAATGGACTTCTTCCCATCGACATCAACTCATTTTGCTCTGGGAATGAAGTTTAGAGTTTCGGTTAGTACCTTGGAGATTGCAGTCACCAGTGGCAATTTTCCTCGCTGCTGAATGTCGAGAATACATCAATGTCTCTTCTTCGACAGGATCCCCAAGTGTTCGACTCCAAGTCCACCTATTCACACTTGTCGGATCGTACTAGGTACCTTCGGCCCCATCATCATTATCGTTGGAAGCCCTTGCATTTGTTAACGGTATACATCAATGACCAGTAATCAAACGATACCCCCCATGTTTGACTATCAGCTCATCTATTCACATGGTTAGGGTTTGTACCTCGGGTTGTTTTGGATGAAGACCTTGGGATTTTGGATGACATTACCTCATTATGTTATCACCCAAGTTGTGTAAGACTGAGCCTCACTTATATTCGGCTCTCCATGAGACATAGATCCAGTTTGTTGTCATGGCTATGATCTCTCAGTTCGACATGGAGCCACGCTTGTATTTCAAGTGGCCATGCTATATATACATCTCCTTGTTATGTATCGGAGATCATGTTGTATCACACTGCACATCTATATGATGTCAAGAATGTAATTGCTCGTTGACCTTGATCTTTGTTTCAAGTGTTCTTGTGACTTGCTTCCGCGGTTCCTTGCTCCTCCTCTAGCTTTGGACTGTAATGTATTTCGACCATCATTTCCCTCTGACCTCACACATTAGGGGGCATCTGTTATAGGTCAAACCTGCACCTCTCCGTCCGTGATCACCTTGAGCTATTGATCACACAAAAGGACAACTTGGATGGAGGAGAATGTTGACCTTAGATGAGACCTTGATCTACTCCACCTCCTTACAAGCTGGCAAAACCCTAAAAAACATTGTTTTGAGACATGGGCACTACTCTACCTTAAAAAACTAGCGCATGTACCCTACTCGAGTGTACAATAGTAGCGCTCAACCCCTCATGGGCGCTACTCCTCTTCAATAGAGTAGCGTGCAGCATTTAAAAAGTGATGAGCGCTAGTGGTAAAACACTATAGTAGCGCCCTGGGCGCTACTCTACTGTGAAATAGTAGTGTACACCTCAAAAGATGATTAAAAAATAATTAATTTCACGAATGAGGATTAGTTGTAGTTGGTTTCCCAACTTCCTCTACAACCACCTCTCGACCTAAACTGCCTCCCTTGTCCTATAAATACAAGAAGGAATGAAGAGAGGGGTTAGACATGAGAACTATAGAGAGACTCTTTCATAAGAGAAGCTTGTATTGGAGGAGGTTATGTTGAAATATTTCCAAGCCAGAGAAGAGCAGGAGCCCAGGATCAGGTTGCATGAACACGCTGCAAAGTTAGGTATACTGTGTATCATTCACTCGTTTTTGATAATAAAGGTTGAAGCATCTTTCTTGTCCCAAATCAAGTACTTGTTGGATTATGTATGTATTTGGATTATGTTGGTTAATATTTGATGTTTGAATCATTGTTCTATTGCATCATTATTATATTGGCCAAGATACCTTGAGAAAGGTCTTTGTGTTGCAGGTTTACTAAACGAGAGATTGGATTGAGGATTGAGCGCAAGATCAGATAAAAGATGGGATCAAACTTCGTTCAAAAGGTATGTCCTCAAGACCTATAATCTATTTCCATCCATAAACATCTCTGTAATGCAAGTAATGTGCTTACCTGTCAACCCCCTTAAGTTGATAGTATCTGTTTCCTTACTATAGGGTAGTATTTCCCGCCAACACACTCCAGTGATCTTTTGATCACTCCATGAAGGCTAATTCGAATTGCCACCTTGTCATTCGAATCCTCATGCATTGTATTATTTATTTGTCCATTTGTGATTAATGAATTAGTGTGTGTGAAGTTATTTTGCTTCTATCCGAGTTCTACTGTATTATTATTCTATTGCTCATTTACACTGCATTGACCACTCTTCTTCTATCTTCCTGCTTAATGATAATCTTTCTTGTGAGGTATACATTAAATCTTAGATCTGTTGTGAGGATTTTCACATGGTATCATACCATGTTGAGAGTATTGTCTATCTCCATTCCTGAGAGTTTTTTGCAGTTTATTATCCATATTTTGAGTGCAGCAGTTGTAGCAGTTTCTGCATTTTTGCAGTAGTAGCAGTTGTAGATATTTTCTATTGTTTTTGCAGGTCTTCTACAGCTTTCATGAATTCAGAAGAAATCCCTCCTCTTTCTCCATTCAACTATGATGAATGGAAACAAAAAATGATAGCATATTTCAAGAGCCATGATCTCTTTGATTATTGTTTTGAAACTGAGTTTGAATCCTCTGAAGAAGAGAATCACTGGTTAAATAAAGGTGACAGTGTCTATGCAGTCATGATGTATGCTATGTCTCGATGCATGGTACACCACTTCATTGATTCTGTTGAATCTCCAAAAGATCTATGGGCCCAACTGGATGAAAGATCTGGCAAACAAAATGAAGGGATTGGTCCAAACCCTTTCGAGAGCAAGCCCAGTGATGCATTCACCCTCCTTGATGATCTCATTGATCATGAATCAGTATCAAACATATCTCATATTGAAGTTAGCCACAAAGAAGAAGAACTTGCAGATTCTACACTCATGCTCCAAATTCCTTCTATTTCGAATTATATGCTAGCTCACACTCTAGAAATTGCCAAGGTTCCTAAATCCTCTCTTGCACCAGAGTCTGTTGGTTTGCATCATGATCTCATGAATGTTTCGGAGGTTAAATCAGCCATTAGAGGTAATGCATTTTCTCTCCTTGATCAACCACCTCTTATTTACTATTGTAAGATCATTATTTCATGCTCTCAGAAGGTTATTGAAGATGATGGCCATTGCCATTCGCTTGGGATAATTTCTCATGCATTTATTGGTTTAGATCTCACCTAAAATGGTTCAAAGGATATATTAAGCAACCATGATTCAAGTCTTGAATCTGATTTGGATTCCAAGCAATCACTGATATTTGATGGTTCTTTTGGGCATAATCTCACCCATGATGGTTCAAAGGAGAAAACAAAAGACTATCTACATATTCATGTTTTTGATCCTACCTCTGCTAATTTGAATCACAGGTTCAAGGATCATCCTCATACTTTTGGATTTGTTCTTATCACATTCAATCTGAAGAGAAAGTACAAGCACATGCTTTTTGAGAATAAACCACTTCTTCCCAAGAAGAAGATACCTCCATACATATGACCAAGCATCACACTTGCTTGAGTTTGGAGCATTTATTTTTGTGTGTGCTTTACAATCTATTTTGAGGGGGGGTATTTTTCCCATGAGATTTCCCCATTTCCTCGGTTTATTGACTATTATTATTATTCATTATATTGGGTGACCTTTGGCCTCAGTTACCATGGCCCAGGATGGATTAAGGCGGGGTGTTAGGATATTCCTATACTCCATCCTAGTCCTACCAGCATTTTCATTATTTGTATTTTCAGTCTTGCATGCAGCATGCAATTGCATGCATCCCAGTCATCAGTCCCATCACCTAGCCCACAGTTAGCTAACCCCGGGAGCTTCTCACTGATCAGTTTTATCCCTCCTAGTGCTTAGTGCACCCTGTATGCAGTTACATGCATATCATGCACCCTCTCTCACCTACCATTCAGTTGTACTTCAGTTATCTTCAGTTCTTTCCTTGATTTAAGGCTAGACTAACTCTCAACTGACTGTATCACTCTGATAGACCTCCAGTGAGACTAGACTGCCCATTTTGACTCCACTTAGCTCCTCATGCGCTCTCCACTGAGCCTCCTTCATTCAGTTAGTGCCTCCATGTTCCAGTTACACCTCCCACACTCAATTAGACTCAGTTTGACTAATGATTGACAGTTACTTGTGCATTAATGACACTCCAGTGATCTTTTGATCACTCCATGAAGGCTAATTTGAATTCCCACCTTGGCATTCGAATCCTCATGCATTGTATTATTTATTTGTCCATTTGTGATTAATGAATTAGTGTGTGTGTGAAGTTATTTTGCTTCTATCTGAGTTCTACTGTATTATTATTCTATTGCAAATTTACACTGCATTGACCACTCTTCTTCTATCTTCCTGCTTAATGATAATCTTTCTTGTGAGGTATACATATGCTCTTAGATCTGCTGTGAGGATTTTCACATGTAATAGACACGAGTGGTTGGGTATTCAATCCCCCAAGGCCTATTGAGGACCTATAATAGGCCCTGGAGGATTAGAGCCTCCCAAGGCTATTGGTAACAACTGGATGAGTGATATTGGTAACAATTGGTTGTCAATGACCACTGTCTCTCGACTATGATCGACTAGAAACCCACTTCACCACGAAACCCCTAGCCTCAAGCATGCCTCAAGACGCGATTTCCCTGCATAAGCCCGATCCTTGCCTCAACCCGATTTCTCATCCAGCCGTGATCCCTCCATTTCCATTTGGAGGATATTTGTCAGTCTGCCCATATAAAAAAGACCCCAAAGTATTTTTGTATTGTTACATTAAATAAAAAAAACCCTTTGCCCCTTAATATATAAGCAATATAATTTTTAGGTTTTCATGAATATTTAATACTGCAATATGAATGAACGTGGTATTATATTGCCTTCTAGTGAAGCCCCCGTGATGACACAACACTTGTGCAAAAATGAAAAGTGTACTCGGATGCACTTTTTATATCATCCATGATTCCTTCATTGTCACTATCATTATATCCAATAAGACTAAGATTTTTTGAGATAGAATATAGAATACAAAATTCTTTTGTACCACTTAGATACCTCAAAATTCTTTTTCCTTCTTTCCAGTGTGAGTATTTTGGAGACTCTATAAACCTTCAGAGTAAGTTGACTTCATACATAATATATGGCCTTGTCGTAGTAAGATACATAAGGATTCCAACCAGCCTTTTAAACAGTGTAGGATATACAACTGATCCATCATCTTGCTTAAATTCAAACCTATTATCACTGGTGTTGGGGCATACTTACATCTAACCATATTAAATCTCTTCAATACTTCATTTGCATATTTGGATTGTGAAATGAATATACCATCTTTAGTTTGCTGTAATTTAATGCCCAGAAAATATCTCATAAACCCCAAATCAATCATTTCAAATTCACTCTCCATGACTCATTTGAATTATTCAACGTTGTAACCACCAATAAATATTAGATCATCCACGTATAAACACACAATTAATATATTACCTTGCTTATTAATTTTCATGTACATCATTGGTTCACATTCACTTCTTTGAAACTCATTTTGGATGAGGTAGGAATCAATGCGACTGTACCAAGCTCTAGGAGATTGCTTTAATCCATAAAGAGATTTCTTCAACCTATATACTTTGTTTTCTTGTCCTAGAACTTCGTACCCTTGTGGTTGTTCCACATACACTTCCTCCTCCAAATAACCATTTTAAAATGCAGATTTAACATCCATTTGATAAACAAGCCATTTATTGCGTGCAACAATGGCCAAAACTATTATGACTGTGTCTATTCATGCAACAGGTGCAAATGTTTCATTGAAGTATGTGCTAGTTTGTTGTTTGAAGCCTCTTACAACTAATCTTGCCTTGTGCTTCTACACATTTCCATCTATATTTTTCTTGGTTTTATAAATCTATTTTACACTTATTACAACCTTGTTTTTAGACACGTCTACCAATTACCATGTTTGATTATTTTCAATGCATTCAATTTCTTCATCCATGGCTTGTGCCCATACATCATCTTTGACAACTTATTCAAAATTTAGAGGATCATTTATTTGAGAAAATAATGCAAAAAATAAAAATGAATTTATTGTATCAACATCATATATCTCACGCAGACTTCTTGTTTGTGTGGAAACAAGCTTTCTAATGTTGGAGCTAGTGATGTAGAATTCCTTGGATTGCTTGTTGAAGTTTGTTGTGCTCTAGATATGCTTGTTGGTGTAACTTGTGTCGTGACTTGTGGTGTGGTAGCTTGAACTGTGACATGTTGCGCATTCCTGGGGGTGGACGGTGCTGCGACATTTTGACATGTATGTTGTGTTTGAACAACTTCTTCTTCCATGTCATCATCTGTGACATGATTTACTATTTTTACTGTATTTTCTATACTTCCATCCCATGATTCATTTTCCACAAACTGAACATCACGGCTGATGATAACCTTTGTTGTAATAGGGTCATACAATTTGTATGCTTTTGTGTCTAGTAAATACCCAACAAATATGCATTTATGTTCCTTATGATCTAATTTCTTTCTTAGCTCATCTGGAATGTGAGCATATGCGACACAGCCAAAAAAATTTAAATGAGAGACACTGTGTTTCATACCTGTCCAAGCTTATTGATGAACTTTGTTTTTCACACCCTTTGTTGGAAATTTTTTCATAATGTATATAGCAGTTGCCAATGCCTCATCCCAATATTCATTTGGAAGATGCTTGGCTTCCATCATACTACATGCCATCTCCATAATAGTTCGATTCTTCCTCTCTACGACACCATTATGCTAAGGTGTATAGCGTGCAGTAAATTGCTTGTGTATGCAATTAGATTTACAAAAACCTAGAAAATCATTTGATACATATTCACGGCCTTTGTTCATCCTTAAAACATTGATGTAGTAGTTACTTTGCTTCTCCACAAATGCCATGAACTGCTGAAAAAATCCAAATGCATCAGATTTGTGTTTCAAAAATTAGTAAAGCCATGTTTTTCTTGTGAAATTATCAATGAATGAGAAAATAATTGCAGCAGCCTATGGATGGTGTTTGCATTGGCTTGGATGTATATGAATGCACAATTTCAAGTGGTGCATGTGCTCTATATGACTTGCCAACTGGAAGAGAATGCTTATGCTGCTTTCCAAAAATGCAACCTTCAGAAATTCTCTCTATTTTTTCAATCAATGGCAAAGTTTTCACCATATTCTTTATGTGTAGTAGCTTCAGCCCACCAAAATTAAGATATCCAAATCTGGAATGCCACAACTAGGATTCCTCTTGTACCTCTAATTGAAATGTTGTCTGTATTTATTTACCACTATCTTTTTCTTCCTTGGAACAGGGCTTCTTTGATTTTTTACTTTCTGCTTTAAATGCAGCTCTAGAGTGAGCATTGTTTGTATTTCTGGCAATATTTCCCTTCATATCAGGCCTCATTCTTAAAGGAAACAAGTGGTTGTTTGTCATCTGCACTTTATCTATCAGTTGTTTGTTTGGATACTTGTCCATAATCACACAATGATTGTCTTCCATATAGACTCTATAGCATTTTTGCAACAACTTCCCAATACTTAATCAATTATGCTTTAAGGCCTTCCGCATAATATACATTAGGCATAATTTTTTGCCCACCCCATTTTGGTTAGAATACCAACACTACCTTTTCCTAGAACAATAACTTGGATATTGTTTCCAAGTGTAACATCAGTTTGAACTAATTTATCTAGAATGGAAAACAAATCTAAATTTCTAGTCATATGATTACTTCAACCTGAATCTAAATACCATATATCACATGGAATTTCTTGGGAAACATTACATTCAACTCGGGATGCACATTCCATAAACATTGTGTTGGTGGACGTGCCAATGTTGCTTGACTGGTTTTGACCTTGCTTACTCTGGTCATGTTGTTTCTTCTTGCATTCATATGCATAATGCCTAAATTTCTTACAATAATGGCATTGTATTGGGGATTTATCAAATCTTTGGCCACTTGACTAACTGAAATTATGATTTTGACCTATACCAACAACATTTGTAGGACTGTTGTTGTGTCCTCCTCTACGAAAACTTCTTCCTCTGCCTCTAAAATTAGATCTCCCGCTTCCTCTTCCATGGCTTATAGATGAATGTGCTACAAATGCATTTTCTAATGATGCATTTGATCTATTTAATCTATGTTCATGATTGATGAGAGAAGCTTGTAGCTCATCAATAGTAAAATGAATCAGGTCTTTGTTTTCCTCTAAAGTCACAACTGAATATTCAAATTTGAGGGGAAGACTCCTAAGCACCTTCTCAACAACCTTCATTTCATCTATGGCTTCTCCATGAGACTTCATTTGATTGATCATCCCAATAACTCTAGTATAAATTGATTCTACTAAATATGTATATTTCATTTACAGAGTTTCAAAATCTCTTCTAAGAATTTGTAATTTAGCATTCTTTACTTTGTCCATACTTTGGTAGGCAGTTTGCAAAGTATCCCATGTATCCTTGGTAATCTTTTTTACTGCTACTCTTGGGAGTATGCTTTCATGCATTGCTTGATATATGTAAAACATGGTTTTTCCATCATTTTTTCTTTGTTCATTCGAAATATATTTCTCAACTTGTGTGAGAGAATTATATGTTGCCTAATTTGTTGATTCCACATAGCCATTTTCAACTATCTCCCATACATCTTAACCTCTGAACAGAGCCTTCATGGTCAGGGACCAATATTCATAATTCTTTCCCATAAAAATTGGAGTTTGCAGACTTGACATTTATGCACCAGAAGTGGATGTCATTTAAAAAAAAAAATCTTGGTCACTTTCTTATTTCAAAATAGAGCTTCTGCTCTTCGCTAACCTACTCGGATAACCTCGCTCTGAAACTAGATTAAGGGAGCTGTATCTAGATTAAGGGAACTATACAACTTCACTTTGTTGTGAATTGCGCACTAAATCGTGTGACTTGAGATAGTTACATAACGTGTTTAACTTGAGCTGCGCTCTAAATACTTTGACAAAGCCATACTTTTTTTTTTCAGTGGAAAAATCACCTTCCTGCTATTCCGAAGGAATCAACAAAGCCATACTTCAACAAACCTTCAATATTAAGGAATTATTTAATGCTACCTGAAAAACATTATTCACTATTGTAAGGCATAAGGGGAACCTTCAACACAATGTATAAAAAACTTAATAAAAGATATTTTCATAAAATACTAAACATTTTATGTCCCTTCAAAAGAAACTTTCACGGGCAAAGTATTAAGTGGGGCTTGTTGTGAAGTTACTGCATCATAATAAAGCTTTTACAAAGTAAAATGTCAAAAGTTCTTCACAAACACAGAGCTTGGGCTTTCAATTATTTCTCCACCTAATTCACTTTTTCTTTTTGTTCTTGGACTTCTTCTTCAAATCTCTTCTTCTCTTATATGTTCTCTATCTCTCTCTTTTTTACTAATTTGCTTCATTTACATATATAAAAAACTTAATATATATATATATGAATTCTTCACCTAACGCACTTTTTCCTTGTGTTTTTGGATTTCTTCTTCAAATCTCTTCTTCTCTTCTCCGTTCTCTATCTCTCTTTTTTACTGTTCTCTATCTCTGTTTTTTACTAATAGCTTCATTTAAATATATAAATATTGACTTCTCTACAACTCAATAAAGACAAATGAATTCCTGGCTAAAATTTACCTAAAAAATTGACTTAACTACTATATGGTGAGAAGTAGACTACTATATTGTAAGAGGTGAGCACCATATCCAGACAGTCTGACATTGCAGACTGACAATGACGGTCTGACTAAGTCTGGCCAGCTAAATAAGCAACAGCTGGTAATTACTATTTTCAACAGACATGAGCATCAATAATAAACACCGCCTAACAATATAAACCATCCCATCAAAAAATATCTCACATCGTACTATATAGATGTTAATGTACACAGCTATAATGTTTACAATATTGAATTTGTGGAAGTATCCTTTTAAAAAAGATCATTGATCGCTCTTGGTTGATGCACTTTGTACATCTTCAGTATATGGATTTGGTCATATTCACCAGAAATCAAGTTTCCATTCGGGACCATATCTTTTCATTTTTGGAATTGTATTCATCAATTTCCTAATTAGTTGCTCGCTCGGGAATTGTATTCATCAATTTCCTACTTAGTTGCTCGCTCGGGTCATTTTTGCTTGCTGTACAGTGTGGCATATCTTGCTTATATATGGAGGAAGAACTGCCAAGAGTTATCATCTCCTACTCCATTATAGAATATGCAATTATTAAAAGTTGGTGTGTAAGTTGACAGATGTATACACTGTACTGTAATGATTTGGGCCTGTTCAGACGTTTAATTTAAATCTACAAGTGTTGTAATGATTCATTTCACTAGCAGGTTTAATCCGTAAAGAACTCTTTGGAAGTAATGTGTTTGGATTTATATAATTGTTTCTCGCATTTGGATTTTTTATCAGCATAGATCCATCTTAAACTGGATTCTATCAAGCACTGAAAGTGATCCAATTTTTTGAGATGTAATTGTTTGACAAATCTATATTTAAGATGATTTATGCTTTTTATTTTTTTAAATTTTATAAGTTAAGATGTATTTTTTACTAATTTTTTTATTATTTTTATTTTTTATTTTATGAGCCTACTTTTTATTTAGTTTCATTTTTTATTTTATTTTATAAGTATACATGAATTTTTTTATTTTAATTATTTTCTTAATTTTAGTAACATAATGTTAGGAATATAACATCTTTATCATACTGGCTTGTAAAACACCTCAATACTTTCTGTGCAATTAATTCAAATTGATATTGAATAAAACTTTTCTCAATGATTTCAAATTTCAAACTTCTCCCACTGCTTTTGTGAAGGATGGGTATGGCATTGACTCAGTATAATAAAAGTACTCAAGACATTTATTAATTCCTCGTGATCGGTGGATTAGAATGGGACATGATCAATGATATCTCAAATAATAATAAAGACTACCCAACAATATAAACCATACCAGCTAAAATATCTCAGATTCAACTAAGTAGATCGTAATGTGTACAGCTAGTTTACATAATGCAAAATGTTTACATTGACTTTGTGGAAGTATCGTATTGAATGAAATTCATTGATGCTGTCTGTGCAGGTTGAGTATATGGATTTAGTCAACGCCCAACCATATTTACCACAAATCAGGTTTCGGTTCCCTACCGGATCTTTTGATTTTTGGAATTATGTTCATGTCATTTAATACATTCTAGAATATGCAATTACTAAAAGTTAGTGTGTGTAAGTTGACAGCTGTTATATGCACGGTACTGTAATGATTTAGGCCTGTTCAGACGTTTGTTTTAAATCTACAAGTGCTGTAGTGATTCATTGCACTCTTAACTTTAATCCCTGGTTTTTTAGGAAGCATTTGTTGTGCCGTTTAGGAAGCAAATATGGTGAAGGAAGAGGTAGAGGCGAGGGGAATGGAGAGATCTGGCCCTGGTGCAGGATTCCATACATTCTCTGTCAGAGTTCGTAGGAGATTGTCTGACTTCTTACATTCTGTGAATCTGAGGCATGTGAAGTTGGGATACCATTACCTGCTAAGCAATGCTATCTATTTATTAGCCATCCCCGTTCTCTTTCTAATGTTTAGCGCAGAAGTAAAAACCCTGCGAAAGTATGATTTGTGGATATTATGGGAACATCCTACGCTTGATTTAATTAGTATTCTATCCATCTCCGGACTGATAGGTTTCATTCTTCTGGTTCGCTTTGTCTCCAGTCGAAAGCCCATATATTTGGTAGATTTTGCATGTTATACACCCTCTGATGAATTTGGAGTAACCAAAGAGTATTTCATGGCACACTCTAAGAAATCCGGCCTCTTTGATGATGGAAGCCTGGGGTTTCAGAAGAAAATACTAGAGAAATCAGGGATTGGAGAACGCACGTACTTTCCAGGAGCTGTTTTGGCTTCCCCACCTCATCTCACAATGAAAGAAGCTCGTGCAGAAGCAGAGATGGTGATGTTCGGGGCCGTGGATGAGGTCTTTGAGAAATGTAAAATCAGGCCACAGGATATTAGTATCCTGGTAGTGAATTGCAGCTTGTTTAATTCGATTCCATCTCTTTCTGACATGGTTATCAACCATTACAAGATGAGAGAAAACATTCTGAGCTTCAACCTCGGAGGAATGGGCTGCAGTGCAGGAATCATAGCACTGAATCTCGCCAAAGACATATTGAAAGTCCATGGGAGTTCATATGCATTAGTTGTGAGCACTGAAAATCTTTCAATGAATTGGTACCATGGCAGCAACAGATCAATGCTCATAACCAATTGCTTGTTCCGCATGGGGGGTACAGCTATTCTTCTATCCAACCAGAGAAAAGATCGAAGAAGAGCAAAATACGAGCTCTCACACATCGTTAGAACTCATAAAGGATCAGATGACAGAAGCTACAAATGCGTTTTTCAAGAGGAGGATGGTGATGGCAGAAAGGGCCTAACCCTATCCAAAGAGCTTATGGAAGTTGCAGGCCATACACTTAAAGCGAATATAACTACTCTGGGTCCCCTGGTTCTTCCCTTATCAGAGCAAATTATCTTCCTGGCGTCCTTGTTTTGTCGCAAAGTTCTGAGAATGAACATGAAGCCCTACATCCCTGACTTCAAATTGGCAGCTCAGCACTTCTGTTTGCATGCAGGAGGCCGATCTGTGCTCGATGCACTGGAGAAGAGTTTATCTTTAAGTGAACAGAACATGGAGCCTTCTCGGATGACTCTTCACAGGTTTGGCAATACATCGAGCAGTACAGTGTGGTATGAGCTTGCATACCTTGAAGCCAAGGGGAGAATCAAGAAAGGGGACATAGTATGGCAGGTAGCATTCGGCTCCGGATTCAAGTGCAACAGTGCGATTTGGAAAACTGTGAATACTGTTAAAATGCCAACTAAAAATCCATGGCTGGATTGTATTGATAGGTACCCAGTAAAAATCCCAGAGTTCGAGAAGATCGGGAGTTGAATGTACAAAACAGTATGGTATCATTGTGTATTTCGGTAATAGATGTTAGCTAAACTTAGGTCCCATGGATTGCTTAGCAAGTTTGCTCCGAACTAGGCTCAATAAAGGCTTTTGCTGGTTTATGGAGGACCTCATGCAATTGCACTCAAAGTTTAGAAAGAAAAAAAACGTTGTATAAATTATAGGATTGCATTGTGAAGTAGGCCACATATAATGGGCAAACCATGATGTAATGATAAAACTTGTTTTTATAATAAAAAACAATAGCACTTCACATTTTATAATGGTTTCAACTCTATCCAATATTTTTTTCATAGATGTTTTATAAATTATGAAGATTGATTTATGTTGAATTATATTTAAGTAATATTTTAATTAATAGTGTTATTATTATGAAGTTGACACTTATAAAACATTTATATAGTAATAACAAATGAATGAGAATCATGTCAAAAATGTGATGACAATGTTATTGAAAATGTTAAAATAGAAATAAAAGATACACATCATATGAAATTCACAATATACCATGATGATGTACAAATTATAAGATTGCATTGTGAAGTAGGCATGTAATGGGAAAATCATGATTTAATAATAATTTTCTACTAATGGGTTTGTGTTTATAATATATGAAATTCATAATATACCATGATGATGTACAAATTATAAGATTGCATTGTGAAGTAATATGTAATGGGAAAATCATGATTTAATAGTAATTTTATATAATTTTTTAATAATTGGTTCTTTGTTTATAATAAAAAGCAAGAACTCTTCACATGTATGATGGTTTCTATCCCATCCAACACATTATAAGGATTTTAGTAATTTATTTAAGACAATAAAATTTTAATAAATTTATTTTATTTGTATTTTTATAGGTGCTTTATAGACATAAGTTAATGTGGATTTACAATGAATTATATTAAAATAATATAATTTTAATAAAAAACGTTACTATTATGAAGTTAGCATTTGTAAGACACTTATATGATAGTAGCCAATAAATAATAATGAATGAGCCTCATGCAACAAAAATATGATGACAATGTTATAGATGACATGGTGAAAATATGAAGTTCAAGACAAAGAAGCATGACATTTGACAAATAGAAACAAAAGGTATACAGCATATGAAATTCAAACTTAGGTACTTACATACCCCTACCCTTTGGGATGTGCTTTGTCTAGTCCACTTGTGTGTTATGTTCAGGCCTAACGCATCCAATGATGCTACGATACCTCTTAGTCGCTGTGTTATTATCATTGATAGATTATTGAAGTTCTTGTCACCTCAAACTAGAGGTGGTACCTCACTGACATTTCTAATGCTTAGGTGGGACTCTTAGATGCATTTTATGCCTTGTTCTGTGACTTAAATTTCATTCCCTTTCCTATCTATACACTTTAATTCATCTTTGTAAGGCCCATCTAGAGTTGTTTGCATCTATCATCTCCAACACCTGTATAGGGACTCCTTTGCTTAACTTATCCCCAATATTTCAAGTTTTCTTAATCTACCCTAGGGAATATGCATTGGCATCAAGGCTCTCTACTCTACATATTTCACTAATCTACCTTTACAGTAGTAGATATAGTGTTTATTGGTTATAGTGCATACATATATTGTTGTGTTCCTTGACCCTTGAATATCTAATAAAAAACAAGATAAACACTTATTCATAAATAAACTCAAATACATCCTCGAATGAATATTCCAAATAATATATAGATATAGATATATATATAATTAAAATGAATTGATGATTACAATAGATCTCATGCGACCATAAATACAATGTGAAGGGATACATATTAAAGAATGTATCTCTTAATGTTGACGACAATATTACAAATAATAATTAATACAATATATTAAAAAATGGTAATATATTTTTTTAGGTATATTACAAGTCATCCCTCCCTAAATACTTCGTCCATGAAGTATTGGTAAAGATGAGTGTCTCAATAAAAAATATTCATTCTCCCAAGTAGCTTCATCTTTTGGTAAGTTTTTCCATTTGACAAAATCCTCTTTGGTTGATATGGAATGGATCATTCTGGTTTTAAGTTCTAAAATGCATTCGGGATCTAGCACCAATTTCCTTTTGTCATCTAACAGGGGTAACTCTTTGTATCTAGGTTGTTGTACCCATTTTTTTCTTTAATCATGACACATGGAAAACATCATCTACTTTCCCCTTGTTTGGTATATCTAGAGCATAAGCCACTTGTCCCACTCGCTTTCATACTTGAAAAGACCATAGAAATTGGGCGTACGTTTATGAAATTTGGAATTTTTTAGCGAGTTTTTTATGGTTGGATACTAACTAACACCCAATCACCCACTTCAAATTCACGATCAGTTCTCTTTAAGTTTTCTTGCTGCTTCAAATGATTCCTTGCTTGTTTGAGATGGTTCTTCAGAATACATAGGACCTCATTGGATGTCACGAGATAATCTTTCACTGTTGGAACCTTGAAATTGTTGATAACATATTCTTTAGATGTTGGAGGTGGATACCCACATAAGGCTTCAAAAGGCGTCATTTTTGTTGCTCTATGGTATGTACTATTGTACCACCATTCTGCAAGGTGTATCCAATTTACCCATTGTGTCTAGCAATCATTCACGAAATTCCCAAGGTATCCTTCAAGGCATTTATTTACCACTTCGGTCTGTCCATCTATTTGAGGGTGGTAAGAGGTAATCATATTTAATGAAGTCCCAACTTTGTGGAACAATCCTTCTAGAAATTGCTAGTAAATTTGGGGTCCCTGTCACTGACGATAAATTTGGGAAATCCACGAAACTTAAATATATATTTTTACATAGCTATCAACGACTTGAGTAGCTTTTTACTTAGATGGAATTCCAATGAAGTGAGCATATTTGGTTAATCTAGATCTACGATTGCAAATATTCACTATCTATCCCTTCAGAAGTAGAAAGAAAGGTGATAAGGTCAATGGATATATCACACCATTTCTGAGTTGGGATATGAAGGGGATGGAGAATCCCAGGATTTCAAACTTTTATCATTGACAAGTATCACATTCAACCACATATTTATGGATATCAGTCTTCATTCCTTTCCAAAAGAAGGATTGACGTATATTATGGTATGTTTTGAAAAATCCAATATGGCCTATTGTTGGAGAATAATGGTTTTCTTTTTTTTTTCCTTGGAAAAAGTCGTAATTTTATTTCAAATAGTTGAACAAAATTACATTCTGCACATGTAATAGAATCACAGAGATCCCTACATTGTCACATATATACTGTCCCATATGACTGACATGTCTATAGTCCCATACAAAATCAAAACAAAGTAAATGGTTGTCCATACAGCCCTCATATATCCGACTACCTATATCAAATACTGTCTCAAAAATGAAGAAAGTGACCCAATCAACAGAAAATATATTCTGTCCATACAGCCCGTGTATATAAAACAAAAACAGAACAGAATTAATGTAGAGTCAGGTCAACAGAAGTTGATCTAATGCTCCATCCGGTCCTCAAAGTCCCCATGGAAAGTCCTGTGGTAATAATTGTAGATGCCTTCAGTGGAATGTATAGTGATCCTCCATGTGTCGAAAGTCAAATGTTGCTGCGTCACTTCTTTGGAAAGCAGATCGGCCATCCCGTTTCTCTCCCTGTAGACATGTGTAAATGTAATAAGATTAAATGTCTGCTTTAACCGTAATACCTCCTCCAGGATAGGTAAGAGTACCATCACATTACATTGTGTAAGCTCCTTGGCCCAATCAATAACTATCAGTGAGTCTCCAAATATCTGTAGAGATAGACAACCTTGTTCAAGTGCAAAAAGCATCAGCATCCTAAGTGACATAAGTTCAGCATAGTTATTTGAACCACTCCCCAAACCAGCCACGATATGAAAATAATGGGACTCAGATTTGTGAAGAACACCCCCTCCACCACACACCAATTGATGGTCAAGTGATGCACCATCGAAATATGCCCACGGCATGGATTTATCTATTAATTCCGCTATCACAGGTTGTATTCTATTCGCTTTGATAGTTTCCTTGTAGTGTAGTATAACAGCCACAGCTTGTGCCACTACATGCTCCATCGGGACCCTACAGTCCTGAAAAATGATCTTATTTCGGGTGATCCAAATGCCCCAGGCGAAGATACATGGGACAACCCGAATGGAAGAGTTCTTATGATATGACCACCACAGTTGAAACGCGTCAAGAACACTCTCTCCCCACCACCTCACATTGAGATTCAGATATTTGCTGATATCAGCCCAAATAGCTTGAGAAAACCGACAGTGAACAAATATATGAGAAATGGTCTCTTCCGCATCCCTACAAAGTGGACAGAACCCCAGGCCCTGGATGAATCATTTCTTCAGAATGTCCCAGGTAGGTGCCTTATTTTCCAATATAGCCCAGATGAGTAATTTATCTTTACCTGGGCACTTAAGCTTCCACAGATATTTCCACCACCACACCAATTCCCTGTTATGTACTTCCACATTCAGCTGGATATATCCATGTTTTGGGGTGTATATTCCAGAGGGATGGTGATCCGAGATAAGTTCATCAATCCTATTTGTCAGGCGAATATGTGTGTATCTTAGGTTCCGAATATAATCCTCCCAATCTCCAAGCATGTCATCAGGAATCTCAAGATGCTGTGCAGAGGTCCACCCCTGATGCCATAGAGTCGATTGTCCCGGTTGCTCAATATCAGCCAGAAAATGACATCCTCTAGCTACCAGAAAAGTCCTTAAGGCCACAGGAAGGACATGTCCACCCCTACATCCAACCCAAGGATCCAGTCCAATACGTATAAATCTCCCATTTCTAATTCTCCACACTAATCCAGATCCAATCAGATGAAAATGTTGCACCACCGCTTTCCAGACCACAGAGCAATTTGCCCTCGTCTTATTTCCCTGCCTAATCCAATCGAGTAGAGTTAATGGAGCAATGTATTTATGATATACCACTCTAGTCCAGAGACTCTGTGTGTGGATAATTTGCCATGCCACCTTGGCCCCCAAGGCTTTAGCAAAAAGAAAAATATTCTTTAATCCCCATCCTCCCAGTGCTTTGGGGACCGCAATCATCTCCCATCTAACCCACACCAAAGCTCGATTATCACCCTTACCCTTCCAAAGAAAGGCAAAACACAACCGACGGATCTGCTCCAAGACTCCTTTGGGAATCCAAGCGAGTGACATCCAATACACTGGAATAGCTTCCAAAACTGATTTAACCAGTACCAACCTCCCTGCCCGCGAGAGCCATTTATGATTCCATCCATGGAGTCGCTGTTCTAATTTAGCAATTAACCAGTGCCAATCTGCTTTCAAATATGCATTGGGTTTCAAGTGAAAGCCAAGGTACTTTAATCCATCATCAATATCCAAAGTCCTGTAAGGTAGTCTCATAGCCAATCTGTGAATCTCCTGCTCAGTTAAATGCGAGCATGTGATTGATGATTTATCAATATTCACTAACATACCCGCTGCATCTTGCAGCAAATTGAGACCTTCAACCACCTTATCAATATCCTGTCTCGAGCCATCACAAAATATCAGAATGTCATCAACGAAAAGGAGATGTGTAATATACAATACCTGAGAAATGGATATACCACGAAAGGAACCATCAACTTTTGCTTTCAGAATAAATCGACTGAGGCCTTCAGCAACAAGGAGAAACAGCAGCGGTGAAAGTGGGCAACCTTGTCGTAGACCCCTGCCAGCGTGAAAGAATGGACTAGCATAACCATTTATTAGTACAACAAAGCTCACCGTGGTGATGCAGGCCATAATCCATCATATAAATTCATAGCATAAGCCCAGGTGTGTTAGAAGCATCAGGATATAGAGCCAACTAACCCTATCAAATGCTTTAGAGAGATCAATCTTAATCACTGCACCCTTCTGCTTCTGCACCTTCATAGTGTGTATTCCTTCCTGTGCAACTCCAATGGCCTCATGAATTTGACGGCCTTCCAAGAACCCAAATTGTTCACAAGAAATATGCTGAGACAAAATATTCTTGAGTCACCTTGCCATAACCTTAGAGATGATCTTATAGATGCAATTGCAGAGAGCTATAGGTCTGAATTCATCAAAGCTTTCAGGCTTGTCCGATTTAGGAATGAGAGCTATAAAGGTCGAGTTGAAGGGACCATGTACAAAACCATCCTTTCTTGATTCTTCCACCACATTCAATAGTTCCTCCCCGAAGAAATCAAAGAAACCCAAGAAAAATTCAATAGGCCAACCATCGGGCCCTGGACTTTTATCTTTCTGGAAGGAGTGCATAACCTGCGAGAGATCAATCGGCAACACCTCCGCCATCAACATTTTTTTCTCCTCCTCCCCCACAAAATGAGGGAAGAGCTGAGCCATCCTAATAACCTCAGCTATAGAGGCCCCAGGTTGAGCGGTGAATAAGTCTCCGAAGTGTCGTACCCCCAACTCTGCCAAACCATCAAAACTGGAGACCATTTCCCCTTCAGTAGAAGATAGTTCCCAAATAGAGTTAGTGAATTTTCTCCCCTTTGCATATGCTTGAAAAAAGTTTGTGTTCTCGTCCCCACACTATAGCCATATCGCCCTACTTTTCATTCTCCACATCTCTTCTCTCTCACACAGAATCACATTCTTGCATCTTTCCCACTCCAACAACTCACCTTTCTGCAATTCATCCAGATAACCCATACCCTGGCAATGTAGAAGTCTATCTATATTCAGCTCAGTAGCCCTCAGATTCTGATCATCTTTCACTCTTTTTTCAGTAGCCCAGAGAATAGTGGCCTCTTTTATACGCTTGAGATTGAGATGAAAGTGTGCGCCCGCATGCTCCTGAGACTCCGGAGGTCGATGAACCCACTGAGCCTGTACCAATTTAAGAATATCCTCCTCCTTCAACCAGCTAGGATTGAATTTGAAAGGACTAGGGGGTTTATCTCTACTACCTCTTAGTTCCAGGAGGATGGGGCAGTGGTCAGATACCCCCCCTGACCCTACCCATTGCTTGACAACATCAACCCCCAGAGCCAACACATCAGCCACCAGAAACCTATCCAGCCTTTTAGCCACCCTTTGTTCCCCTGTTCTCTTATTCCTCCAAGTAGGGGTTAACCTGGTTGGTAGTATGTCAAGAAGGTCCTTCCTGGTGAAGGCTTGAATAAAATAATTAGCTAGAGGATCCGGAGCAGCCCGAGGCCCCCAAACTTCAGAAGACCCCAGAGAAAGGTTGAAATCCCCACCCAAAATCACATCCCTTCCAGCAAAGAGATCCATACTTAACAAGGAGTCCCAGAATCCAACCCTATTTAAATAGAGCCCATATATATTGAGAACCGTGATCATCCTACCGATCGCTGCATCCCAAACTTCCAACCCGATACCAGAAGAAATGCCCCAAGAACTATCGTATCTACAACTCTTCACCTTCCACCCCGTGGCCAACCCTCCAGAGCGTCCACGAGCGTCCACTCCTACAAACTTCCAACCAGGTAGCAAATTTTCCAATGCCCGAACAACCTCCTCACTGCCACCCAATGTTTCTTGCAACAGTAAAACATCCGGTTGATTTAATTCCACCAACCTCCAAAGTGACGATTTTTTAATGGGACTCGCCAACCCACGACAGTTGAATGACAATAATTTCATATGCAACCCCCTTCCTGGGCTTTCGTTGCTCTAAGTGCCCATTCAATAGAGGATTGTGTACCCATTACTAAATCAACTTTAGCCCGCTCTTGAGCTTTTGACAAAAGAGATTTTTGACCCCTCCCTTTCCCCCCAACACTATAAGCCAATTCAGGAAGTCCCTTTCCCCCCGATCCATCAGCAGTGATCACCCTATTTCTAAGAGCATATCGGATACTACGTCCCACAGAACTGGGAGAGTGTTTAGTGGATACAATGGACGGTGTGTATACACTATCCGCATCAGGTAACATACATGGAGCTACAGGGCAATGTAAAGCTATACAGACCGGAGGATGAGACCCAAGACAACCCTCCCCCAATTCATTAGAGATAGTAAATAATGAAACAGCAGAAGAAATGTGGTGAGACATACCCGGGGCATTCAAGGATGAGCCCCGACGAATAAAGGACTGCTCCTGTAGCTTCCTGGAGGCTGCCCGCGTCAAAGGTGTCGAGGTACCCATTGTAGTCCCCACAACAACCGAATCCTTGCTCCCAAGGATTTCCAAACCCGTGTTCTCCAAAGAAGCCAAATGTGTCTTGGGTCCCTGTATCCCACACTGTGCATCTAGTACCACCGTATCATGGTTCGCCCTGTTGACAATAGCAAGCGCAATACCTTCATTCCCCACCGCCTGTGGATTCACCGTCTTCGCTGGATCAGTGCAATCATCAGCTTCATCCACGGCCATCGGTCTACTACTCCTAAACGATAACGGGAAACAGGCTACCAGGTGTCCATAAGCATGGCAGCGGTGGCACCTAAACGGCACACCCACATAGTCCAGGATTTGTATGAATGCCCCATCCTTTGTTTGAACATTGATCTCAGCCGATAGCCCCAGTCGAAGATCGATTTTAACCAAAATCTTTGCCACCGTATAAATGCCTGTCTCATTATGGGAGTAATCAGAACACACATAGTCGCCAAGGAAATTCCCAATCGCGGCAAACCGTGTTTCATTCCACAGGTGCATGGGGAACCCAGGAAGCTTCACCCATAGTGGTTCTTTGTCAATTTTCTCCGTTTTAGAGTCGAAGAAAGGTGACCATTGTTTCAGAACAATTGGGACGCCCAGCATCGACCAATGTCGGCATAAGACAGTTTCAACCTCCCCAATGTTCGACAGGATGAAGGATAACCATCCTTTCGTTAATACCCGAACTTCAGGTTCAGTAGACACTAAATCCTTCCACTGCTCGGCCGCCCATCGCTGGAGGAAACCGCGACCAATTCTCTTACCACGGACATTTCCAACCACTGCAATGTGTGAGAAATCCTCCGCCTCCTCCATCGTGACATCCACTCCCAGCACAAGCTTATCCTTCCTCTTCCGTTCCTTAACCTTTTTAGCAGTATTTTTGTGTGAATCAGCCTTCGCAGAAACCCCTGCTTGTGGAACTAGCAGGGATTCATCTTCAGGTAGAATATCTCCACCTCCAGGAGCCGCCGCTACATGTCCACTGGAAGAGTAACCCGGTCCACCGCTACCCTGTCCCCGGTTATCAGAATCACAAAATTCCACCGACCTTACCAAATTTCCAACGGAAAAGGAAGTCAATCCGCCACCCTGGTCCATCCGCCGTCTGCCACTCCCAGCCAGAGTTTCAAGCCCGTCCACATGCAAGGCATCCGAGCTAATGGGGAATTTTGAGTATGACCTCAGTTGGGGTTGTAGAGTCCACCCCAAAAGGCCAGCCAAGTCGGGCTTGTCAGTATTTCCAGCAGATGACCGAAAGGTATCCAATTCTGCCTCTAAACCCTCCAGCCCTAGAGAGATGACCGGCGAAGTGACCCTGGCAGATGTCGGTAGAGTAATAAGGTGCCCATCCAAGTCCATCGCATCCACGGGCCCAGAAAAAGCCCCCGACCCATATTCCGCAGCATTGACAGCTCCAATATCAAAAATCCCTCTGTCACGATCGCCATCCGAGGTGTAGTCCACCTCCTACTCATAGCCTCTCACCATACCGCCCTAGATGGTCCACCTCCTGCTCAAAACAGCCAACTCGCCGAACCCCAACCAAACAATCAGCAATGCTGACAAGATAGAAACCCCAGAAAGTGCCCGTTCCCCTATCCACCGTTCAAGAAAACTGTTATCGTCACCACACAATCCACAGAAATCCCCAAGCTACCCCGTATAGCCCGTCACGCAACCACTACAAGGGTTCAGGTTCCCACCAGCAAACCCCGTCAATAACTCCACCCAGCTTCAAGAATCAATAAAAAATCAGTTAGTCCAGCCGAGTCACCGAAGTACTGAATCCCCAAACCTCCAGGGTTCAAAAACCTTGGTTTCCCAAGCCGCCGACGCCCATTCTCTGCGCTCCCATCCTAATTACCCTAGGTTTCTTGGAGCTCCGTCTTCTTAATCATGGTTTTCTTTATAAGACTTGAGTTTTGAATTTTGAGTAGCTGGGAAAATATATCCTTTCTTTGTACCACAGTATGTCTTTCTCCCATGAGTATTTGGAATTTATTTCCCTATTGCTTTCAAATTCCTCTATTAGCTTCCTTGTTTCTGGGTTTTTGACATACTCAGTTTGGACCTCTGATATCCATTCAAGAACAACTATGCAAATGACACATACTGTGGCATTTGTTACACAGAATTCTCGTCCTCGCCATGATCACAAACCATGTACACCTTTTCCTTGCCTCAATCCCTCAAGTGGTTGTCCATGTGTTGTCTAGAAGCTCTTTGGAAGATGAGCCCTAAGGTTTTTTCCCTTTAAAAAACCATTTTTGACTGAGTAATGCATGTTTCCTTCTAGTAGGGTGTGACACTCCCTAATTGATGCACTTTGCATCACTACAGAGTGAGTCACTAACGCAGATTGCTTGTGTATAGGGTGTGTCACCCTCTGGTAATGCATGTTGCTCTTTGACATAGTGCATCACTTCTCATTCAAAGCTAAAAAGAGAAGATTCGAGATCCTTATAGAAAGAAGCTCTTGTGAACCCCAATAGATCAACATAGGTGGCAGTCGAACCCCTTCTTGGGGTGATCCCTTAACCTTCTCCATTGAATCCTCAACTCCCTTTATCCTCTTTGGCCTATATATACAAGCTCACCCTTCATAGTTGAAGGATGAAAATATAGAGCATCCAAATGCTGTTGAAATACTCCTACGGATGAGTTTCCTTTCTCTATTAGAAACAAGGTTTGATATTTGAGGAAAAGGATAATTGGAAGAAGTTGCAATGTCAAGGAAATGGTTGTAATCTCTCCCTTTGTATTTGCGTTAATACAGTAATATATATACTCTTTCCATAAAGGTTAATTGTGTTAGATCTTTAGAACTTGTTTCCTTGACCACTTGTTTAGATTGATCAATATTACATATTACTTTTACTCGTGTTTCCACTTGTTTATACCATGTTGTTTTATAGCTAGGGACTAAAGACTACAACAAATAAGGAAACACTATCATGGTTGCAAGGTGAGTAACTCCTTGTGCCCTTTGTAATTTGTTTAATCTAGGAAAATATATATATTATGTGGCGTTTTTTTCTAGATCTAAATCATTTAGACTAGAGAGATTTGTCCTTGTCCATATAGACGAAGTGTCTTAAAAAAAAATTGGTGACTTCGCTAGGGAGAGTCCATGGTCTTTGAGTTGATTAGTTTGTAATTCTCATTTCCTTATTTACCCTCTTAGAGCTATTTAAATTGCCTTGTTTATTTTGGATTTGTATTTTTGAGTTACTGGGTGATCCAGTCTTAGTCTAGAATATTTAGCTCGTCTAGTTACCTAATCTTATATTGAGAATTCCGTCTTTTCTAATTCTTGATTGCGCCTACTGTACCTGGGCTGTGATTGGACTGTGTCACTAGTAAGTTGTTGCACTTGTCTTTGGGTCAGAGTGTCACTGACGCACTTTGTTTGTGTTCAAGTAGCGTCACCATCGTAGTTTCCCCCGTGAACAGACTGCGTCACTAAGGGACTAATGCATTGGTGCATACTAGCAGACTGTGTTACTGTAAGTTTTCATAAACTTTTGGCTCAATTCTCTTGTTTTTAATTTTGGATTTCATTTTCAGATAAATTCACTATCTGTTGCATTTGTTGCTTTATCTAGAATTGGTTTTTACTTCTCATATTTAGTTTCTCTTAAAGATTTGATTTATGGAGGCTTCATGGTCAGTTTTGGTACAAGTGTTTTGGATTGGGATGATTATTTGCTTTCTTAGATCTTAGATTATTATTGATATTCACAAAAAAGAAAAGATCTTTTGTTTCCGTCTTGATTTAGAGAAAGAGCTTTGTTTTCTACAATATGAATCTTTCTAACCTCATGACTTGCCAAAACTAAAGTGATCTTGGAAAACTTCTTTCTAATATTTTTGAGCATAGGAACAAAATTTTAAAGCAAACCAAGTAATAACCTTCTTAAAGTTCGATAGACCAAAGTTGATCTCAATGGACGTTAATCATCATCATCATCATCATCAATAAGATAAGAATTAAGAATAATACAAAATATTATTTAAAAATATAAATTATCTAATTTAAATATTTTGTATTTAATTATTATATTATCATATAAAAAGTAGTAATAGTATAAACAATAGGAGTAATAATAAAAATTATTTAGGGATAAAAATTATTTAATCTAAAATATTTCATATTTAATTATTACGTGGAAAATATTGAAGTGTGATATAAGGAGATTTTGTAATTGATTTAACTTACAAAATAACAAAAGATTAAATAAGTGAAATTGGGAGCAAATTGCTTATTTCTTACTTTAAAAAAAATATAGTAATTGTGTATAGCTTTAAAACTTATAAAGAATGAAAAATTGTGTATGGTGTGGTGTAAATAAATAACTATGAAATATGTAGAACATGTGTCACTTGATTCAAAACGTATTACTTGTATATAGTTTAAAAACAATAAAGAAAACATAAATATAGAATGAATACGTTATAAATGTAGAACACAAGTTATAGGTTCAAATCTAGAAGAGGTAGGGTATATATACTTCTATAAAATTTACAAATTACATTGTTGTGTAAACCATTTTTGTTCAACTAAATTACAATGATTGATATGTACTTCATTTTCATTTTTTTTAATACTTAATTACAAATATTTACGCCGATAGGCGTTTTCTTTTAACTTTTGGGGTGGGGGCTGGGTGGATGATTTATTAGTTTTTTAATAATCGACGGCCAGATTTTAATGTTCCCGGAATATGCTTCGTCTGGTGCATTAATTAAGCATTCAGATTTGCTGTGTTAACTCACTCGCAGCTTTAAATCGAAACGACGCATGGTTATATCAAATAATTTATTAAAATAATTTCAAATGCCAAGTGTTTCTTGGCTGGGCGGGTTTTTATTTGTGGTACGATGCTGGGTAAGCGCTGCTCGTAACGGCCACGTTTTGTGGCCATACAAAACAATTGAAACGCCGGAGTAACCATGAAGGAATCGTGGCCTATCTCTACCTGTGCTGTGGCCATTGCATTAAAATTTTAACCCTGTCATGGCGGTGGGGGAAGCGATCACAGGTTAATTTCAATCGTTTCAATCGGTTATCCTGCAATTAGTACCCTTGGGAATCTGTAAGGGATTCAATTCAATCGGTTGCCGGTTACAAATTGATAAGCTCGTTTCAGGTGGTCGCCGGTTACAAATTGATAAGCTCGCAGTGATAGAGTCTCTTTATCTGCACGCAAAGATTATATCTTCTAAGCGTGGATGGCCGACCCCAATGGACCAGCAAAATAAGTTACAAGCAAAGTTCCTTCAGTTTTTGTCTTTGGGGATTCGATTGTGGATCGAGGCAACATTGATCTGTTCTACATACCAAGCTCCACGGTTGCGCTGGCTCATGGCCGTCTTCCCTTCTCCTTTGCGTAACCTCTATGGTAATATACACACTGTCTCAAATGTATTTTGCTGTATACAATTTTCATAAACCTTTGTTTGTTGGGTATTGGCTGTATACCGGCTTGACCATGGTTGAAACTTAGCCCAACCTTAGAAAATTCTATCTTCACTCTGCTGTGGCGAATGAATCTAGCATTCATCTTTCTGTCTTAATTAACCCCCTTAGGCTTGAACGGTTGAACGTGAACTTGCTCTACATTCGGTTCTGTTCTTCGTCTGCTTTGCATTTTGTTTATATTTTTAGCCTTCACAGACCTGTGTAGAACGATTTGTACTTGTTTGGTTCTGTTCGATTGTTTTCTTTCAAAAAAAAAAGAATTCACTGCTATTAATAGCGTTGCCGGTGAGGGCGCAGCCCTGGACTAAATGTTGTTGCTTTCTTTCTTGATTTCTGGATTATGCAGAGATCAAATTCTCTTTCTTGATTTCCTGATTATGGATTAACTGTCAGGTCACGTTTTCTAAACGCCGAAACGGTCTGCTGAAAAAGGCGTATGAGCTCTCTGTGTTATGCGATGAGGAGGTAGCACTGATAATTTTCTCCAGCAAAGGAAAACTCAATGAGTTCGGAAGCACCGGCCGGTATGGTATTTGAAAACTTTGGACCCTTTTCTGGGATTCAACGTCTAATGATATTCAACATCTAACCATATTCAACATCGTATTATGCCAAGATCGGTCATAAACCCTATTTCTGCAAAATGTTTTTGTTTTCCAGAGGAGCTTATATTCTGCCACAGTCAGTGGTTACACGACCATATGCTTTGGAAATAGCATCATCCGACTTCAGTTCAAATCTCTCTGAATTGTTTCACAAGAATGGAAAAGAAATTTTGATTTTGGCATCTCAACGGACATTTGGACAGTAGGACGATTAGCCCAACCTGTCTGTACATTTTACTTGTTTTTGTTTACTTCCATATAATCATAAAATGTACAGCTATAATATGTTATTCACTTGCACAATATGGGCTTGATATGTTAATAAATTAAATTTACAATGTGCCAATAACGCCTTTGGAGATGGCCATCGACTACTACTTTTACGATTTCGAAATCGCAGGTTTTTATCAGCTCTTGAAATTGATTTCGAAATCGCAGGTTTTTTATCAGCTCTTGAAATCGCAGGTGTTTACTTGTAATAAACAAAGCGTTTAGTTATATAAAATTACCATGCATGTGTTGGGATATTAAAATGTATGTGAAGTGTTGTCTGATGGTATGTTTGTGATGATTATAGAAATATTTGCAGTATTAGTTAAAAGTGTTTTGTAGCTCAGTATGGTGGAGAGGTCAGATAGATAAATAAAATGTGTAATTTTGAGGTATTTGATTTGGTTTAAAATGAATCTATGTTTAAATTGCTGAGGTTGAGAGTGTAAGCCAGGGTAAGATGAACGGCCCTCTGGCAATACCCTTCATTACCCAGATCATGGAAACAACATTCACCAGCATTCTTAGTATGCTTTCACCAGCCTGCCCATTCATAGTTTCTTATCCCAGCTCACCAGCCAGCAATCAGCGAGACCCGCCAGCCATCTCTTTTTAGGGCAATTGTCTTTTTGAGGAGGTTAGACTAAAGTAAATTTGCCTGATTTATTTGGAAGGGAAGGGGAAAATTATCTGGAAAAGCCATCTCCACTAACTAGGCTTTATGGCTAATCTTAACTGACCTACCCAAGCCCAGCGTCAAATTCCTGGGCCAGCTTCAAATACCTGACCAATGAACCAACAGTACAAGTAATATGTAAATTATTATGTTTGAGAAATTTTGCTAAAACACTGTATGATCAAAGCAATCTTAATAACTATTATGATTATTATTATTTTAATAATTTTTTTTTTTAAACCTAAATCATATAAATAAATAAAACAAATTGAAAATCCTAAAATATGTTTTTCAAGACTACGTCCATCTATGATATGTTTAAAAGTAGGAAGATGTTGGTAGACTGAGGCTAAAGTTATTGATGTTCATAATCCACACCCTCTACATGATAGCAGTTCGAGGAATATTTTTGGTTTTGTTTAATGAAATGGACTCTTAACATCACGGTGCAGTATCTGGGGCTTTTCTTCTTCATGAAGGTATTGCAACCCCACAGCAACCTACCACGCTATGTCCAGACAAGCTGACCCAGATAATGGATTTGCAAGTCCCCTCGCTGTGTGAAATCGATCATACAAACTCCCATTGCAAATGAACTCAAAGACCAGAATTCGCTCACTTGCAGATGCATCACTCAGAATTATTGAAAGAAAAATATAGAAACAGAATTATAAACGATAAAGAAATCTCATTATGAGTTACTAAAACCCACATTAACCTAAAAGGTAGGGTTCAAAGAAATCACATTGTGAGTTGCTAAAACCCATGTTAACCTAAAAGGTAGGGTTCAAAGTTTTCTGCAGATTGAAACAAAATTGATTAATATTTGTTTTTTTATAGATAAACAACACGATTTAGATGAACATATAAAGAACAAACTAGATTAACAATAAATGAAATACAAAACCAAATTAATATTTGTTTTTTTATGCCACGGTTTTAACCTTCAAAATTCCTCTCATCGTTTTGACTTAATTTCTTAAATTTGACATAAATATCACTACGAATCAACTTTAAATTAATATGCATGCTTTTAGATGGGAAAGCCAATAATTTGAAAGGACTTTGTATACCCTGCAGGCAAATAAGCCTTCACAAAATATTTTAGTATAAAAGCTCAATGTTTTTGTCTTTCTCACAACTATGAAAATCATACATGAACTTATAAATAACTAAATGTATTTATTTATTTATTTTTGTCTGAGATGGGTGAGAAAATAGTTGGTTAAATATTTTAAGTTTTCGATATTTTTTTTTCAATTGCTTGAAATGTTTTTCTAATATGGTTATTTTTTATTATTTAAATTGTAACTTTTAATAAAAACTATATTAATGCCTCGAAGATTTATGCAAGAATGTTATCTCTTCTACATCTAAGGTTCATTTGGTACTGTTACAAGCAAGATCTAGAAGTTGTCCAGGATTTATGCAAGAATGTTAAATATCTGTTATCTAAGTTAGGAATTGTTTGCGAATCGAGATCTAGAACTTGTCCAAGATTTATGTAAGAATGTTAAATGTTTGATATCTAAGTTAGCAATTGGTTCTGCAAATCGGTGAAAGACACTATTAAAAGAAAAGTAAAAAAATACAAGTGAGAATGTTTTAAGCATTTCTGTTACTGTATGCGCAAAGATGTTTGGTATCTTTAAATTTTGGTTCTGCAAATCGGTGAAAGCCACTATTAAAAGACGAGTCATAAAATAGAAGTGAGAATTTTTTAACCATTTATGCATGCTCAAATAATTTTTGTTTTGTTGGACATTAGATATAGCAAGAAAAAAATTGTAGATATCTAAAATCTTAATCCAATCTATTCAGTTTTACAAAGATTTATGTTTTGTTGTGTTGGGCATTGGATATAGCAAGAAAAAATTTGTAGATATCTAAAATCTTAATAGACTCTCTTAAGTTTTACGGTTAATTAAAATCTTTGTTATTTATATTTTGTAAGTTTTTAAAAATCTCTATCCATTTTGAAATTATTTGTTTCAAAGCATTTTTTTTAAATATATCACTCTTGAAGTGAAAACCAAAAAACAGAAAATGCAAATAAAATAATTATAAAATGTTGTATAAAACTATTAGAAAATAAAAACTCAAACATGGAAGAGGAAATAAAACACAAATCATGAAAGGGAAAATAATAGTACTGTATAATCACATTAAAAACCAATGTCAATCTCTTAATCTTTGTTTAAACTCCGTTAAAATATTTAGAAAAGCATACTATTAAACCTCAGCATATTTTTTAAGAGTTGTTGAGCGGTACACAAGTTTAGATGCATTCAAAGATATTCTTATTCATGGCAAAAACATTCAAAAATTAAACATTAACCCGTGCATATTGCATTAATTCTAAGAAACTATGTAAAACACAAGATTCTTTCGTATATTTATTTTAATTTTTTTTATATATCATTTTTAATTTGTTTGTATATTTATTTTTAATTTTTTTTAATTCTTTCTTAATTTCATTTAAAAATAATTTTTTAAGTAACACGTGAATGAATTGAGCGAGCTTATGCTAAGTTAGTAAATAATTTATTATTTCATTCTTTCTGTTTTGAAGCATTCAAATAAACATTATTGTTGTAATATTTAATATATTTTTCATAATTATCTAATTTTATTTTTATTTTTATAAATATTATTGTTGTAATCATTTAAAATATTTTTTCTAATTATCTAATTTTATTTTTATTTTTAAAAACATATTTATAAAAATCTATAAAAAATAAATTAAAATTAACATTTTATTTTGAAAATTAAAATACATTTATATCAATCTTTAAAAAATAAATTAAAATTAACACCTTATTTTCAAATATTTTCTAACTATCAACCATAATCTTATTTAATTAAAGATATCAAACTTTATGGCTATCAAACGTAATCTTATTTACTTAAATATATCCAACTTTCTCTCCATCAATAGATATATAAAAAAATTATCTTAATTCATAGAATATAAAAATAATATTAATTTAAAAAAAAAATTACTAAAGATTTAAAAATTATTTATCAAATTTTAAGAAATCAAAATAATTGAAAATTAAATAAAATTGAAATATTACAAACATTTTATTTATATTAATTTTGTTAATAATAGTAAAATAAGTAGTACTAACAATATGACCAAAGTTCATGAAATTGGTTCAACCATGGTCAATCATAAACAACTATAGTCATTTATGGTCAGCAAAGAACAACCATATTCAATGATGAATAACCATAAATAATCATGGTCATCCATTGTAGACCATGAAAAATCATCGTCAATAAACTATGGTCAACCATGGTGAACCATCGTGAATCTTGGAGAACCAAAGTCAAACATGTTCAACCATATTAAATCGAAGTCAACATGGGTCAATGATATTCAACCATGGTCAAGCCTCATCGACCATTGTCAACCACAATAATTCGTGGTTAACCATGGTCAACCTTGGTCAACCATGGTTGGCCTAAGTTAACCATAGTCAACCATGGTCTATCACAGTTTTCTATGGTAAACCATGTCCAGCCAAAGTCAATCATGGTCAATTAAAGTCAACTATAGTCAACCATAGTCGCCCATGGTCAACGATGTTCACCCATGTTCAACAAAAGTCAAACATGGTCTACCATGTTAAACATTGTTCAACCAAAGTTAACTATAGTCAACCATAATCATCCATAGTCAACCAAAGACTAATAGGGAAAACCATAGTCAACCAAAGAACAATAGGGAAAACCATGGTAAATAATAGGGAATCATGGTCGACTGAATTCAACCATGGTCAACCATCTTAAACCATGGATAACCAAAATCAACCATAGTCAACCCATGGAAACTAGTGTCAACCATAGTCAACCATGGTCAACCATGTTTAACCATTGTCAACCATAGTCGACCATGCTTAACCAAGGTCAAGCAAAGTCAACGATGGCCATTAAGAGTCATCCATGGTGAGCCATGTCAACCAAAGTCAACAATAGCCAATGAGAGTCAGCCATGGTGAACCAAGTCAACCAAAGTCACCCATGGTTAACCAAAGCTAGCCCTGTTTAACCATACTCATCGAAATTCAACTATGGTAAACAAAAGTCAACTATAGCCAACCAAAGTCAACCACGATAAACCAAAAGTCAAGCATCGCCAACCAGAGTCAACCAATGTCAACCATAAACAACCATGGTCAATGATGGTCAACCAATGTCAACCGTGGTCAACCGTAGTCAGATACAATGAAAAATGGTCAACCATAGGCAGATACTACGGTTGACTAATCACTCTTTGTATCTGACTATGGTTGACCATGGTTGTCATTGGTTGACCATCGTTGACCATGGTTGACTATGGTTGTTTATGGTTGACCATGGTTCACATTGGTTGCGCATCATTGACTTTGGTTTACCATGGTTGACTCTACAATGGTCAACCAAAGTTAAACATAGACAACCAAAAGTTTATGGTCAACTATAAAGAACCAAAAGTCAACCAAAGTTAACTATAAACAACCAAAACTAAACCATAGCAAACCAAAAGTCAACCAAAGTTAACCACAGACAACTAAAAGTCACCCATAGATGACAAAAAGTTTATGGTCAACCATAAACTATCCAAATTCAACCATGGTCAACCATGATCAACTAAATTCAACCATACTTTACCATGGTCAACCATGGCTGCCAACCAAATTATACTAAAGGTCAACCAAAGTCAACTAACACCAACCATGGTAAAGTAAAGGTACACCAAAGTCAACTAACATCAAACATGGTAAACCAAACTAAACCGAAGCCATCCATGGTCAGACAAATTCAACCAATGTCAACCATGGTCAACCAAAAGTCAACTTTGGTCATCCACAGTCAACCATAGTCAACTAAAGGTCAACCAAAGTCAACTAATTTAAACCATGGTAAACTAGAGTCAACTATAGTCAACCATGCTCAGCCATTGTCAACCAAAGTCAATCATAGTTAACGAGAGTCAACCATGGTCGACAAAAGTCAACATGGTCAGCTAAAGTCAACCATGGTCAACCAAAGTCAACTATGATTAATGAAAGTCAACCATGGATCACCATTCTCAACCAATGGTTGGTCATGATCAACTAAAGTCAACTACGGTCAACTATTATCAAGCATAGTCAACCATGAGAAACCATAGCCAACCATAGTAACCCATGCTCAACTAAAGTCAACTATGGTCAATCAAAGTCAACTAAAGTCAACCATGGTCAACCAAAGGCACCCATGGTCAACCAATTTCAACCATTGTCAATCATGGTAAACCATAGAGAAGTGAACCAAATCCAACCATGGTAAACAAAACACAATGATGGTCAACCATAGTTAACCAAAGGTCAACAAAAGTCAACCATCGTTGACATTGGTTGATCAAACATGGTCAAACATGGTCAAATATGGTCAGCCATAGTTGAATATGGTCAAATATTTCTAATAATGCTAAATATGTCTAAATATGTCTAATAATGCTTGATCATGTTTCGACATGGTCGACCATGTTTGACCATGGTCGACCATGGTTGATCAATCAATGTGAGCGATGGTTATCTTTTGTTCACCTTTGATTAACCACGGTTGACCATGGTTGGATTTGGTTCAAAAAAAAATCAAATTATTATTATTGTGAATCCTTATTATTAATTGTTTTCATTTATTATTATTTTAATATAAATATATTTCTCATTTATAATAATAATTATTATTATAATAAAATATTTTTGTTATAATTATTATTCTTATTATAATAAATCATTTCAATATTTGTTATTTAATAATAATAATAATAATAATTATTGTTATCATTATTATAAATAAATAATTATTATTACAAAATATTTAATTATTACTCTAAATCATTTATAATTTATTAAACAAAATTATAATTTAATTATTTTAATAACATAATTAAAATACTATTTTCTATTAAATAATTAATTAATACTATAAATTATTTATAATTTACTAATTATAATTAGGAAATAATTATTTTTAATATGGCTTAGTAAGATTAGTTTACATTAGGCATTAGACATGAGACATTATTCAACATTATCAAGGATTATTAAACATAACAAAATATAATTATAATAATTATATTAATATTAATAACAAAAGTCAATTGACTTAATAATTAATAACATAACAAAATATAATTAGTAACATGGCTTGCCAACATTATTAATATTAATATACGTATATAAGCCATATTAATCATTAATATGGCTTAATAACATAACAAGTAATATTTTATCAACAATAACAAAATAAAATTAGTAATATTTTATCAACAATAACAAAATATAATTATAATAATTATAAATGAAAATAAAAAATTAATAATAAAAAATTATTATTAATTAAAATAATTGTAAATAAAAATAAGAAAATATATTTACAACAACAACAACAAGAATTATTATTATTATTATTAATTAATAATAATAATAATAATAATTGTTGTTGTTATTGTTATTATTGTTTTAAATAATAATAATTATTGTTCTTATTATTTTTAAATATTTTATAATAATAATATTTTTATTATTTTTATTTCTTAAATATTTATAATTATAAAAATAATATAATTATAATAATTATAAATAAAAATTTGAAATTAATAATAATAATAATAACGACAACAACCACATAATAATAATAAATAATTATTAATTAATTAATTATTATTAATTAATAATCAATAATTATTAATTAAAATAACTGTAAATGAAAATAAAAAAATATATTTATAAAGAAAAAGAATATTAAAATAATAAAGAAAATGTATATTTAGAAACAAAAAAAATATTTCATGTTAAAAATTTGATTATACAAAAGTTATATGATATATTGATTAACACTTACTTATATATAAACGTGAAACATTGTTCAATCATTATATTATAAAATATTAATAACCTTATTAATTAATTATAAATAATATATTATTAATAATCTTATTTATCAACAAGAACAAAATATAATTATAATAATTATCAATGAAAATAAAAAATTAATAATAACAATAATAATACAAAATAATTATTAATTAAAATATTTGTAAATAAAAATAAGAAAATATATTTATAATAATAATAAATGAAAATAATTTGTGATGAGAATTGACAATTCTAATTCTAATAATAATAATAATTATTATTGTTATTATTATTTTTAAATATTTTATTATAATAATAATAATAATAAATATTATTATTATTATTATTTTTTATTTTAAGATATTTTATAATAATAAAAATAATTATAAATATAAAAATATAATTATAATAATTATGAATGAAATAAAGAAAATAATAAATATTTATTTATTATTAATAATTAATTAAGATAATTGAAACTGAAAATAAAAAAATATAATTATAACAATAATAAATGAAAATATTTTATAATGAGAATTGACAACTTTAATAATAATAATTTTTATAGGTTTTATAATATACCACGCAAACAAAAATACTTAAACTTTTTCGGCATTTAACAAATAATTTATATTTCGAAAACAATTTATATTAGCCTCTACGTCGCCCTCCTGATTTGTAAGGACATGTTTTGATTGGACAAGAAATCGTTCTTCATTTATAAGAACATTTGGAAGGAAGTGTGCCATTTGTGCACTGGCTTATTTATTGCCTCTTGTCAATAGTAATAGCATATGAAATTCGGGTATGGATATGGGCTTGCAAAGTGTTGGATATTTTCCCTTGTGTCCAAGTTTTTAGCAATCATAAGTAAATAATCATGAATGCTATGTATTCATTTCGGAGAGGGTATGGATATGAGTTGTTTAAATATAATTTTATATTAATAAGAATTAGGTTTTTTTATTTGTACGAATACTTGAAAACATGAAAGAATTAGCTCAATGGATTTATATAAATGATATGTTTTTATTATTATGAAGTCAATTGATACAATGGAGTTGGTCCCTTTTTTTGTCATCAATGAAGTAGTTCTTTCATTTTTACACTTTATTAACTAACGGTAAAAGAACATAACTTTATTAATTAAAGTCTTGTACTTTAACCTCCCTCTTAAGGGTTACAATACAATTAAAAATAACATGAGTTAAAAAAATGTTCTTCATGTGCTACATAGATAGAGCCTCTTAAAATAGGACAAGTGCAGCTCCTACTAAGCCATTTGAATATGCACCTTTTTTGGAACATGATTGTATGGTATTTCACATTTCTCCTCGCCAAATTCAAATGATTTCAGGAAAACTAGGCAGTTATTATTGACATGCTCTTCTGAGTATTTATGCTAGGAAAGTGTTCAACGACACTAGCTTTGTCTACCTCCTTGACACATGAATGAGCACAAACACAATCACTGAGTTGACTTAGCCAAACATTTACATCAAAGAAAGTTTTGAAAAAATCATTTTCTCTACTTAATGATCTTCTCTTCCCACTGTGATTATTCTCATAGTATTCTTTTCCTCTTGATCTTAATGATGCGGATATTTTAATCTTAATTGTGTTGTTTTTTATTTTCAACATCATCTTCTATATCATCAATGAGAATTAGATAGGCAGTGGAAAGATTTCATGGGAATTTATAACTTCCATTACCTGTTAGGAACCCGTGTCAACCCTTCTCTTTACTTTGTTAGTATATTGTTGTTGGACGCATATGCTTTGTAAGTCATCCTGTAGTATTATATGTTGATCCATAGTTTGTATTAGCCCATAGTATTGATCCATATTATTGGACACATATGATTTGTAATTCGTTCCATAGTATTATATGTCCCATGGTATTGACCCATAGTATTGGCGCTTATACTTAGTATATAAGTTTATGTTGAGGCTAATGAAGGCACTGTGAAGTTATTTGTATTGAGCTTGCTCAAAGGAGGTTCTTGATTGTTGCAAGTTCTTCACATCTTGCATCTAAGCACTTTCTTGGGCTCATTGGGTGAAACTTCTGCCAAATTTTTTTTTCGCATCTGTTATAGGTTTGGATCTGGAAATAATCCCTATCGGCTTAACTGTGGGAAGTACTTAGGCATAAGCCCTAAAACTCATTGTGAGGAGTACCACAAGAACCCCGAAGTAGCTGGCCCATTGAGAGGACCTTACAGCGAAAAGGGAAACGACCCCTACTTGATTCACTAGTTCCCAGCCATGAGGTAAACCAAGAGCTATCGTTTGTGGCAAAGCGGTTATCAGTTTTTCCTGAGTTGTGGAGTGAGGGGTACTGCCCCAATATTCAAGTCATTAGACAATATTGGTGGCTGAGTGAATCACCTGAACCGTTAGGAAGCCGAGCATACCTGGGGTCCATATCTATTTTCAGCTGATAAATTGTAGATTACATCTATCCAGAACTATTGTCGATCACTTCCGCGCCGTTGCAAATCCATCTGTTTCCGATCACTTCCGCTCTATTGCAGATCCATTCCGGCAAAACAAATAAAATTGTTTTTTCGCCATATCTCCCTTGTTTTAATTTCGTTTCTCTTGAAACTTCACTGACACCCCTGCAATCCCATTCCACATATTTCATTCTTGAGGACCCTATCCCAAATTCCACTTCCCAAAGCCAGAAATCCCACATTTGTTAATTTTAGGGTTTGCAATAACTTCTTCGATTTTCACCCAATTGCCTTCAAATTTTGTCACAGAATTCATTTCTTATTTTTGCTTCTTTGTCCCTCTTTGACAACTTTTCTCATTCCTTCACCTCAGTTCTAAAATCCTCATTTTCTACTTCCCTGTCCATTCGAAAGTGTCCAAAACCTAGTCAAACATCAATTAACCATTAGAGTTTTTCCCAAATCCAAATTTTCCTTTACTAAAACCGTTTTTGTTTTTGTGTTTCTACCCATTCAAAAAAAACATTCCTGGTTAAAGTTGTCACCCACGCATGATCCCAAATCATGGATGAAGAACTTGTAGCCCTCAAAGCCAAACTCCAAGATCTAGATGAAAAATTTCTCATCCTCCATCTTCAACATTCAACCATGAACAATAAACGACAACCAGAATCTTTTGCAGACATTGGGTTCTTTTCTTCCAGCAATTTTCGTGGGATGAAGCTTGATTTTCCTCGCTTCAATGGTAATGATCCGACTGGATGGATATACCGGGCAGAACAATATTGTAGTCTGCATAATACTTTTGATGTCCACAAAGTTCCACTTGCATCTTTTCATTTGGAACAGGAAGCCCTTCAATAGTACCGTTGGTACATCAAATTTACATGACGAGCCAAACTAGACTGATTTTTTCCAACTCCTTTTGAAACGATTTGGTCCTAGTGCTTTTGAAACGGGGGCTTCACTAGAAGGCAATATAATATCAAATTCATTCATATTGGGGTAATAAATAATCATGAAAACCTAAAAATTATATTGTTTATATATTACGGGGCAAAGGGTTTTTTTATTTAATGTAACAATACAAAAATTCTTTGGGGTCTTTTTTATATGGGAGAACTGACAAATATCCTCCAAATGGAGATCACAGGATCATGGCTGGATGAGAAATTGGATTGAGGTAAGGCTCGGGATTACCAGTACGCAGGAAAATTGCGTCTTGGAGATGCTTGAGGCTAGGGGTTTCGTAGTGAAGAGTGTTGACAATCGATCATAGTCGAGAGACAGTGGTCATTGACAGCCAGTTATTACCAATAACACTCAGCCAGTTGTTACCAATAGCCTTGGGAGGCTCTAAGCCTCCAGGGCCTGTTATAGCCCCTCGATAGACCTTGGGGGCTTGAATACCCAACCACTTGTGCCTATTATAGGCCTTGGGAGGTTTAGTCACCCTCCTAGAGCTTGTTATAGGCCCTGGGGGCTTGGATACCTAGCTCACAACAGGCTTAGTCAACGATTGGGGAACTGCAACATGTAATCTAAATGTTGTACTATGTGCATTGGCTCTAGTGACATACAAGAATTGATCTCGTCTCTTCATTAGACCATTAGATGTTGCAAATCATAATGATATGTGGTTGAGTAATTGCATTGTGGGTGAAGTAATGTGCATCCACAATATACATCGAAAGAAGCAAGGTGCATTGTAGAATGCATGTGGGGTCATAAGAGGGGTATCATATCAATGTACTAGGTAGAAATATAAAGGGGTATAAAAAATGTTAATGAAAAAACTGATACATACAATATCTACTGAAAATAGGGGTTTTTCAAATTTGGAAGGCATATTGGGAGGGGTATAAAAAAAGATTTTGGAAGGTATTTTCCAATATTTAGTGAAATTAGGGGTATTGTTTCATATGCCACGAACGAACATGCTATGATAGCGGTTTATTGAGTGAAGACCCTATGGCTTTTGATGAATTCACAGGATCACTCACTAAACTTCACCAAATTGGCACCGTGAGAGAGTATCAGACATAATTTGAGAAACTGGCCAATCACATAGAAGGACTGTCTGATGAATTCTACAGGAGTTGTTTTATTAGTGGTCTCAAGGATTAAATATGCTCAGAGGTTAAAATGTTCTATCCCAACACAATGATGGAAGTTCTAGGGTTGGCTAAGTTGGCGGAGGATAAGATCACAACCCAACAACGCTCCAAATCCAATTTTGTACCATTCAGAAATATGGTTTCCCAACGACCTCCCATCACGCCAGCTCCTCAACCAACTCCTAACAAGCATTTTTCTAAAGCAGAGATGCGAGCACGTAGAGAAAAAGGGCTTTGTTATAATTGTGATGAGAAATTCACTCGGGGACATAGATGTGTTGAGTGAAAGCTCTATCTCTTGGATGTGGATTTTTTGCCTGCCTCTGAACTTGGCAAAGAAGCTCCAAATACAATAGATGATCAGGTTGACATTCAGTAGCCACCTGTTGACCCTCCGTCTCAGGACGACCACCCAGAGATATCTCTCCATGCTTTAGCTAGAGTCACAACCCCACAAACAATGCGGGTCAGGGGTTACTTCAAGAAGCTCCCTCTTACAATACTCATTGATGCTGGTAGCACTCATAACTTCATTGACCCTCGAATCGCCAAATAGGATAATTATTTTATCCAACCTTGCTCCAACTTTGATGTCATGATTTCCAATGGGGGCACCTTACCTTGCAAGGGGAAGTGTTGCAATATGCGTATTTCTATGGAAGATTATACCCTATGCTCTTGCATGTTTTCCTTGGCCTTAGGAAGGTGTGATGTGGTTTTTGGTGCTCAATGGTTACGCACATTTGGCCCCATCTTATGGGAATTTTATGAACTTTGGATGCAATTTTCAGTCAATGGAAAACAACACACATTTATGGGCTTACAACTAGGGTCTCTCTGCCTCATCAGTTCACATTGCCTAGAAAATATCCTTAAGAAGAACTCACATGGTGTCATCACTCAGCTTCATTCCATTCAGATGCACCCATCAATGGTCTCCACTACTCCTTTGGATCTAAAACACATTTTGGATAGACATGCAGGTGTCTTTGTTGAACCAGTGGTATTTCCACCTTCAAGAGACCTTTCTAGTAAGAATTTAGCTACCTCTACATCTGAGACGGATATGATGGGTATTTTTCTTGCAGTACATAAGTGGCGGCCATATCTACTAGGGAATTATTTTTGCATCACGAATGATCACTAGAGTCTGAAATATTTCCTGGAACCACGAGTCTCCTCCCCAGCACAACTGAAATGGGTTAGCAAACTCATGGGTTATGCCTATGAGATCAATTACAAGCAGGGTAAGGACAATCTGGTGGCATATTCTCTTTCTCACACAATTGATGACCAAGTTTCTCTTTAAGCTATTTCTATGCATGTTCCACATTGGTTTCAATCTTTTCAAACAGGGCTCTATCAATGAATCCCCATTATCTCAACTCATCTAACAATTGGCCAACAACCCTTCTACTGTACCGTATTACTCTTGGGATGGTACTTCCCTGAGATAAAAGGGTCATCTCGTGCTTCCTCAGAGCACAGATCTTCAATCGACTGTCTTCTATGAACTCCATGCTTCACCATCGGCAGGGCACTCTAGGTTCCTCAAAAAGTATGAGCGGGCACATTGTAACTTCTATTGGTAGGGAATGAAAAGGACAATTCAACAGATGGTGGCGGAATGTGATACTTTCCAACTCCTTCCGGGATTTCTCAAACCCTTTCCCATCCCTACATCAATTTGGACCTATATCTCTATGGAATTCATTGAAGGGATCCCTAAATATGGAGGGTAGACAATGATTTTTGTTGTGGTTGCTTGCATCTACAACTATAGTCAATTTTGTGCCCTAGACCAGCTCTTCCATTCTCATGAAACCCCTTCTTCCATTGTCTTAGCTCGTGATGCAACTTTCACTAGTCAATTTTGGACAGAACTATTTCGCCACACTGGCATGAAACTAAAGATGAGTTCAGGGTCTCACCCACACACAGATGGTCCGACTTAAATTACCAATAAATGTTTGGAAACTTATCTTAATTACTTCACCTCCGAACAACACCTCAGTGGGTGAAGTGACTCCCTCTTGTTGAATGGTGGTACAATACTGCATCTAAAATGACTCCATATGAAGCAATATATGGTCAGGCACCACCATTTCTTCTTCCACACACCCTCAACAATTCACTAGTTGAGGAAATTGACATGGTTCTTCGAAATTGCGATCCAATTCTTCACATTTTGCATGACAATCTTCACATGGAAATAATTCTAATGAAACAACAAGCCGATCAACACCGTTTTGAGTGGACTTTTCAAGCAAGTGACTTGGTTTTTCTTTGTCTACAGCCTTCCAAGCAATCCTCCCTGAAACTAAAATGGCGTCAGCTTCTCTCTCAATCTATCATAGAGGTATTAATTCAGTGGCACAGAGTGCAACCAGAGGATGCTACATGGGAATCACTCCTTCAGATTCAACATCAATTTCCACATCTAAAGCTTTAAGGAGAAATATTTTTCTAAGGGAGAGGGGATGCTAGGAACCTGTGTCAACCCTTCTCTTTACTTTGTTAGTATATTGTTGTTGGACACATATGCATTGTAAGTCATCCAGTAGTATTATATGTTGATCCATAGTTTTTATTAGCCCATAGTATTGATCCATAGTATTGGATGCATATGCATTGTAAGTCATCCCATAGTATTATATGTCCCATGGTATTGACCCATAGTATTGGCGCCTAGACTTAGTATATAAGTTTGTGTTGAGGCCAATGAAGGAACCATAAAGTTATTTGTATTGATCTTTCTCAAAGGAGGTTTCCCCCTCGAAGTGGACCATGATCAATAAAAATATTCCGTGATCTAATATATCGTGTATTTCATCAATTAATTGTTGCAGGTGCTTCACATTACCACTAAGTATATTAAGGCAAGTTAAAAAATTATCATTATCCCTACTTCTCTTCCTTCCTTTTGGCCTTCGTTCTATCCTTCCATTTCTAAAATTGTTTCCCAGATTACATGTCACCTACACTTGAATTTTCATCATCCATGTGTTGAAATTAAAACCATTAAGCTTTTCGAGAGGAGTTTTCATTGAATTTTTTTGGTGTTGGGAAGATGTGCTTTGCTGCTATTGCCATTGTTCTCAAAACTGATTTCCCCCCTCTTCTTCTCTAAATATGAATGCTTCTCTTTCACAATTTTCTACAAAATAGTGGCTACTCTCTATTTCCAACCAGTGGCTCTAATATAGTGGCCTTCACTACACATGAAAGTGCCCTTGTCCACTCATCAACATGTGGTTTTCCTCACATGAAAGGGTATTTTTCACACAATCTTGATGGCATCTCATCCACTCATGAGTCATCAACATGTAGATGCTATCCACGTGACAATGCCCCCTTCACACAGTCTCGGTGGTACTTGTCCACTTATCAATAGGTAGTTGCACCCACACAATAGAACCCGAACAAATGTCTCCTCTACCGTAGCTTTGCTACCAAATTAGGTTTCTTGATTTCAATGAAGACTAGCAAACTTGAAAAAAATAGATTCAATGGGATAATATAAATGCTATGCTTTTATTACTATGAATTCGATTGAAATAATAAGGTTGATTCCCTTTTATGTCATCAATGAGGTTTAATAGACTAATTTTAATTTGACTTACCTTATATGGAAGTTGTTTTCAAAGTTATATCAATTCATTGGCAAAACACTCTCTAAGGTGGAAGAAGAAGTATCCAAGACTCGAGTACTTGGGGTGGGAATCATTGCAATAGTTCTTAGCCTTCATTAAACATTTATTAACACAACCCCATTTTAACTAAAAAAATAAAAATGTTTATATATAATAAATGTGTTAGATTGCCAACATAAGATCCAAAGAGATAATGTAACCTCACAGTGAAAGAATTAAGGAATTAAGGAAGAAGAGAGAAGCAATAGAACATAGATCTAATAGAGGCAGAATAATTACACACACTACATTAATCAGAATAGTAACCGGGTAAATATACAATGCTGAGTATGAGGATTCGAATTCACTAGGTGTAATTCGAATTATCCTTCATGCACAGATCCATAATCAGTGGAGAGTCATCAGTGCCAAACTAGGAGTCTATCTCATCATCAGTGAAGTCATCAATGCACAAGTAGTGATCAACCGGGAGTCAAACTGAGTCTAACTGAGTGTGGTTGGTGTAACTGGCACATGGAAGCACTGATATAGTGAAGGAGACTCAGTGGAGGGCACTCATGGAGCTAACTGGAGTCAAAACAGTCTATCTAGTCACACTGGAAGTCCAAAAGAGTGATAAGGTCAGTTAGGAGTCAGTTAATCCTTAAATCAAGGAAGAACTGAAGATAACTGAACTAAACTAGACTGGCAGATGAAGAAAGGTGCCCTTCTCATGCAATAACTGAAAAGAGGGCGCACTAAGCTCTAGGAGAGCTAAGACTGATCCGAGAGAATCTCCTGGGGCTAGTTTGCTGAGGGCTAGGTGCTGGTGTTGATGACTAGGATGCATGTAAAATGCATGCAAACCCTAATTGCATGCAAACCCTAATTTTGCATGCAAGACTGAAAATGTAAATGATAGGAATGTTAGAAGGACTAGGATGGAGTATAGGAATATCCTAATACCCCCCATTAATCCATCCTGGGCCCTGGTAACTATGACCAAAGGTCACCCATACAATCAATGAAATGATAAAAAAAAATACTGCCTCAATTTTTCTTTTTCAATTTTTTTTTGTTTTATATTTTTGAATAACTCAAGGAGCCATCACTCTAAGCAGAAAAGAAGCAAGCTTTCATCAGTGAAAACTTTGCAAAGAGACTTGGTAAGCTGATCCTCTGTAAAGTGCGAATGCAAGTGCTAGAGAATGTGCTGAATGTAGCAAGTCTTTCAGGAACCTTTTCTGTCACTGGAGCGAATGTATCATGATGAGTTTTCCCAAAGAATGGAAGAGTAAACCCCATCATCATGCTGCATCTCTCATGGAGAGGTGGATGGCATAATGCAAGGTTGGCATGGTGTGGAAGTCTGGTAGTGTGATGATCCTCAACAGTATTCTCAGTAGTAGCAAGAGCTGTGTGAGCCCATGTTGACCTTGTATCTAGACTGAGAATAGGTGTTGATTCTGGATTGCAATCTTTTTGAACTATGACTTCTACATCAGAATCTTGCTCTTCTTCTTCATCAGAAGAGAAGTCACTCTGATCTTGATCGGAATCTGAAGAAACACTTGGAGAGAAAGGCATAAAGTGAGAAAATTCATATGCCTTTGAGGCATGATTAGCAATCCCATTCGCTATAACCTTTCCAGTGGATATTTCTGTGATCTCGACAGTGTTTGGACCAAAAGTAACTTGCTTTGGAGATCCTGTATGGGTCATCTGATAAACTGATAATAAATTTGCAGTTTGAGAAGGAACAAACAAGACATTTTTGAACTTACCATGTTCCATATGCACTGTACCCACTCCTTTTGCAGAAACCTGAGTGTTGTCTCCCATGTGAATGGTAGGCCCATCATGGAGATCTAGAGAAGAGAAAGATTCTTTTTGTGCCATCATGTGGTTGGAAGCTCCAGAATCTATGAGGAGAGCTTTTGTGTTTGAAAAACCAGCCATCAATGCATGACAATCATCAGATCCACTTCCATAATCAGACATCTTTGCTTCTTTTGGAACAACAATTTGGTTTTGTTCAAGAATCTTGGTTAGAAGATCAATCTTCTTATGCATGCAGGAATGCTCAGGATGGTTTCCTCTCTTGCAGTAGGTACAATTAGGTCTCTTTTGTTTGTCATTCTTGGATCTTGAAGGTTTCTTTCCTTTGCCTTTTTGTCCCCCCCTTGCATTCGCTCCACTTGATTCACCAGCTAAAAGAGCTAGATCTCTGGAGATTGTGATGGAACCCATTTGAATCAATTTGTCTTCTTCTTGAATGAGAGCGGTAGTAAATTTTTCCAAGGTAGGAAACTTCCATCCAGGGATTGACATTCGCCCAGAATGGAAAGTAGAGACAAAAACAGAAAATTGAGATCCAAGTTTGCTCAAAATGGAGAGTACTAATTGCTCATCACTTTTGGTGATGCCACAATGCTTGCATTGAGTAACCAAATTCTGAAATTTTGAGATGAATGTTTGAATGCTCTCAAAATTGCTAGGTTGTAGAGAGGCCAATTCATTTTCAAGAGTGTAGCCTCTCATCCCATCTTGTTTGCCAAAAAGGCTCTCCAATTTGGTCCATAACTCTTTTGGAGACTTCAAACCTTCAGCATGGAACAATAGATCTCTGGACATGTAAAGGCATATGTATCCAAAAGCTTCATTCAATTTGGTTAGATGCTTGACTTTATCTCTAGCTATATTTGGTGTGGCATCTCTTTCATAAACCAATCTTTCAAACCCTTTTGTCATCAAGAAAATCTTCATCTTATCCCTCCATTCGAAGTAATTGAAAGGAGTGAGAAGTATAGGATAAGAAGGAGCATTCGAATTGCTCATCTTGACTGCTTGAATAAGTGCAAATAGAGAGCTGCTGAATCTGCTGCTGCAACTGCTAGAACTTCGAAATACCTGCAAAAAAACTCTCAAGAATGGAGGTAGAATATACTCTCAAATGGCTCTGATACCATGTTAGATTGCCAACATAAGATCCAAAGAGATAATGTAACCTCACAGTGAAAGAATTAAGGAATTAAGGAAGAAGAGAGAAGCAATAGAACATAGATCCAATAGAGGCAGAATAATTACACACACTACATTAATCAGAATAGTAACCGGGTAAATATACAATGCTGAGTATGAGGATTCGAATTCACTAGGTGTAATTCGAATTATCCTTCATGCACAGATCCATAATCAGTGGAGAGTCATCAGTGCCAAACTAGGAGTCTATCTCATCATCAGTGAAGTCATCAATGCACAAGTAGTGATCAACCGGGAGTCAAACTGAGTCTAACTGAGTGTGGTTGGTGTAACTGGCACATGGAAGCACTGATATAGTGAAGGAGACTCAGTGGAGGGCACTCATGGAGCTAACTGGAGTCAAAACAGTCTATCTAGTCACACTGGAAGTCCAAAAGAGTGATAAGGTCAGTTAGGAGTCAGTTAATCCTTAAATCAAGGAAGAACTGAAGATAACTGAACTAAACTGGACTGGCAGATGAAGAAAGGCGCCCTTCTCATGCAATAACTGAAAAGAGGGCGCACTAAGCTCTAGGAGAGCTAAGACTGATCCGAGAGAAGCTCCTGGGGCTAGTTTGCTGAGGGCTAGGTGCTGGTGTTGATGACTAGGATGCATGTAAAATGCATGCAAACCCTAATTGCATGCAAACCCTAATTTTGCATGCAGGACTGAAAATGTAAATGATAGGAATGTTAGAAGGACTAGGATGGAGTATAGGAATATCCTAACAAAATGGTGAACATAACCAAGGGCATTTTGGTTCACCTTTTGTTAGAGGGCTAGCCCACCGGGAGAATTCCAACACCTACTATTTTAGCTAGAGAATCAAGGTATGGCCAGAAATACAATCATTACAATAAGGGCTCAACAAGAGCAGCATGTCACTTACAAGAATTGAACCTGGGTGGGGAGGGAAACAATCATTCCTCCCAACAACCCAAGCTACAACTAATGGACAAAATATTAATGGACAAGCCAGAAGATGTCTCAATAAAAGTGAACCCAGGTGGATGGAATGAAATTCATCTAACCCCACCAATGGTCTGGGTTTAAATAGATTTCATTAAAACTACATAAAATTAGTCTAATCAATTTTCTTCATCAATTATAATTTTATATATTTATATTTAAAATTTTAAACTTTAATTTTTAAAATATTTAAATTATAATATATTATCTAATCAGGAAATCCTTTCAAACAACAATTCAAAAGGTTGCTGTATTTGTTTTGTTAAGGATGGATTAGCTATAGATTTTAATTTCTTATCATAGATGGGCAATAGATTTTACATTTTTTAATAAACTATGGATTAAATAGTTTCATATCATTCATGAAAATTTTAATTTCTAAAATAAATAGGTTATGAATTTTAAATTTGATTATTTTTTTTATTTAAAATTTTGAAATATTTTATAAAAAGTAAATTGAAAAACAATCTCAAAATGTAACACTCATTAAAACATCATTAAAAGAATTGACATGTTTGGTAAGAGCTAAATTGAAAGAAAATCTCAAAATGTAACCATCATTAAAATATCATTTTACATGGAAGGTGAAATTCATTAAAATATCATTTTAAAGGGAAAGTGAATTTATGAAGTTTTAGGTGTATTACAATAATAATAATGTCATTTTAATTTTGAGTCTGTAGTGGTAAGGAAATTGACATTTGTGGAGGTTAAGTCATCATAGGTCATCTATTCAATTCCTGCAGATTGGGAGTTGAGGGTAAGAGCCACCCAAAAAAAATTAAATTGACACAAAGTACATCCACCATGATCCTCATCTTGGTATAAGTCTAGTGAAAACATCTTCCTCTTTTTGGTAATAAGATCATTTTTCCACTCAACATTAAGGTTGGCCTTGGCCTAAATTATAAATCTATCAGTAGAAATTCTAAATATAAAAGAAAAAATACTTTAAATTTAAATTTCATATAAGTTTAAAAAAATTACATATCCATAACACTTTTCTCAATACATATAGTTGATTATATATCTATGAATCGTACTAAAATAAATGTATTAATGGATCTACGTTGGTTGATGAATGAGGATGGTACATGAAGGAAGACATGAGCATCGCTAATAAACACTACCTAAGAATATAAACCATCCATCTAAAAGAAATTTATTAATTGCTCTTAGTAGTTCGGTGGATTAGAACGGTACATGATGTCACAAATGAGCATCAATAATAAACACCAGCTAAGAATATAAACCATCCCATCTAAAATATCTCAGATCCAGTAATGTATAGAGCTAGTTGCATAATGTAATATCTCAGATCCAGTAATCTATACGGCTACTTGCATAATGTTTACATTGAATTTGTGGAAGTATCGTATTAAAAGAAATTCATTGATCCCACAACTTCAGTATATGGATTTAATAATACTCAGCATAAATCAGGTTTCCATTCCCGATCCGATCTTTTCATTTTTGGAATTGTTTTCATCAATCTCCTAATTAGTTGGTCATTTTTGCGGGCTGTACAGTCCTCGAGCTTGGCATATCTTGCCTATATGGAGAATAGATGAACTGTCAAGGGTTATCATATCCATGTCCATTAAAGTTGTTGTGTGTAAGTTGGCAGCTGTATGAACTGTACTGTAATGATTTGGACATGTTCGACGTTTGTTTTTATCAATCTACAAGTGCTGTAGTGATTCATTGCACTCGTAGATTTAATCCCTGGTTTTCATCAACTTTTATGTCTCTGGAAGTGTGTTTGGGTTCATATAATTCTTGTTTTGGGCCTTGGGATTTTTTATTAGCCCCTTGATTAAGAAGCATTTTGTTCTGTTTTTTTGTTATCCCATTATAATTGTTGTTTTGGAACTTGGGAATTTTTATTAAATCGTTTTTTAGCATTTTGTTGTGTTTTTTTGTTATTGCGTGCATGCAGATATGGAGAAGGAAGACATAGAGGCGAGGGGATTACATTCTGTGAATCTGTGGAATGCGAAGTTGGGATACCATTACCTACGAAGCATTGCACTGTATTTGTTAGCCATCCCCGTTCTCTTTCTAATACTTAGCGCAGAAGTTAAAACCCTGCGAAAGTATGATTTATGGATGTTATCGGATCATCCCACGCTTGATTTAATTGGTATTCTCTCCATATCCGGACTGATAGGTTTCATTCTTTTTGTTCGCTTCGTCTCCAGTGGAAGGCCCATATATTTGGTAGATTTTGCATGTTATAATCCCTCTGATGAATTTATAGTAACCAAAGAGTATTTCATGGCACTCTCTATGAAATCCGGCTTCTTTGATGATGGAAGCTTGGGGTTTCAGAAGAAAATACTAGAGAAATCGGGGATTGGAGAACGCACATACATTCCACGAGCTATTTTGGCTTCCCCACCCCGTTTCACAATGAAAGAAGCTCGTGCAGAAGCAGAGATGGTGATGTTCGGTGCCCTGGATGAGGTCTTTGAGAAATGTAAAATCAGGCCAAGGGATATTAGTATCCTTGTAGTGAATTGCAGCTTGTTTAATTCGATTCCATCTCTTTCTGCCATGGTTGTCAACCATTACAAGATGAGAGAAAACATTATGAGTTTCAATCTCGGAGGAATGGGCTGCAGTGCAGGAATCATAGCACTGAATCTCGCCAAAGACATGTTGAAAGTCCATGGGAGTTCATATGCATTAGTTGTGAGCACTGAAAATCTTTCAATGGATTGGTACCAAGGCACCAACAGATCAATGCTCATGACCAATTGCTTGTTCCGCATGGGGGCTGCAGCTATTCTTCTATCCAACCAGACAAAAGATCGAAGAAGAGCAAAATACGTGCTCTCGCACATGGTGAGAACTCATAAAGGATCAGATGACAGAAGCTACAAATGCGTTTTTCAAGAGGAGGATGATGGTGAAAACAGGGGTGTCACCCTATCCAAAGAACTCATGGAAGTTGCAGGCCATGCACTCAAAGCGAATATAACAACTCTGGGTCCCCTGGTTCTTCCCTTATCAGAGCAAATTATCTTCCTGGCGTCCTTGTTTTGTCGCAAAGTTCTGAGAATGAACATGAAGCCCTACATCCCTGACTTCAAATTGGCAGCTCAGCACTTCTGTTTGCATGCAGGAGGCCGATCTGTGCTTGATGCACTGCAGAAGAATTTATCTCTAAGTGAACAAAACATGGAGCCTTCTCGGATGACTCTTCACAGGTTTGGCAATACATCGAGCAGTACAGTGTGGTATGAGCTTGCATACCTTGAAGCCAAGGGGAGAATCAAGAAAAGGGACATAGTATGGCAGGTAGCATTCGGCTCCGGATTCAAGTGCAACAGCGCGATTTGGAAAACTTTGAGGACTGTTAAAATGCCCACTAAAAATCCATGGTTGGATTGTATTGATAGCTACCCAGTAAAGATCCCAGAGTTCCAGAAGATCGGGAATTGAATGTATAAGACAGTATGGTATCATTTTGTAAGCTGATTTCCATCAGTCTCTGGCTGGTTGTGTAATTCAGTAATAAATCTTCCCTAAACTTAGGTCCCATGGATTGATTAACAACTTTGCTCCGACCTAGGCTTAATAAAAGGCTTGTGCTGGTTTGTGGAGGACCTCAGGCAATTGCGTGTGCTTATTCAAATTATTAAAAGCTAAAAGTTTAGCTCTTTTACAAAAGAGTGATGTATAAATTATTGCATTGCATTGTGAAGTAGGCCACATATAATGGGCAAACCATGATTTAATTGCAGAATGGAAAGTTTAGCTCCTTTAGAAAAAAGAATGATGTATAAATTATAGGATTGCATTGTGAAGTAGGCCACATATAATGGGCAAACCATAATTAGTTTTTAATGGCAAAACTTGACCAGTTTTATGTAAGTATGTAACCATGGTCCTTGTTTATAATAAATAAAAAAACTCTTCATATTTATCCTTTGTTTATAATAAAAAACAAGAACTCTCTCCATATTTATAATGGTTTTGATATTTTAATATTACAAGGATTTTAATAAATTATTAAGTTTTTGTGCCGAGAGGTGCTTTACAATCAGATACGAGGGAGATCTTGTAACATGTGTGTGTTTGTCGAGTAACAAAATAATACAAAGCAAACAAAAAATAATAATACAAAATAAAAAATAATAAATATTATGTCGGCCATAAACAAAAAAGAATAATACAAAGTAAAAAGTAAATATGAGACTTAAATTAGAGACTTTAGAGCTTAGGATTAGGTGAGAAATTTTTAACGGGGTATTATTTCTCAAATTCATTTAAGCTGATTGAGTGAAGTATTTTGGTCTTTTAGGACTTGGTCCAATTGAATTTTAATGGACTCGGTGAAGCTATCTAATGTGGTCATTGATGGTTACTCTATGGCAGTTAAATTAGGCCCATGGCTAAATGAAGCTATCTAATTCTATGGCAGTCAAATTAGACCCATCACTAAATGAATTTATTTAATGCAATAGTTGTAGGCTAATCTTCATCATCGTCATCTTTATCTTGCCCCCTTCATCTCCATCGAACACTTGAAAATATAAATTTGTGAAGATAATCACCCACTCCTCCCACGCGCGGCCACAGTCCTATGTGGTTGGTTCAGATTTACCAAACCTGTGCTATGGAATTTACTAAACCATAGCTAATTAGACATTTCCACCATTTTTCTCAGTAAGCCCTTTTTCACCTCTCTACCCCATGACATACATGACCATTATTGAGGAAATTTTAGGCATAGATAGAATTTTTAATGCAGATTCCATATATGTATTTTTTTAAAAAAAATATTGAGATTTTCTATTTATTTCATAATTTTCTTGTGTCATCACTCCTTAAGTCAAAAAACATACTGTTAGTGTTTATTCCGTAACTTTTTCATTTCACAACCATTTTTATAAAAAATTGTATGCTGCACTAGTACACACCCACCTCTACATGCTATAAAAAATCGAGGTCCAAATGACTGCATTAAGACTTTCAAAGGCTGCACCCACATTTGACGTACCATTCTGGAGGTTTGATCACTTACATAATTAAAAAAAATTAAAATTAAACATTTAATTTTGGAAAAATAGTGCTGCACTAGTGCTACGGGTTCTATACATGTATACTAGATTTTGTAGCCCGAAACCATCATTTAGGTAGTGAAAGGTTGCACCCACAAAAACATATACCTTATCATTTGCCAAAAAAAAAGTGACTATTAGAAATTAATGAAAATTGACATAGTTAGGTAAATTTTCATTACTTAAAATTTATATATTCGGAAACGTGACTCAATTTCCTACATTTCATATTTTTTATTCGATGCAAGATATCTTGTGTAAGTATCTTAAAAAAACCAAGTAAGTTGATGGATGCCTGATTTTTTAGGTTTTGATTGCATCTAACCCGCCAGAAGTGACCCTCATTAGCTTGCACATGCCCATTAGTCTAATCAATTTTCTTCATCAATTATAATTTTTATATATTTATATTTAAAATTTTAAAATTTAATTTTTAAAATATTTAAATTATAATATATTAACAATTTAAAAGGTTTCCAGATTTGTTTTGTTAAGGATGGATTAGCTATAGATTTTAATTTCTTATTATAGATGGGCAATGGATTTTGCATTTTTTAATAAACTATTAATTTTAGTTTCATATCATAAATGAAAATTTTAATTTCTAAAATAAATAGGTTATGAATTTTAAATTTGATTATATTTTTTATTTAAAATTTTGAAATATTTTATAAAATGTAAATTGAAAAACAATCTCAAAATGTAACACTCATTAAAACATCATTAAAAGAATTGACATTTTTGGTAAGAGCTAAATTAAATGAAAATCTCAAAATGTGACCATGATTAAAATATCATTTTACATGGAAGGTGAAATTCATTAAAATATCATTTTAGAGGGAAAGTGAATTTATGAAGTTTTAGGTGTCATTACAGTAATAATAATGTTATTTAATTTTGAGCCTATAGTGGTCACGAAATTGATATTTGTGGAGGTTAAGTCACCATAGGTCACCTATTCAATTCCTACAAGTTAGGGGTTGAGGGTAAGAGCCACCAAGAAGGAACTAAATTGACCCATGGTACATCCACCATAATCATCATCTTGGTACAAATCTAATGAGAACATCTTCCTCTTTTTGGTAATAAAATTATTCTTCCACTCAATATTGAGGTTGACCTTGGCCTAAATTATAAACTTATCAGTAAAGATTCTAATTATTAAAAGAAAATACCTTTACCTAAATTATAAACCTATCAGTAAAGATTCTAATTATAAAAAAAAAATACTTCAAATTTTAAATTTCATATAAGTTTAAAAAAGTTACATATCCATAACACTTTTCTCAATACATATAGTCGATTGCATATCTATGAATCGTACTAAAATAAATGTATTAATGGCTCTACGTGGGTTGATGAATGAGGATGGTACGTGAAGGAAGACATGAGCATCGCTAATAAACGCTACCTAATAATATAAACCATCCATCTAAAAGAAATTTATTAATTGCTCTTAGTGGTTCGGTGGATTAGAACGGTACATGATGCCACAAATGAGCATCAATAATAAACACCAGCTAAGAATATAAACCATCCCATCTAAAATATCTCAGATCCAGTAATGTATAGAGCTAGTTGCATAATGTAATATCTCAGATCCAGTAATGTATACGGCTACTTGCATAATGTTTACATTGAATTTGTGGAAGTATCGTATTAAAAGAAATTCATTGATCCCACAACTTCAGTATATGGATTTAATAATACTCAGCATAAATCAGGTTTCCATTCCGGACCCGATCTTTTCATTTTTGGAATTGTTTTCATCAATTTCCTAATTAGTTGGTCATTTTTGCGGGCTGTACAGTCCTCGAGCTTGGCATATCTTGCCTATATGGAGAATAGATGAACTGTCAAGGGTTATCATATCCCAGTCCATTAAAGTTGGTGTGTGTAAGTTGGCAGCTGTATGAACTGTACTGTAATGATTTGGACATGTTCGACGTTTGTTTTAAATCTACCAGTGCTGTTGTGATTCATTGCACTCGTAGATTTAATCCCTGGTTTTCTTCAACTTTCAGGTCTCTGGAAGTGTGTTTGGGTTCATATAATTCTTGTTTTGGGCCTTGGGATTTTTTATTAGCCCCTTGATTAAGAAGCATTTTGTTCTGTTTTTTTTTTATCCCATTATAATTGTTGTTTTGGAACTTGGGAATTTTTATTAAATCGTTTTTTAGCATTTTGTTGTGTTTTTTTGTTATTGCGTGCATGCAAATATGGCGAAGGAAGACATAGAGGCGAGCGGATTACATTCTGTGAATCTGTGGAATGCGAAGTTGGGATACCATTACCTACGAAGCATTGCACTGTATTTGTTAGCCATCCCCGTTCTCTTTCTAATACTTAGCGCAGAAGTTAAAACCCTGCGAAAGTATGATTTATGGATGTTATCGGATCATCCCACGCTTGATTTAATTAGTATTCTATCCATATCCGGACTGATAGGTTTCATTCTTTTTGTTCGCATCCTCTCCAGTGGAAGGCCCATATATTTGGTAGATTTTGCATGTTATAATCCCTCTCATGAATTTATAGTAACCAAAGAGTATTTCATGGCAGTCTCTAAGAAATCCGGCTTCTTTGATGATGGAAGCTTGGGGTTTCAGAAGAAAATACTAGAGAAATCGGGGATTGGAGAACGCACATACATTCCACGAGCTATTTTGGCTTCCCCACCCCGTTTCACAATGAAAGAAGCTCGTGCAGAAGCAGAGATGGTGATGTTCGGTGCCCTGGATGAGGTCTTTGAGAAATGTAAAATCAGGCCAAGGGATATTAGTATCCTTGTAGTGAATTGCAGCTTGTTTAATTCGAATCCATCTCTTTCTGCCATGGTTGTCAACCATTACAAGATGAGAGAAAACATTCTGAGTTTCAACCTCGGAGGAATGGGCTGCAGTGCAGGAATCATAGCACTGAATCTGGCCAAAGACATGTTGAAAGTCCATGGGAGTTCATATGCATTAGTTGTGAGCACTGAAAATCTTTCAATGGATTGGTACCATGGCACCAACAGATCAATGCTCATGACCAATTGCTTGTTCCGCATGGGGGCTGCAGCTATTCTTCTATCCAACCAGACAAAAGATCGAAGAAGAGCAAAATACGTGCTCTCGCACATGGTGAGAACTCATAAAGGATCAGATGACAGAAGCTACAAATGCGTTTTTCAAGAGGAGGATGGTGATGAAAACAGGGGTGTCACCCTATCCAAAGAACTCATGGAAGTTGCAGGCCATGCACTCAAAGCGAATATAACAACTCTGGGTCCCCTGGTTCTTCCCTTATCAGAGCAAATTATCTTCCTGGCGTCCTTGTTTTGTCGCAAAGTTCTGAGAATGAGCATGAAGCCCTACATCCCTGACTTCAAATTGGCAGCTCAGCACTTCTGTTTGCATGCAGGAGGCCGATCTGTGCTTGATGCACTGCAGAAGAATTTATCTCTAAGTGAGCAAAACATGGAGCCTTCTCGGATGACTCTTCACAGGTTTGGCAATACATCGAGCAGTACAGTGTGGTATGAGCTTGCATACCTTGAAGCCAAGGGGAGAATCAAGAAAGGGGACATAGTATGGCAGGTAGCATTCGGCTCCGGATTCAAGTGCAACAGCGCGATTTTGAAAACTTTGAGGACTGTTAAAATGCCCACTAAAAATCCATGGTTGGATTGTATTGATAGCTACCCAGTAAAGATCCCAGAGTTCCAGAAGATCGGGAATTGAATGTATAAGACAGTATGGTATCATTTTGTAAGCTGATTTCCATCAGTCTCTGGCTGGTTGTGTAATTCAGTAATAAATCTTCCCTAAACTTAGGTCCCATGGATTGATTAACAACTTTGCTCCGACCTAGGCTTAATAAAAGGCTTGTGCTGGTTTGTGGAGGACCTCAGGCAATTGCGTGTGCTTATTCAAATTATAAAAAGCTAAAAGTTTAGCTCTTTTACAAAAGAGTGATGTATAAATTATTGCATTGCATTGTGAGGTAGGCCACATATAATGGGCAAACCATGATTTAATGGCAGAACGGAAAGTTTAGCTCCTTTAGAAAAAAGAATGATGTATAAAGACTGATGTATAAATTATAGGATTGCATTGTGAAGTAGGCCACATATAATGGGCAAACCATAATTAGTTTTTAATGGCAAAACATGACCATTTTTATGTAAGTATGTAACCATGGTCCTTGTTTATAATAAATAAAAAAAACTCTTCATATTTATCCTTTGTGTATAATAAAAAAACAAGAACTTTCTCCATGTTTATGATGGTTTTGATATTTCAATATTACAAGGATTTTAAGAAATTATTAAGTTTTTGTGCCGAGAGGTGCTCTACAACTCAGTGTGAGGGAGATCTTGTAACATGTATGTGTTTGTCCAGTAACAAAATAATACAAAGTAAGCAAAAAAGAATAATACAAAATATTATGTTGGCCATAAACAAAAAAGAATAATACAAAGTAAAAAGTAAATATGAAACTTAAACTAGAGACTTTAGAGCTTAGGATTAGGTGATAAATATTATGTCGGTCGTAAACAAAAAAGAATAATACAAAGTAAAAAGTAAATATGAGACTTAAACTAAAGACTTTACTTTTTACTTTTAATACAAAGTAAAAAGTAAATATGAGAGCTTAGGATTAGGTGGCTCAGCACTCAAGGAACTCTTCAAGGAGAGGTTTGCACCTCTGGAGATATGATCTCTCTCAATGCTTGATAGAGCCTAGTATTTAAATCTATGCTGATTTAAAGATGTTTTATAGTTCATAAATTGTGATAGATTTATGCTAAATTATATTTAAATAATAATTTAATCAATAATATTATTATAAGTCAAAATAGATTTACACCAAATTATATTCAAATAATAATTTAATTAATAATGTTATTATTATAAAATTAATACCTATAAAACATTTATATGAAAATAGCTAAAAATAACAAAAATATGACAGGATGAAAATGTGAAATTCAAGACAAAGAAGCATGATATTTGACAAATAGAAATAAGAGATACTGATCATATGGAATTCATACTAAATGTACGATTGAATTCTGAAGTAGGCCACATGTAATGGGAAAATTATGATTTAATGGCTATTTTATATAATTTTGTAACAATTGTCCTTTGTTTATAATTAAAAACAAGCACTCTTTACATTTATGATGGTTTCCACTTTAAACAACAATATAAGGTTTTTAGTAATCCATTAGACAATAAGATTTTAACAAAAATAAAATAATTTTTATTTTTATAAGTGTTTTATAGCTTATGAGTTAAGATCGATTTACACTTGTTTATATTAAAATAATATAATTTTAGTATAAAATGTTATTATTATGAAGTTAACCCTTGAAAAACACTTATAAGATAGTAGTCAATGAATAAAAATGAATGAGCTTCATGCAACAAAAATGTGATGACAATGTTATAGATGACATGGTGAAAATATGAAGTTAAAGACAAAGAAGCATGACACTTGAAATATATAAACAAAAGGTATGTAGGATATGAAATTCACTCTTAGGTACTTACATACCCCCACCCATTGGGACATGCTTAGTCTAGTTCACTTGTGTGTCATGTTCATGCCTAACCCATCCAATGATGCTACGATACCTCTTAGTTGTTGCTTTGTTTTCATTGATAGTTTATTGAATTTCATGTCACCTCAACCTAGATATGGGACCTCACTCGTATTGTTAACACTTAGATGGGACCCTTGGATGCCTTCTATGCCTTCCTCTCTGGCATAGAGGTCATTCCCTTACCTATCTATACGCTTTAATTTATCTTTGTAAGCCCCTTCTAAAGTTGTTTGCAACTATCATCTCCAACACCTCTATAGTGACTCCTTTGTTTAAGTTGGTTCCAATCTTGCAAGTTTTCTTTATTCACACTAGGGCATCTCTATTGGCATCAAGGCTCTCTACTCTACATAGTTCACTAATCTACCTTTACAGTAGTCGATCTAGTGTTTATTGGTTATAGTGCATATACATATCTTGTTGTGTTCCTTAACCCAAATATTTAATCAAAAAAAAGATAAACCCTTAAAATTAAAAAATAAACCCAAATACATCCACAAAAGAATGAATGCAAGAATATGGGAAAAACCCTTAAGGTAGGGTAACAACATTAACTATTCCATTGGAAGGAATCACACGAAAAGCTGTCCTTGCTACAAGTAATACATCCAACACACTTCAAAATATTTCCCCTTCCCTTGCATATACTTCCTTATATAGTTTCTATCTAACCTCCTAGCTACTTTCTAGAAAATGAACTTTTTATTAGGTAGAACCTTCTAGGTACTTCTTAGAGAAGGAATGCTCTAGTAGGAAGAACCTTCTACTAAGTATTATTACAATCATTACTTTTCACACTACATGGGTCTTATTTAATACATACATCATCAACCTTATCATCTTGAGTACCTCCCTGGGTACCCCATATTATCCTCCCTAGGTACATAATAATAGAAGCTTTACGTCATGCTATCAGATGCACAATTATTATAAAAGAATAACTAAAAACTGCTAATGCAAATCAACTCCTTGATTTGTGGATGTTGTCCTAGTTAACTAGTAATCTACATGCAAGTTGGTGGTATTGCTTTCCTCTTTAGAAATTCGACTTGGCCTTTATGATTTCACCTTTGGATGATCTAGAGTCCTTATTTATGCATTGGAATCTCATAAGAATCAAGAGGGGACATAATCCCTTAAATTTGTCCACCAAACTCTAGTGAACTAATTAAGAGAGATTGAGCTAATTTTTGTAACTTGATCTCTTTCACTTAGATTTTAGATGCCCCCCCCTACAGCTCCATCACAAATGAATAATACTTCGAAAAATACTATCTCATAAATCAATCAAATGAATAATAAAATTAGGGAACAATACTAAACAATGCCAAGATATTCATTAAAGAAAACACGCATTGGCTTTTAGGAAAAAATGTCATAAAGTTAAATTTATCTTGTCATTTTAATTCCTTACTCCTCATAATTCTTTTATGTTCCATTAGATGGGCCAAATAATGTGTCTTTTTAGGGGCCCATCATACGCCCCAACTTTAAGATTTTGCATGTCCTCATGCAACAAAACAATTCCTGAGAAGCTAGTCATTGTCATGCAAGAGAAAGAAAGTTCCTAGCTGTTAATTGTGATTTTTCTATAGTATCAAACATGTTGCTTTTTTCCCTCTCAATTTTTTTTTATTTTTTGCTCTTAACCATTGGTGCCAGGACATGTAAATCTGCAAAGTGATGGGATTGAGATCCAACATCGTGCACTTTATTACAACTGATTTTACCATGACCTGTGATCCAACAACATGGATTTTATCACCTTTAATTTTCTTCATATGAAAATTGAATTCATAAAATAGAAAGTCTCAACTTGCCTTCCCTCCAACTCTAGTTTCAATGCCCACATCGAATATTAGTTTGGACCATAATATCTTGTTCCAAATTAGTACAATCCCCAACTCATTTTTCAATGCCATTAGCAATTTTGAAACTTCATGATATACCTTTTATCCTTGCATGCTTGTTTAAATAAATAAATTGACATAGGTTAGGGAGTTACCTAATTTTTCTTACCTTTTGAATGATTGCATATATGTTGAGCTTTAAGATGACTGAGCATTGAACAAATTCGGGTTGGGGCTACGTCAATTGATTTCATGGGTGGGCTAGCTCGCTTGAAATAATTGTAGGCTCACTTGAAAGAAAGAGGGTTGGATCGCTTGAAAGAATGAGGGTTGCCCTGCTTGAAATATTTGCAAACTCGCTTGAAAAAATGAGAGTTGGCTTGCTTGAAATAATGGTTGGCTCGTTTAATTGGATGGGATTTAATTTCTTTGCACGAACATTGAAAATGGATCTCTCCAAATTGGAATTTGAGCTCTTGAAAACTCTACCCTGGGAAGACTGGAAAATCCTTCATTTTGTTTCCAATTCTACTTTTATGACTTTCCTAGATGCATGTCTATAATTGAAAATTTTGACCAATTTATACACCTCATTTTTTGATGAAATATTACGAGGTCATAAAGGAGGAGATTATCTACATCCTGTAAAAATTTCAAGTATTGATTCCATGTCATTAAGGATTAACGATCAAAATACCAACATGTGTCAGATTTACCTTCAAATCCCCATGCTTTCTGTAGGTGACTGTATTTAAATTTTTTGACCCTCTTATATTCACTTTTTTTTATGAAATTTTATGGATAGGTAGAGTAGGATTTTCTCTATTCTCTGTAAAAATTTCAGACCTTCTTTCCAAACCATTAGTGAGCATGAGTAAAACTAATGCATCCATGTCAAAACTGTTGCTAATTTGTACATGACTGTAATTTAATTTTCTACCCCTCTTAAACTTAATATTTTTCAATGAAACCTCATGGATAGATAGAATAATATGTCTCCTATACCCTCAATTTTTTTTAGACCTTGAATCCAACTTTTGAATGGGTAATGAGAACAACACTGTACCTATGTTAGAGTTGTCCTGAAATCTGCCATTTTTTTATAGAGGACTGTATTTGAAGTTTATACCCCACTTAATTTTATTCACTTTTCATAAAATTTTATGGGGATATAAATTAAAATTTCCTCTATTACCTAAAAAAATCATACTCTAATATGAATGCATTGGGGAACAATCATGAGAAAACCAGACCATACTGCTTCTTGATGCTTGAATGTTCTGCTTTTGATTTCTCCTTGGAAAGTGAGACTGGTCCCTTGAGAGATATATTGCATATATGTGCATGCTTTGATCCACCATAGGATTTGTACTTTATAAAATATCAGCTCTAATCCATTGCACACATGATCTAAGAGAGAATAGGTAAGGACTACCAAGTGTACAATTTATTTATCTCTTTTATTTTTTCTCAAAGCAAGGGCGCCATTGCTGATTTTCACCAATGCTCTACCTCATGGTGCCACTGCTGGTTTTCACCACGAGGAATATTTTATTTCTATAGACCTATACCTGCCCCAAATGAGGTTTTCAAGTAAAGGCATGTCCTAGGCACCTTAGAGAGGTTTTCACCATAGGAATTTTTGTATTCTTTCTTCTCTTTTTTTATTGAAAAAACAAATCTAACTATCCTACCCTACTTGAAAAATATTACCTCTCTTCTCAAGTGTAGGAATACTTCCAATGCATCGACTTACGTAGTAGAATCTTGAGTGAACTCATATTTGGACCTCGATTGATGCCAATATAGGAGGGACCAGATGCACAACTGGATAAGGTGTTGACAAATGCCGAAGATTGGAGTGGTATTGCTCATTGGTGATTGCTTGAAACCAATACTCAATGTAGTCATGATCTTTCTAGCTCTCTTGTTATTTGAATGCAAGAAATTACTCAACTTCAAGCTCTAATGTCTGCTCCCGATCAACTTTTATCCATGAGTCTTTGATTTCCTTTGTATGTATGAAAGGTTGAATGAGAGAAAAAACATGGATTTGCATTCTCTTTCGCATGCATGAACAAATAGATGGATGAGAAAAACTTATTTTTCATGAATTCCATAGTTAGTTTCATTGAAATATAAAGACAAAGGAAAAATTCCTCATCTTCTTCTGGACTTTGCTCATGGATCCCTTCTTTTATCGTTGTTTGGGATGCAGATCTATTTATGTTTGGATTTATTGGCATACAACACAAATTTGAGAAAATACTTGCATTAATTTGTCCTCCTTTCTCCGACAATCTCTTTAGCATCACGATGGCCATGAATTCCTGCTTAAACATACACCACAAACTTGGCGGTTTAATACATATAAATCATATGGATGCATGCAAGCTATTTATTTTTATTTTTATTTTTAATTTTCCAATAAAATTTCAAACTATTCCTAATGCAACTTTAGCACCTCCCCGTCAATGGCACCAAAACATGGCGGTACAAATAATTGCAACTATAAAACTGAATCCCTTTGCTCATTACTTAAATGATCCATATGGGAGTTCGTAGAAACTTAGAGGTACCATGCACTGTGTATGCAATTGCAAAGGAAATAGCTTGAAAGACTAATTAAGGAAGACAATAAATGTAAAGCAACAACTTAATCTAGGAAAACTTGAAATGCTAATTAAGAAAGACGAGAAATGTAAATCTAATTTATGAAAGAATAAATCTAATTTATGAAAGCAAAAATCTAATATATGAAAGCATGAATCTAATTTAAATAAAATTTTGAATCTAATTTATGAAATCTAAAATCTAATCTATGAAAACATGAATCTAATTTAAATAAAACCATGAATCTAATCTATGAAAGCATGAGTCTATCCTATGAAAGCGTGAATCTATTCTATGAAATCATGAATCTAATCTATGAAAGCGTGAATCTATTTTATGAAAGCATGACTATAACTAAATAAAAGCATGAATCTAATCTATGAATGCATGTAAAGTTAATCTAATTAAAGAAAGCATGTAAATTCATCTAACTACTTTAATTTTGTAAGAATCAAGTACACAATAATATGAAATGACTAATATTTTTGTAAGAAACATGATTATGCAGGAAACTATAGTAATGTAACAGGAAACTACAGAAACGTTACAGGAAACTACCGAAAACGCTATAGGAAACTACAAAAACACTATAGGAAACTACAGGAAAGAAAATGTACGGAATCAAATGAAATAAACTATAATAAATGAAATGAAAGATATGAAAGGGTTCTCAGTCCTTCTCTTGATTTGTAACAACCCAAGGAAACTCATGTTACCCCTGCCTAAGCAAGTATATTAAAGATGGAAAACATAGATTTTATTCATCAAAAGTATGCCATTAAAACAGGGCAGCATCTGCCCCTTACAAATTCACCTTTACCAGCAAGGGAGAAAAAAAAGGAAATGTTAAGAGAATAATAATAATAGAATCTTTCCATCATGCTATCATATGCACAATTATTTATACAATAATAACTAAAAACTACTCATGCAATTCAACTCCTTGATTTGTGGAAGTTGTCCCAATTAACTAGTAATTTGCATGCAAGTTGGTGGGATTGCTTTCCTTTTTAGAAATTCGACTTGGCCTCTATTATTTCGCCTTTGGATGATCTAGAGTCCTTATTTATGCACTAGAAGCTCATGAGAATCAATATGGGACATAATCACTTAAATCTCTCCACCAAACTCTAGTGAACTGATTGAGAGAGATAGAGCTTATTTTTGTAACTTGATCTCTTTCACTTAGATTTTAGATAATATTCCCCCTTAGAGCTCCATCACAAATGAATATTACTTTGAAAAATATTATCTCATAAATAACTCAAATGAATACAAAAATTAGGGAACAATACTAAACAATGTCAAGATATTCATTAAAGCAAACATGCACATGCATTGACTTTTAGGAAAAAATGTCATAAAGTTAAATTTATCTTGACATTTTAATTCCTTATTCCTCCTCATAATTATTTTATGTTCCATTGGATGGGCCAAATAATGTTCCTTTTAAGGGGCCCATCAATTACTTTTCATACTACATAGGTCTTATTTAATAAATACGGCCTCAACATTATCATCTTAGGTACCTCCCTAGGCACCACATGTAGCTAGTGTTTTCATACTAGTTGGTGCTAAAAAGTACCTGCTAAGACTTATGGAAGTCTTAGTAACAGTTTAAGTGGAAATGTAAATAAACAAAAAATAAGAAACTTACTACAGTAAAACCCTATAATGAACAATAAAATAAATTATGCACCACGTAAATCAAATGCATGAAAACTAAATCTAAACTAGTGTATTTTTCTCTTCACAAACAAAGGGTAAGGAAATAATGTTTTTCTTTTATTCGATAAAACATTATTTTACAACAGAGAGTTACCTTAGAGTAATGGAGGAAAATGGGCCCTTACAAATTTACGGAAGGGAATGCTCTTGGTCTTTGAGGTCTTTGTTTGTCCTCCACCAACTACTCACAAGGTGCTAAAGTCAACTAGGATTGAAACTTGAACACAAATGAGTGGCGAAGGGTTTCGGTAAAAAATTTGGTAGAGTGACGGTAAGGTAGAAAATAGGGAAATGATGTCACCACTTATTTATAGAAATAATTTCATTGTTTTTTTTTTCCCATGGTATTGGGTGGACCTTGATATTGGCCAATGGTATTGGGGTTTTCCCTCTCTTTTTATTATTATTATTTTTGAATGTTTTTTCCCCATTTTTATTCTATTTTTGCATTTTTAGCGGATTTTCCTCCTTTTTAGGGGGAATATACCACATTTCCTATTTTATGAAAAGGGAAATAATAATTATAGGCCAATTTGGTCTTAGACTTTAGGATTTTTGGGTAGGTGAAGATAAACTGTGGAAATAAGGGATAATTGGATGATGTAGCCATGGTGTTCAACTTTTGGTTCTTAACATATTTCTCCCTAATGTGTGAGGGAAGGATCTCATCATATGGCCAATAGACATCATATGGTCTCTCTTTTCAAGGATTGTGAGTAAGACGGTGGTGGAGAATGAAGACTATGTCGGAGAGTGGAACATGTGCTTCATTTGGACTGCAAGGGCTATATCTACAGATACAACCCCTAAAAAATAAGCAAGCTACATATAATATCAAATATATAAACGAGGTGGGCATACCCATACTGTATCAATGTCTTAAGATATACACATAACAATGATTCCCAAAGGGGACCTAATCCATACATGAATAATTGATGTGTACAACATAGGTGTCTAAGAATGACTCAAATATGGAGTGTAATCACGGTCCAATTGTTAATGCCTAAAAATCACACACATGCGACATTTCGACAATTCATCTAGTAAAGCATCATCAACATAAATAATGCATCTCACTACAGGAATTCTCAACATATCCAAACAACATGAGTCCACAAGTTCCAAGAAACTGTCAAAACAAAGGGTAGCACGGGTATTACGCAGTTTACCCGTGTTGTAGCGTAGGTTACCTGAACAATTCCCGCGCTACACCCACACGTATTTTCCTTCCATAGCCGCGCTACTATCAAAATGATGGGACCACTCACGTGCAGCGGCGCATTAAACTCTCAATCCTCCGCAAGGATCAGAATTCGGCTCCTCACACACTTGGTGGCATTAATCAATCACCTTGCATACCTTGGAACTAGTTCATGAAGGAGGAGAGTTCACATTTGGATCTAGTTGTTTGTTGGCCACCTCTTGGCCCATAAAAGGATGCCATTTTCATGCATTTTGTAGAGAGAAATTAGACCAAGGTTATGTTGTTGGATTTGAGTTGGACCTTCCTCATAGTCCACCATTTCCTACCATTGTAAGCATTTCCAGGCTTGCTTGCCACCTACCATCAAGGGGCAAGTGTTTCTCTCCATTGTTCTTCCATCTACTTAGCATTTAGTTTGGTCAAGAAAGGCCTCCCTAAGGGATATTTTTGGCTTCCCTTGAAGCCTCCACCTCCTAGGTGTTGTACAACTATTCCATTGGGAAGTACAAGAGTGGTTTAGCATACCTTTGGGTTGTTGTTGGAGTTTGCATCTTTCCCCCACCTCTTTTATTTTATTTTCATCAATATTTTCATGTTTGAATGTGAACTACACTAACAATCTCTTGCAGGATCACTTGGAGGAATACCAACCATCCAAAAGGGGCTCCAAGGACTGAGGCCTTGAAGAAACCTATAAGGATTATCCCCTCACCAAGTGGACAAGTGAACTTGTGCAATTTTTTCCATAACAGTTCTAATGGAGACCATACTTATTTTTGTTCATTTCTTTTTAAACTATGTTGTTTTATGATAAGTATCTAATTCTAGGTGTTGTTCACTTGCAGGAGAGCAAGTATTCCACCTCTTGCTTCCAGAAATTGGCCCCATCATGACCATCGCTTATTTTTTTCCACATTTGCATGGTTCATGACGTCTCTGCTGCGCTGATAGCACGGATTTGACTTGGACAGTTGCGTGCATAAATCAAGTTACTAGTTTCATACATGCGCTACACCACTCAACACCCGCACGGAAGGTTAGTGTATTACCCGCGTTACAACGCGTCTATTTTGTATTAACCCGCGTGGTATGTGTGGCGGAGTCTGGTTTAGCTGCGCTATTGTTATTTATTTATTTTTTATCTACATAGATTAGTTTGGCAACCTAAATGCTCATTACTAGTGAACTTAAATTAAGGCTAATTCACCCATTTACTTAATGTTTTAGTAATTAGTTCAGGGTGATTCCACAAAGGTGGTTCACCATTTTTGGCGGATGGAAGCTAAAAAATTGTTTTTCGAACCCTCAAACGAGGTATTTTGAAGCCCTCGATAGAGGTTTTAAAAGCTCAATCGAGGGTTTTAAAAGCTCGATCGAGGGTTTTAAAATACCTCGATCGAGGGTTTTAAAAGACCTCGATCGAGGGTTGAAACAAGACCTCGATCTAGCTTTTAAAACCCTCGATCGAGCTTTTGAAAAGCTCGCAAAAGCTCGATCTAGCTTTTGAAAAACATAAAAAGGCTCATTTTAGGCCCTCGATCGAGGGTTTAAAATACCTCGATCGAGGTCTTGTAAAACCCTCGATCAAAGTATTGTTAAACCCTCGATTGAGGTATTTAACTCGATCGAGGGCTTAAAAAACAGGCCGAGAGCCCTTTTCACTACAGAATGAATTTTTTGTCTGCCTTCCACAGAGTTAAACCATGTCATTAAATGCTCATTAATGAGCGGACTTGATACCATTGGATTCGTCAACAAATCATCTATCCAGATATATAAAATTTATGAATTTTTACCTTCATATGTCTTTTGTTTTTAAATTTCTACTAAATCTTGCCCTAAAAAACCCTGCCGACGACTTCGATTGAGCTCAAAGATAAATCCACAACATTCAAAATACATATCCAAAAAATTTGAAAAAATACACAAGCCCTAGATTAACGCGTCCTCTTCAAAAGGGTATTTTTAGTTTTGCAAATTATGTAAACAATCAAAAGATTTCGTGCACAAACACACATGTGTGCAAAATGTGATTGAATTATTCATTGGTTAGTTTCGAAAAATAATAATAAATATAATTTTTCGAGAAAAAATAAAAGAAAAAATATGTAAGCCCTAGTGCATTCTGTCTTGATCATGTTCACATATTTCATTTTTTAAAATCATTACTTTAACGTTAAATTATCATGCACGAACACAAACTACTTGTTAATTGCTCTTCAAATTTTTAAGTACACATGTTTCATTAAATGAAAATTCGACACGATAAATGATATTGGTATATTTCAAAAAACATATCATGGGAAAGCCAACATAATTCTCTACATTTCGTTTTTCAACCGCATGTCAAAATTCATTTGGAAAATATGAGTTTCGAGGGCTTCAATTTAATACATGGATAAAATTTCCGTTTTTCACCGTCATATTTGGCCAAAAAGAGTTACCCATCTTCATGGAATAACCCTTCACCTAGACCAATATTAGGAAGTAAATAGTACATCTCACTTGAAACTTAACTAGGTAACCAAATTTGAGGCTTTCAAAGAGCCTCATTGTTGTCACAGACCATTTCTTGTTTATGCATCAAATCGACATGTTGTTTTTAGTAGTGATAGTGTCAAAAACACTTTTTGCACACAAGCAAGGACCTAAAGAAACTTGTCGCCCGAAGTATGCTCTTCACCCCGCACTTCATGTGAGCTTGGTGAATAAAAAAAAGGGTGAGAAGTGTGAAATACCTCTATTGCACACTTGTCTATCAGATAGATTAATTTGATTTTGTGAAGAGCCATGCACATCTCTTAGAGTTAAAAGTGTAAAATTAGTCACAGCAGATCTAATGAACAAGTAAATCAATCACAACAGATGAACATAGAAAATATGGTGTAAAACTGTGCAAAACATGCAGCAGTGCTCAATATCCCAGTAAGGGTGAATAATTACAATACAATATAGTCTCAATGACTGAACAATTCGAATTTCCTAAGGAGGTCATTCGAATCACTGAATGGAGTAGCTTGACTCCAACTAGGAGTCCTCATCATCAATCAGTAGTGGTCATCAATGCACAAGAACCAGTCATCCAGGTGTCAATCTGAGTCTAACTGAGTGTAACAAGTGTAACTGAAGTGTGTAGCACTGATTAAGTGAAGGAGGCTCAGTGGAGGGCGCATGGGAGGCTAACCGAAGTCAGAACAAGTCATCTAGTCAATCTGGAGGTCCAACGAAAGTGAAACAGTCAATCGAGAGTGAAACTAGCCTCAAATCAGGGAGAATCGGAGCTAACTGAGTGTAACTGAAGTGGAACTGCAGTGGTAGGTGAAGAAGTGCGCCCTTCTCTGACAGTAGGTGAGAAGTGGGTGCCTTCCTGACTAGGAGGGATAAAAATATGAAGTAAGTGGCTCCCGGGTGCTAGAATAAGCTGGCTAAGGTGCTGGAAACATCAACTTGGTGACTGGGATGCATGCAAAGTGCATGAAAACCCTAGAATTTTCATGCAAACCCTAATTGCATGCAAGATCCTGAAAAAGATGATGTGGATATCCGAACACCCCCCCTCAAGCTAGACTATGATGTGCAAAAGAAAATAATGTGGGGCCCTGGTAACTGAGACCAAAGGTCACCCCAATACAATAATCCAAAAAATGATGAAAATAAACTAAGTGAGGAAAGAGGGAAAACCCAGTGGGAAGAAAACCCCCCTCAAGCTAAAGCATAATAATGGATCAATCTGTCTCCATGATGGAACTCACCCCCAACAGTGAATGGAGGAAAGATAAATTCTTCTCAGTGAAGCTCTTGGTGAAGATGTCTGCAATTTTCTCATCAGTAGGGCATTGCAGAATGATGGTGCGATCATGCACCAACTGTCGAATGTAATGCATATGAATCTCAATGTGTTTGGTCCTCTGTCGCTGAACTGGATCTGTGGAGATCTTGATAGCACTTGGATTGTCACAAAATAGGACAGTCAAAGTAGTGCCACCAAAACCAAACTTGGAAAGAATACCCTGCAACCAAACTGCCTGAATGCAGGCATTGACTGCCCCTCGATACTCTGCCTCTGCTGAAGAAAGTGCAATGGCTGCTTGCTTTTTGCTGGACCAGCAAATAGCACCATGACCAATCATGAAAACATAACTGGAAGTGGACTTCCGATCAATGCTATCACCTTCCCAATTTGAATCAGTAAAACCAATGAAATCAAGCTCAGAATCTGCAGCATAATGTATGCCAAACTGTCTCGTACCTTGCACATACTGCAAGATCCGCTTGGCTGCTCGCCAATGAAGCTCATGTGGCTGCTGCATATACCTTGACATGGCACTCACAGCATATGAAATATCAGGCTTTGAGTGCGTCAAATAAAGTAGTGAACCAATCAACTGTCGATACATACTGCAATCTGCAAGCGGTGTAGAATCTCCCTCCTCAAGACTGATTCCTGAGAGGAATGGGAATGGGGATTCCTTACATTCAGCCATATTAAACTTCAATAACAGGTCGAAAGCATATTTTTGCTGAGATATAGTGATCCCATCAAAATTTTGAGCTATCTCCAAGCCCAAAAAGTGACTCAGCAAACCCAAATCTCTCATGTCAAAAGCTAGATTTAAGGTAGTTTTTAGCTTGTTTATTGAAGTAAGAGTGCCACCAGTAATGAGAAGATCATCAACATAAAGTACAATAACCAAAAAATTACATTTAACTTTCTGAAGATACACATTCGGATCAGATTTGCATCTTTGGAAATTCTGAGAAAGAAGGAAGGAGTCCATCTTTGCGTACCAAGCTCTTGGGGCCTGTTTTAACCCATACAAAGATTTCTTCAATCTGCAAACTAATGATGGATCTGATGTGTAGCCATCTGGCTGCTGCATATATACCTCTTCAGCAAGGTCTCCATGTAGAAATTCACTCTTTACATCCATGTGGTCCACTTCCCAGTGCTTGGATGCGGAAATAGCCAAAATAAGGCGGATGGAATCCATCTTTGCAACCGGTGCAAAGGTCTCAGTGTAGTCTACTCCTTGGACTTGAGAGAAACCTTTTTCCACCAAGCTTGCTTTGTATTTGCTGATAGATCCATCAACAACAACTTTCGTGCGGTAGACCCATTTACACTTCACTAATTGTCTTCCAGGTGGAAGAGAAACTAGCTCCCATGTGTTGTTCTTTTGAAGAGAACTGTACTCTTCATCCATGGCACTTTGCCATCTCGGATCTCGGTGGGAAGAATAGTATGATGTGGGATCTGAACCAACCATCAAATAACAAATCTTAGGAATTAATGGATCAGCAATAGAAATATCCATACCTGCTCTTTGAAATTCTGCTCTTGTTCATCTCGGATCAACGGGATTTCCAAGGTTCGAACCAGCAGATTGAAGAGTGTTTTGGGCCCACTTTGGTAATTGAGGAGGATCATAATGGTTAGATTCTGAAACTAATATGTCATGATCATCATATGCTGCTACAATATCAGAAATATCAGAACTCATACCTTCATTATTGCTGCACGGATCTTCTTCTGGTGAAGGCAGTGAATCGACAGTCTCTTCCTCGACTAGTTGCAATTCTTGAAGCGGTTCTTCAAATTGCACACTGCGCTCTATGAATATCATTTTAGATTTGATATCCATGAGTTTATATGCTTTTGATTCTTCCCCATATCCTATCAGTATGCACTCGATACTTTGTGCATCCAAAGCTCATCTCTTCTTGGAACGAATTCTAGCCCATGCAGTAGAGCCAAAAACTCTCAAATTTGACACATCCGGTTTGTGACCAAAGAATGCTTCGAAAGGAGTCATACCTTTCACGGATGAATGTGGAACATGGTTCTGTATGTATGCAGCAACATTGATTGCTTCAGCCCAAATATTTGCAGCCAAACCTTTTGATTCAATCATGCATGTAGCCATCTCTTTCAGTGACCGATTGTTCCTCTCCGCTACACTATTCTGCTGGGGTGTGTAGGGAACTCTATGTTGGATCTAAAATTCCGCATTGGGCACAAATTTGCAGCAACTCGGAATTGATATATTCTCCACCATTATTATATCTAAGATCTTTGATCTTTCTCTCAGTAGCGGTCTCAACAGAAGCCTTAAAATCCTTGAATTTTCCATTCACTTCTGACTTGTTTTTGAGAAAGAATACCCATGTAAAGCGGGAAAAATCATCAATAAATGTCAAAACATACCTTGAACCATTTAATGACGTATGGGGCAGTGGACCACTGATATCATAATGTATCAACCCCAAAACTGTAGAAGCTCTGCTATCTTTGTCGCGGTCGAATCTGTGCTCGGGGTGCTTCCCAATAATGCAACCAGTGCATATTCCCTTCGAGGAACGGAGTTGTGTAAGACCATCTACCATGGATTTGTTTGATAGAAGCAGAAAATACTTATAATTAAGATGTCCAAATCTTTCATGCCAAAGCCTACTAACCTCATTACCATGTGTGCGAAGAGCAGTGGGCTTTGCAAGCGAAATAAAGTGTGAAAACTCATAGCATTTTGCAGTGTGGTTTGCCTTTCCAACTGCAACAAGTCTTCCACTTTTGATATCAGAAATTTAAACTGTATTAGGGCTGAATGTAAATTGCTTCGGTTCACCAGTGTGTGTCATTTGATACACAAAAAGAAGATTTGAATCCAAGGAAGGCACATAGAAAACATTCTGAAAGCTTCCATGATCTACATGAATCGTACCTTTGCCCTTTGAAGAAATTTTTGAGTCATCTCCCTAATGGATGGGGATGGATCTGTTTGGATCGAATGAAGAAAAAGAATCAATATTTGCAGCCATATGATTCGATGCACCTGAATATATCAAGAGAGTAGTGGGCTTCGAAACAGTTGCCATGAGTGCTTGTCATCTTTCATGATCATCATTCCTATCCTTCTTCCTTGCACCGTCAGTAAGAGTTATGTTGTTCTTTTCCAAAAGGAGGGCCATTTGATCTATAGTCTTCTTCATACATGAAATTTCAGGATGAAAGCCACAGTTGCAATAAGTACATTTCGATTTTTGGTTACCTTCTTTTCCCTTTTGCTTGAACTTCGAACTGGATGGTGCATCCATTTGTTTGCCTTTCTCTCTTTGCTTGTGAGGCTCAAATTTGGGATTCTCCTTCTTTTGCTTTCCTTTACCATTCAAGATCTTGGGTCCTTGAACATATAGGGCTGAATATTTGGAGCTTATGGACCCCATTTGAATCAACTT